>CM028380.1:127864286-127991345 GCA_013146195.2 Codonopsis lanceolata | reverse complement strand
GTGATGTTACATTTAGAGTTTTTCGTGTAACATTTAGGGGTTCAATATAATTATCATTATAACTAATCTGAAAATTTTATAAATTATAATAATTATAAAAATTAGTCCCTTCGTTTTAAATAATCGTCTTTTTGACTGGTACACCATTTGAAAAAAATAATAATTGGTTGTATTATAATTATTGGTGTAATGTGTAGTTTGTTTTAGTGCCATTAAACATGTGTCCATAAATAAAATATGTATAAAAAGTAAATACAAATGATATTACGAGCTAGGGCTTGTGATATTATTACAAGCTTTAGTGTTAGAGCCGTTAGATGATTAAGTTGGTGATGATTTGGAAAGTCTATTTTTTTTTTGTTATCATTATCAACTTATAAATACGCACCTGGTGTGAAACTAGTTAAATATTACCCTCCGTTTCAGAAAAATTCTCTGCTTGAAAGTCAAACTTTTTAATAAAATGATATTTTTAGTAGCACAAAATGATATTTTCATATTTTAATTTTTGAATGTGGATTCTTTAATTTTTGCATCAAGTTGCACTAATTTAATGCACCGCGATGCATCAATTTAGTTTACCAAGTCAAATTTTATGCATTGTGATGCATAAATTTAAATTATCAATCCAATATATGCATCGCGAAGCATAAATTTAAATTACATAATTCAATTTATGCATCGTGATGCATCAATTCAAGTAACCAATTGAAGCATCGCGATGGAAACTAGTGTAAAATATTTTAGCTTTTTTATATCGAGCCGCCAAAATCGGTCCGGCCCAAGGGGTCGAAACGTCGACATGTTCCGACTCATTATCCGCTCGACCCGACCGATTCGACTCAACTCATTTTGACCAGATTGTTTTGGTTATAACGGTCACGACCCATTTTTGGTGCGGCTTGGAGATGGAGATGAAGCCTGAGAAGATTGAACGAGGCCGACGCTTGGGTTGCTTTTACCGGATCCGTGGAAGCGGAAGGAAGAGATTAGTGATGATGGAGCCGTTGTGCGTTGAGAGCGGTATGGAGTCAGTGCCGTGAGGTGTGTGAGATTAGGATTTTTGTTTTTGTTTTTTTAATTATCAGCTTATAAATACACATAATTTATATTGTCTTTATTTTACTTGAATTTAATTTATTAAATAGACAAAACAATTTTATTTGAATATTTTATCAATTTATACTTTCAATTTATAGTTTTTATTTTGCTTTAATTTAATTTTAAAAAAGTGTGAGCACGTTCTACGCACGGATGTAAAACTAGTTAAATATTATTATATTTTATAATATAAAATTATTAAATTACCAAATCCAATTTATGCATCGTGATCCGCAAAAATGTTGAGTGATCGTACAAGGTGGACCGAACCGACGGACAAGTGATTGGCCGCAGTGGGATCTAAGAAAAATGTTGAGTCAGTGGTGGCCGGGAGCAAGTGATAAACAAAGTAATGTGGGTGCGGGTACGTAAAAAACCAAGATCAAGTGGGTGGTCAAAGGAAAAACTTTATAGATCCATTGGTTGGGGAGGACCTCGAATCGCGAAAGATATTGATCACCGGGTCAAGTACTTCTTTGGGGAAGAAAGTTAGTTGTTAATGACACCAACCTGGTGGACCGGCTTGAGTAGACCGGGCTTTACAGTAATTACCTGTTGGAACGCAACAAATTCGAGAAAAATCTGACTAGCCAAGATCATGGGGAACTTTGGGGCAACAAGGTTAAAGAAGTTGAATGAAGTTCCCGAATAGCAAGAATGACAATGACAAATGGGCAAGCGACAAAAAATGTAATGTCTGGGCTAGTACAAATAGGCCAAAATCTAGTGTTTGGGGACAAGAAGTTTCAAGATTCTTCGGATTGGGGTGCTATAGCTTCTAAGAAAGATATTGATCAACCGATTTCATTGCCTTCGAGGTAGGAATTCAAAACTGATTCAAAAGGAGTCTAGGGCTACGATTCTGCGAGAGAAGAAAGCTATGGCTGAATGAGGTTGAGAATCATAGTAGTGGATACGGTGGAGCTCGATTGGGTGAATGTCAAACTAGTAGCAAGGGTTGCGCTGAATTGGGTTGTCGCCATTGATGGTGGCGACTCGGAAGTCGGAGAAAGAAAGGTAACCGCGGTGGCGCTTAGTTGATGATGGAGCTCTGCATGAAACCAAACTCTGTGGAGAAGCCGAGTGAGTGGTCGCGAAGGAGGCGATTGACTGATAGAATTGAAGGGGAAACAGAGGAGGTGAATTGGACATATGCAATACAATTATTTTTAAAATAATTTTAAATATTTTAAAATTATAATTCAAAATTATTTTAAAAATCAAAAGATTAACTAAATGTATACCCATCCCATATATGCAAGTTCAATTAATGATAAAAATTAATTATTAACCAAATCTCACTATTATATTTTTTTAATTTTTTTTAAATAATATAATTTTTCAAAAAAAAAATATTTTGATTGTTATAAAACCATTTTTCACTTAAAATATCCAAAATATCAACTAAATGATGAACTATAAATTGATAAAATATCATTCATTAAAATGATTATAATATTTTTCTGCTAAGAAACAATTATAATTTATTTACCAAAAAAATCATTAATTTTTTATAATAGTGACGGAGAAAACCGCCACCGACGATGATCGATCAGATTTGTATTCCGCCACCGATCCGTGACGGAATAAAACAATTAGTGACGGAATCTCCGCTACTAACTGCACGAAACAATTATAATTTATTTAACAAAAAATTCATTAACGCTTTTATAATAGTGACGGAGAAAACCGCCACCGACAGGACGGAGTATCTGTCCACCGACGCTGACGGAATATATAAATTAGTGACGGAAACTCTGTCACTAAATCTGGCACGAATTTTCGTGCTCAATGACGGAAGGAAAAAAGAATATTCTAAAAAGATGCTTATTTAGTGATTCGAAATTAGTGACGGTTGAATTTCCGCACTAAAAGGAAAGCCCGCCAAAACAAAGGACAAACTATCCGTCTCTAAACTGGTTTTCCGTCACATCGATTACCGCTTAGTAGTGTTTCTACTCTTATTACTAATAAACGATATGTATCTCACATTATTTAAAAAGAAATGTTAGTTTAAAAAGTGTTTAGATTAAAGACTTATTATTATAAATAGAACACATGCATGTATCTTACATTGATTATAAAGTATTCTACTATTATTATTAATAGAAAAAATGTATCTCACATTGGTTATAAATTTATGCTGGTTTTAAAAATATTATTATTGTCAATAGAAGAGATGTAGCATACATTGGTTGGAAAGTGATATTGGTTTTCAAATTCTTTAGATAGAAGACATCTACCATTATTACCAATAGAAGATGTATATCTCATATTGGTTAGAAAATGATATTGATTTTAATTTTAGATAAAAAGACTTTTACTATTATTACTAATAGAAGAGCTATATCTTACATTTGTTAGAAATAGATGTTGGTTATTATTACTAATAAAAGAGATATATTTTACATTGGTTAAAATGATGTTTCTTTTAAAAGTATTTAGATAAAAACTTCTATGTTATCATCAATAGAAGAGAAGAGATGTATATCACATTGTTTAGAAAGAAATGTTGGTTTTAAATTTTTTAAGATAAAAGGCGTCTACTATTATTACCAAATAAGGAGATGTATCCCACATTAGTTAGAGAGTGATGTTGGTTTTAAAAGTTCACCATTATTACCAATAGAATATATGTATTTTACATTGGTTAGAAAAATAATATTGGTTTAAAAAAATTAGAATATATATCTCACATTGATTACAAAGACATGCAACCCACATTATTTAGAAATTGATATTGATTATAAAAGTTATTAGATAAGGAAACTTTCATGTTATTACCAATAGAAAATATGTATTCTGCATTGTTTAGAAAGAGATGTTTTTAAAAGTCTTTAAATAAAAGACTATTATTATTATTAATAGAAGAGATGTATCTAACATTTGTTAGAAATTGATGTTAATTTTAAAATACTATTATTATTTAATATATATATATATATATATATATATATATATATATATATATATATATATATATATATATATATATATATATATCACATAGTTAGAAAGTGATGTTGGTTTTAAAAGTTTTTAGATAAAACACATAAACTTTTATTACAAAAAAAAAATATAGAAAACAAGTATCCCACATTGTTAAAAATGAATAATGGTTTTTTAAAAGTTTTTAACAAAAAGACTTATACTATTATTATCAAGCCAGATGTAAGTTTTAAAAATCATTAGGTAAAATATTTTTACTTTTATTATCAATGGATATGTATCTCATGTTAGTTAGAAAATTATATTTATTTTAAAAGTATTTGGGTAAAAAACGTTTAATATTAATTAGTAACATTAGAAGAAATTAAATTATTATAACCATTGAATAGTTTAACAATCCAATTATAATATCCAAAAGTTATATTATTATTACAAAAAAAGATGTATCTCATATTGTACCTGTGCGGAGTACGAGCTAAATAACTAATTGTATGAATAATTAGGAAACAAAATCTAACATCTATATGTCAGTATTTTATGAATATTTATGCAATGGACAATGTTTTAAATAGAAGAAGGAGATGAAGAGAAATTTAATTATAATAATTAGTTACACTTTTGAAGTCGAGGCTCGTGTTAGACACGATCTTCTCAAGACGAAATTGCCCCATACCATGCTTCACGGTTCTCAGCAATTGTCTCTAAGACGCAACGACTTTTCGATCTGAATAGACAACACTTCAATATTCGGATTCCGAAGAACTGGATCGTTATTGAGAACTTTCAAGACTCGAACAGACTTATGCAACAATATAATATTGTTTTCTATCAGATTATGGATGTAAGTATTTTCGATGTTGGTGTTTTTTTTAGTTGTCAAACTAGGGGGTCTATATATACTAACTGAAGAATTGTGGTGGTCGTTTGCAAATGATTGCAACTCTGTAGTCCAAGGGTTGCGAACAGGTTCGCTGAACCAGCTGAATGCCTATTCGGTCACCCATTCGGACTAGACCCGGTTTATCGCATCTGGACGCACCCATTCGGTCAGCCCGCCAGCACCCATTCGGTTGAGACCAGGTTCATTGCACCTAGACGTGTCTATTCGGTCAGCCCGCTAGAACCCTTTCGAGTGTAACCGCTAAGGTTGCGTTGCACACCACCTACCCGAGTAGACATGAGTCGCCTTAACTGTCCCTACTACTGGACTGTCATCAAGCTAACTGAGCCAACTTTACTCTTCAATTTACAAATTTAAGTTGTCTACTTTGAGCATTAATATCTCATTCACACAAAATTGGTTTTGGAATAATAAATATATCAACTTAATCTACTCAAAATATAAATTTCATTTTTACAACTTATTTACATTTTTAATAAATGAAACATGTTTGAAAACTTGATCAAATACTTTGATCAAACCAATTATTTGTAAAACTCATTTCCAACAACCTTAACATTACCCTTACAACCATGCCTTTGTCAACTGATGATTGCAAGTATAATTCAACATTTTACAACTCATGTGAGAATCGGTTAATGTAAAATGAATTGTACCTTATTCCCTATATATGTTATGCATTACTCATTTCCTTTCACCTAAATAATTTAGGCTTGAAAAATCCGATAATTAAGGTATATTTATATCATTGGAGTCTCTATTAATTATAAAATTATTTAAACACAACTAATATACGTACAACAAAATATAAGAGTATAGATGATATGTTATATAAATTGTAAGTATTATTTTTTTAAAAATCATCTCCCACAATTAAGAACGAAAGTTGGAAAGGGAAAAATATTAACCACTCCATTTCAAAATTATTACATATTTTATTTTTTAAAATCAAAATAAATATTTTTTAAATGAAAATTTAACAAATGTTTTCGGTCTTTAGTTCCATGAGTAACAAGGGTAAAATCAAGAATTTAATTTGAAGTCAGTTTTAAAACGATTTTGGGTATGTCTCTTTTGCTTAAAGTTGGTCAAATCTAGGAGTCATTTTTCATGGGTACGAGAAGATATAGCTTTCAATTCAAACTTGAGATGATTGTTTCCTGAAAAAAAAAATGGACATGATTGAACTTTGAATATGGTAATGATTAAAATTTGAACACGAAAATAGCGGTTCACGTACGTTATTAAGGTGTATGATAACATGGGGTTCCATCAAAAGTTTTGATTAGGTCATTTTTGGTTCAATTCGGTGGTTTTACTTTATTCTCACAAACATAATATTGTACTCCCTCCGTCCCTAAATTATCGTCCTCCTTTCCTTTTTCGTCCGTTCCAAAATAATTATCCATTTTGAAACTTTTCTTTTTAGAACATCATTTTTATCATTTTACCTTTACTTTTTCACCCTACTTTAATTATGGCTACATACACATGAGCTTTAAATGAAACTACACATAAATAATCAAGTCAATTGTTTTTTTCTTAAACTGTGCGCCGGGTCAAGCAGAACAATTATTTAGGGACGGAGGGAATAATATTTGTCTATCTATTTCAACAACCATGTTATGTTTCACATCATTTTAAAAGATTTATAACCTGTGCGAGTTTTCTGGAGTCTTCTATTGTATCCTATACAATTTTATAAATAATAATACTATGTTTACCACTATCTCTACAATTATTGTTATCACTAAGTCTTGGTGAAGACAGAATGTGTTTTAGTGAAAGACAATATTGACCTTTACTAAGACTTAGTTGTAACAATAGTTGTAGAATTAGTGATAAACCTAACACTATTGTTCTATAAATTAATACAAGTCTCTTGTATTTATAATTTAATAGAGTGTAGTGATTCTAGAATATAATAAACTTTAGAATATTATAAATATAAAATATCTTAGTCTTACACTTGTATAAAATATTTTGCACTTTATTTAAAATATTGTTGTTAAAAAATGGAACGAATAATTATATTGCTCTCTTTATTGGCATTCATTCACTTTAATGCAAATGGAACTTCAATAAAGTTGGTGCAACTAAGCGAGTAATGATAGAGCGGTAAAGTTAAGCAAAATATTGAACTTTTTGTATTAAAAGATGTAACATCTTATGTGTTATATAATTAACATTATTTTTTAATTTATAATGAAGCTTATAAAATATTAATTAAGATGACGTTATTTAGTTTTATAACATAATCACTCACTGAGTTCCTATCATTACTCCACTGTTTAAGAAATAGAAAGAATGAGAGAGAAAAAACCACTAATCACGAAGAAATTAGGAAAAGTGGATTACCTACCTTAGCGAGTGCGCGCGGGAAAATCAGAATTCGTAAAGCTTCCTGAAAATTGCAGGTGATGGAGGAATAAATGAAGGAGACTAGTCAACCCATTTGGTCAAAATGGACTGTGGGCAAAAAGGTTTAGAGATTAGAATTGAATATACAAATGGGGTCATTTCCGGCCTTGGCCTCATTAAATATTCTGCTACGTCCCTTCTTCCTTTCCCTCCCCTTACAGTATCCCATTATTACATTTTTCTCATTCTTTCGATTAAAAAGATAAAATTTGGTCATTATTGTGCATCTTCTTAAATATCACTTAAGAGAGAAAAAATTTTCTTACTAAATAAGGAGACATTGGGGGAGGAGAGAGACAGAGGGCTGTCAGTCCACTTTGTGTGGGTGGGTGGTTGTGTGTGTGGGGAGTGGGGGGAGGCTTTGTATTTATTATGTAGAATAATGTTAAATTTAATATTGTTTGTATAATAAGATATGTAAGAAGATTATACAATGAGAAGATATATTTTTAAGTAGGTAAGAAGCAGGGCCGTTCCTGAACTTTTAAGGGCCAATGACAAAAATGATAAAATGAGCTCCTATAGATATAAAAAATAAAATTTTGAAATAAATAATTTTTTAACTTTTCATCGTTCAAAGTATTCAATTGGTATAAAATCTACGAACATACTAATATATAATTATATGAAATACTGTAATTATTTAAAATTACTTCGTTTGCATATTCCGGTACACTAGTTATTTTCTATCTTGATTTGATAATTTTCTTATATATTAAAATATACAAAATGTCTATAAAGC
This sequence comes from Codonopsis lanceolata, assembly GCA_013146195.2. Taxonomy (NCBI): domain Eukaryota; kingdom Viridiplantae; phylum Streptophyta; class Magnoliopsida; order Asterales; family Campanulaceae; genus Codonopsis; species Codonopsis lanceolata. The sequence goes on along the minus strand of CM028380.1, from coordinate 127,983,231 downwards.
ATATCTATAAGAAATTTCAGATTTATTCACTCTTCTAAGATCTTTCTCAACTATATCATCAAATTATATCACCTTCTCTCATTTTTTGGCTCATTCGTTACATGTTTATTTGGTTTTTTTGTTGATTATTCGATTATTGTAATCCATTAATCTATATTCTAAGATAATTAAGTTTTTTGTTGATTAGGCGTGCCATTTTATTATTAATGAGCCACTAAAAATGCCATTTTTTTTAAAAAAACTTGACATTCAAACGGGAACTCTTTACCCGGAACGGAGCGAGGGAGTATATAATACTTGATGATTCACAACTCAAAAATAAAATAAATTTTACATAACTTTCAAAGAGTTGAACACATAACCTCTCAACCAAATCAAAACACCCCATTCAATGAGGCACTAAATCACATGTGAAATTCTAGTGACGGTATCATATTTATATCTATATATGACTGTATTATAAGTTTGGGCCCCTCAAAATTGGGGGCCCAGGACGGTCGCCCTTCCAGACCACCCTCAGGACCGGCCCTGGTAAGAAGATAAAAATATGTAAGTGGCAATGAGACCCAACTAAGAAAATGTATAGAAATATTTATACAATGGGGATGCTCTTACAGATGTTTGATTTCAATTGAGATTTTAAACTTATATTTGTAATAATTAGACAAATGGAAAAACTTGAGTAAGTTGGCTTACTGATATTTTTTGTAAAATAGATTCTTTTTATTCGATTTATTGTATGTTAGTAAGTTAAGTTGTGAAAGAATGAGACTCCGTCTTACAAATTAAAATCCATAAAATAATCTTACAACAAATCTACTTTTTCCTCGACCCACGTCTATAATAATTAAACAAATAGGGGGAAAAAGTGGTCAATTTTGAGTCTGTACTATGATTAATCTTCATAAGTGTCCATTGCACTATTTTTGAGCTAATTTGCTATTGTAGTTTCAATAAAGATGGTAGTTATGTCATTATCATAAATTGTCATTTAATTTTTAACATAATATTTTCAATAACCTCCCTTATAATTTTAATAATGTGTTAGAAGATTATTAACGATAGCTGATATTCAAAATTAGAGTGTCGAAGCTATTATAGTTATTGACAAATGTCAATTTTCTAAATGAAAATTGCTAAGCGAACTTTAATTTGAAAGTGAAATTGACATGAATTATTAAAGCAAAAATTAAAAATAAGACATTGTTAAAAATAATAGTTCTTATTAAAAAGAAATTATTCTTGATTTTTTTTCTTAACACATCACAATTTTCATGTTGGCTATCATATGTTGAATTAAAAAATATTTTTCTTGTAATTGTATTCTTATAGTTCCAATTACAGCAGAAATTTTAAAAACGTTAATACAAAAATAAGTTATAGTTTTTGCTCAATTCTCTTTACAATAATAAATTTTATCTCATGAATGAGTGTTTACAATTAGATTTCATGAATTAACTTTTTTCAGATAATTATTAAATTGATTAGATTTATTTTTAACTAAATATACATTTTATCTTCTTTATTACTATATTTTTATTGTCATATGATTTAATAAGACAAAATGCATTTAGTAATTAATCTAAATATTTTTCTCTTCCATTTGCAATACATGGTTCCTTCTTATTTTTATGTTTATATTTCATGCAATCTTTCCTTTTTTTTTTGTTCATAAAATATCATTTTTAACCCCTAAAAGAAAAAAAGCCCCCTTATTTTTTAAGAACCAAAAAATCACCCCCTTTTAAACGACTATCATTAAGGATCTTCTAACATTTGAAAAAACCTTGGAGACAACTGAAATTAACTATGTAAGAAATTGGATGACAGTTTGAGATAATGACGAAATTGTATGACAGTTAGGGATAATGACGAAATTGTATCTCTATTTAAAAATATAATGTCAATTTCGCTAAAAAAATAGTACAATAGAAAAATATAAAAAATGGTCAAAATATAATGACATAATTAACTTTAAAAAATAGAGATAACGACTAAGTTGTTTAGGCCAATAAGAGAAAAATAAATTATAAATTATAAATTATAAAACCAAGGAACTAAATCAACAAAAAGAACAGAAGCCTAAATCGTTTGATGCGATGCTCTAACACTAATAAGAGAACAATAGTTAATGGATTTGATGAAGATCAAATTTCCCCAAATTTTTAATAAAATGACAAAAGCAAACTATATATATTTGAGCGTGTTACTCCTTCTTTTCTGCATTAAGTGTGTTTTTTTTTTTAATTTTGAAACGTTTTAAAATAATATGTAAGCTAATTGCTTATTAGTGACCTTCTTAATTGTAAGATAGAAAAAAATAAATTTAAGTAATTTAGCTCAGTCTGAGGTAAATTAAGAAGATTAAAGAAAGATATATACAATCAAATACTATTCCAAAAAATTCTATATAAAATTAATACTAACAATTAAAATAAATAAAATATAGGTTTTGAAGCACGAAGTCAATACTCAATATGCAACGACCGCAACATACACATTTTAAACCATTTTGGTATATCAACAACGTGGCATTGATTTGGGTAGTATTTAATAAAGACCAAAACGGATGCGTTTTTGTTTTTGTCCTTAGTTTGTTTATTGTTTGTAGCTGGGAAATGGACAAAGTGAGAACCCAGAACGAGAGAACCCTTCTGCTTTAAATACGTACGAGTTCCGAGTTCCGAGTTCCGAGTTCACCCACTTATTGACTTGTATTTATTGAACGACAAGCCTTATACTGTTTGATTTACCAATAACTCAAAATCGCGTTTCCTAAAGTTTTAAATCAATACCCTATTTTCTTATTGTTTTTCCAGTAAGAATGGTACACTCCTTTCGTTTAATCTAAAAAATCTATTTTTAAATAAATAAAATTATTTAATGTGTCCAGTTCAAACCCGATCACAAGCAAAGTACAAGAGTTCACCACGTGCCAGTTACAAACTCGATTAGCTTGAGACCTACCTGTCCAGCGAGCAGAGCTAACGAGGTGCACGAGCAGAAAACTAGATATATTCCGTCCAAACCTGGTCGAGCATATGTCTAGCCTGCCTGACCAGGCGGCCATACCCGGGAATCACACTTATCATCACCAGCTTCATACCATGCAGCCGGGCAGAGCCATGCTCGCCCGAGCAAGCATCAAGCAGTCAATCTCAGAGACTTGCTCTCCAAGACAGGTCAAATGTTTCCTTATCCGAGCAGATCACTTGTCTTATCTGTTCTGACATTCTCGTGGTCAGCCACTTGATATTCTTATAATTTAGGAGTTTTCTCCTAAACTTACTAGGTATCTATGGAATTGAATCTCATATGGATTCTATGTTATTGGGGGACCTATAACTACCCTTCCATAAATCCTAAACAAGGTACATATATTTTTTCTTGAGCTACGAACCTCTGTCTAATTCTCTCTTTACATAACACGATATCTTACTCTAACGTCGGAGGGGATTCGCGAGACCAAACCTTGCATTCATTTTAAGGTTTTATTGTGTTCTTAACAGGTTCAAGGAAGCATTTCAATTCAGTCATCAAGCCCCCAGATATCCATCCACCTTACGGACGGCCTAACACTTAAGTTTTTACCACATCATTATTAAAGACATATAATTAGCATTATAACTTATCATAATTATAAAAATATTTAAGTGTAATTAATATATTAATATCAAATGTGAAGGTAAAAGCTAAAATGTTTTGAAGATGGTAAGTATTAGAGAATAATATATTTATTATTTTATTCTTATTTATTTGTAATTATTAGTTAGTGGTAATTACCTTGTATAGTTCTTTTTTTATTATGTTACATTCCTTATAAATGTTTATTGACTCTACTCCAACTGTAACCCTAATTGTAACTCTCCATATAAATAGGTGATTCAATCAATAGAAAGACTATGTCGTTATTCCTAAACTTTATTAGTTTCTACACGGTATCAGAGCGTTACTCCTAAAACCTTCATCTTCTTCCTCTAGCCGCCGCCCTTACCACCCTCCGCCATGACTAACGGAAATTACTCACTCATCATTAAAAACCCCTCTTGACCCCACGCAAATCTTCGACCTCATCAACATCTCTCACCACAACATCACCAAACTCACCTCCACAAACTACATACCTTGGAAACTCCAAGTTGAGGTCACCCTCATTGGATATAACCTCTACAAGTTTGTAGACGACTCACACCCATGTCCGCCTCCCACCATCCTAGCCAAGGATGCTCAATCATCCAAGGGCGTTCCCATCCTAAACCCACACTACCAACCCTGGATTCGGCAAGACAAACTTATGCTCGGAGCTCTTGTTGGTTTCCTATATGCTCATCTGGTTCCTATGATCCAACATGTCGTCACCACTCATGAATCATAGGAAATTCTGGCCCACACTTATGCTCGCCTGACTCGCGACCACATCAAATAGATTAAAAACTACCTCAAGCGGGCATCCAAGGGCACTCAGTCGGTCTCCGACTACATGCAATCTGTCAAAAGTCGGGTAGATAAACTCACGGCTCTAGGTAAATTGCTTGACCACGAGGATTTTATTAAGACCATCCTTGATGGTTTGGATGATGACTACCGCCACATCGTGGATGTAGTGGAAGGCCGGGACACTCTCATATCGTTTGATGAGCTCCATAAAAAAAAACTCATCAATTGTGAACTGCTTCTAAAGCAGTCACAAACTCACTGCTAGCTCCATTCCATATGTCTTTCTTGGTTACTCGCTCACTCAGAGTGTCTATCTTTGTTATGATCCGAGCACCACCAAGTTGTTAATTTCGCGTCATGTTCGATTTGTCGAGTCTAACTTCCCAATGTCTACCCCGACCACTCATGCTCGCCCAGATACCTACACTAGTGTCTCTTGGCTACCTCCTCATGAACTCATCTCGAACTCATACACACGGTCGACTACTCGCTCTAGTGCCTTACTGCTAGTTTCACCTCGCACTAATGAGAATGTAGTTGATCTCAGCTCGCCTATACACCAGCCTCAACCACCCTCTCCACTGCCCGTTACTAGTCCTATGTCGGTTACTCAACCCTCCTCGGCAACCAGCTCCATGCCCAAGGATAGCACTGTGCTCACCTGCCCCGTGCCCGCTGACCCTGCTCATGTACCTTTGCCTGTGCCCGCTGACCCTGTTCCTGTGCCTGCTGCTTCTGGAACTTCCTCCATAGATATTCGTTCTAAAAACAACATCTACAAACCTTTCACCAAACTGTGTCTTTCGACTCAACTAGCAGCGGACAGTGAACCAACATGTGTCACTCAGGCTCTAAAGGATGAGAAGTGGCGTCAGGCCATATCTGAGGAATATGATACACTAGCTCAAAATGGAACTTGAGATCTGGTCCCTTCGACAGATGCTCACAATATTGTTGGTTGTGACTGGATCTACCGCATCAAAATACATGTAGATGGCACCATTGATTGCTACAAAGCTCGTCTAGTAGCCAAGGGATTTCACCAGCGACCAGGGGTTGATTATCACTAGACTTTTAGCCCAGTAGTTAAACCGATCAGTGTTTCGTCTTGTTTTCCCGTTCGCAGTTTGTCAAGGATGGGATCTTCGACAACTGGGTGTGAATAATGTCTTTCTTCAAGACAAGATGTTCGAAGAGGTCTTCATGGCTCAACCACATGGTTTCATCGATAAAGACAAACCTCAACATGTGTGTCGGCTTTACAAGGCTATTTATGGTCTCAAACAGGCTCCCCGAGCGTGGTACAATGAGCTGCGCCAGTTTCTACTTGCTTCCGGCTTAAAAAAACTCGGTTGCCGACTCATCGTTGTTCATTCTTCGTACATCGGGCAACATCATTTACCTCCTTGTCTATGTGGATGACATCATCATCACTGGGAACCAACCCGTTGCAGTTCAGACTTTCATCTCCATGCTCGCTAGTCGCTTCTTGCTCAAAGACCTTATTGATCTTCACTATTTCCTTGGGGTTGAAATTGTTAAGCACCCAAGTGGTCTTCTGCTCTCCCAGCGCGAATACATTGCTGATCTCATTGCTCGCACATGCATGACAGTTGCTCGCCCAGTAGCTACGCCTCTTGCTACCTCGCCTATCTTGACTCATCATACTGGCAATGCTCTCACATATCCGACAGAGTTTCGAGCAATGGTTGGGAGTCTTCAATATATGTCTCTTACTCGGCTTGATGTTGCATTCGCCGTCAACAAACTCTCTCAGTTCATGTATAGGCCGACCACCGAGTACTGGAATTCGGTCAAGCGTGTTCTTCGGTACCTTTGTGGATCTATTAATGCAGGCATCCTCCTTCATTGCCAGTCTCCTCCTTCTCTCCATGCCTTCACTAATACTGACTGGGCTAGCAACAAAGACGACTACACATCCACCAGTGCCTACATAGTTTATCTTGGAAGCAACCTAATCTCTTGGAGCTCCAAGAAACATCGCATTGTTGCTCGCTCCTCGACTGAAGTCGAATACCGGGTAGTGGCTGCCACTGCGACTGAAGTCAGGTGAATTGTATCTCTACTTGGCGAACTGGGTCTAACCTCCTTGACTCAACCAGTCATTTGCTATGACAATGTGTTCGAACCCGGTCTTCCATACTCGCATGAAGCATGTGGCCCCGGACTTTCATTTCATCCGATAGTAAGTTCAGGATGGGCTTATGCGGGTTTGTCATGTCTCCTCGGTCGATCAGTTGACCAATGCCCTTACTAAGCCTCTTGCTCGCCAACGGTTTCATCAATTACTTCACAAAATTGGTCTCTCCTCTTGGACATCCATCTTGTGGGGGCATATTAGAGAATGACAAAACACACCTTTGGGCCACTGTACTTTTCAAAAAGTTGCAATTAGGTCACTGAGACGTCAAACTTTTCAGGATGGCCATTGTACCCAATTTTTGGATGAACGTTATGTTTCGACGTTAACTTAGGTTAAATATATATTTTGCTCTCGTCGTCTTCATCATTATCTTCTTTGATTCTTTTGGCATATTGATTTCCAGATCTGGTGTTCTCCAGAAAATTCAGCAGATTTCATCACCATTTCATCCTCAAATCAGACTCCCTCTCTCACAAATCTCCCACCCCCATCCAAGCCATGTCTCTCTCATCCAGCCAAACCAGCTCTCGCCTCATCTTTGGGCTCTCTTTCATCGCCATCTCCAAATACACTCAAGCAGCACCAGCTCCGACCCATCAACCATCTGTCTCTTCTCTTCGCCCTCTCTGACCTCGCCTCTCGACTTTCCACTAATTAGCCCTCTTCCATATTTCCATTGTCGTTCCTCCCTCCCTCGCTCGTAACTTCCATATCCATCTCCATACATCACAAACAAAGCAATGCCTATCTCTGCCATCTCTCAAAGCTTCAGATTTCTACACATGCCTCATTCGTAAAATCGAGTCCACCTCCTTCGACCGTCAATCTCTCCATGGACGCCCTCCAGTCAATTCGATGTCTTCTCCAGTCAATTCACTATGGCAAAATTCACGCCAACTCCGTGCGCTAAGTGTTGGTAACACTCGTTCTTGCCAAATCTCTGCAATTGAATCAGAACCTAGGGCTTGGATACGAATGAATTATTGAGTCAATTCACTTTCTTAGACTGTTATCTGCATTCAAGTCTACCCAATTTTGCATACGAATGAATTGTTGAGCAACTGTTGAAAATTTTGAATTAGGGTTATCTGTGTAGCAAGTTAAAATTCAATTCTTGATTAGTTTGCTTGTTCATCTATGCTCTTGCAGTAAGTGTGAGTTTCAATCATAGTAGATTTTGTGATTGTGGAAATTTAATTGTAAAAATTTACCATTCCTCTTTGTTTGGAAAATACATATTTGATATGAGTTTTGATTTGATTTTAGATCTGAGTTTCAATATGGGTTTCGATTTGATTTTAAGCAAAACCTAGATCTGGAAATTTGCTGGAGCGTGGAAAACACACCAGATTTGGAAATCAAAGATGATGATGATGATGAAGACGGAGTAAAATAGGTATTTTACATAATTTAACGGTTAAACATAACGTTCATCCAAAAATTGAGTTAAATTGTAAAATAACGCTGGTACAGTGGTCATCCTGAAAATTTTGACGTCTCAGTGGCCTAATTGCAATTTTTTGAAAAGTACATTGGCCCAAAGTTGTGTTTTGCCTTAGAGAATAATATATTTATTATTTTATTCTTGTTTATTTGTAATTATTAGTTAGTGGTAATTATCTTGTATAGTTATTTCATTATTATGTTACCTTCCTTGTAAATGTTTTTTATACCCTACTCCAACTGTGACCCTAATTATAACTTTCCATATAAATATGTGATTTAATCAATGGAAAGGATATTTCGTTATTTCTAAACTTTATTAGTTTCTACAGTAAGTATATTAGTTTGATAGTAAACTATTCAAGTGTAATATCCACAAAACTATCAAATTAATTCTTTACATGGAACATAGGGAATATATAGTAACGATCGAGAATGATATGGAACAATAAGATTTTTAATGATATAACGCTGTGAAATTTGATTGCTAGGAAGCATAAAATTCTAACAACAAATCTTCACGGATCAATTAGACCAATGGGTGTCATTTTGTAATATTCAAAACAATAAAAAAAATTACCTAAAGTATTTGTCTCATGAATAACAAAAATTATGTGGCGATGATGGAAGGTTATCAACAATTTTCAATATGCTTTGATGAAACCAAATTTTATTTCCCAGATAATTAATTCTTATATTCATTTGTTATCATAAATGTTTTTTAAATGGTTTAAAATTCACTATTTAGTATTTAGACATAAGGTGTGGCACTATTTTATAGTATCGCCCATTTTGGTTGACACATTTGTTAAAAAAAAAATAATTTTTAATTTTTTAAAAATTATGGATAATACAAAAGATTTTTTTATATGTTCAGAAATTTTTTTTTTTTTAAGCGAGTGGTGTGGCAATGAGTTCAAATTGAAACAAGAGACACTATATATATACTATACATAGACTACTAAAATATGCCTAAAATTTGGAATTGGAGAAGATCAAGCAAGTTACTTCTAATTGTAATAAAATTTCTTTATAGAGATGTATTAAGGGTCAAAATCCCTATTAGATTAGGTTTTTCTTAAAACTTATATAAAGAGGTGTTGAGACTTTAGTTAAAAACAAGCAGAAAGGGTGAGATACAAATAGTGAGATACAGACGACGAACACAATTGATGGTTGATGATTGATGGTCTCAAGGTTTGGAGGATGTTAGACAAAATAGTGTGTGGTTGTTTTGAGATGTGAGACGTGTAGTGTTTTATAGGTTAGTGTCAATTCTTGTAACCCTTGTCCTTGGTACGTAGGATGAGTGTAGACACCTTAAATTTGTATCTCTATTTTATATTGTCTTATAAAATACCAATTCAATTTTAAAAAAATGGACTAAAAGCTATTCTTAAAACCTTTCAGGGGATCGAAGCGTCAAAAGGAACTCGGAATGGGTCAAAAGGACGAAGAATAACAAAGAAGGGGGGAAAGTAAAAAAAAATATAGGAGAAGCAAGTCGGGGCGCCGCGCCCCCTAGTTCCGTTACCACGCTAGAATCCTCATGTGTCGCGCCCTCCTACTGTTGCTGACCAGCCTGTTTCGTCACTGCTCACATCTGTTTTTCTTCGAAGAACACGAGGCAGCTGCCCTCTACACCACTGTCTTTTCCGGTTGCCCCTTCCACATCCACCTGTCTTGCTTGCAAGCTATCTCCTTCTTCTATAAATAGAAGAGTTCCTTTCCTTCACAACACACACCAAGCATCCCCCCTCCCCTTACGCTACCAAATTGAGGAAAAAAGAAAGCTCCCTCCGTCAGGATGCCAAACTTTCTCTCAACAAACAACACACGATAACTTATACACATATACCCACAGACAAACTCATACACATACACGCCCACACACATACAACTGCAAACACACACACACACACACAGAGTAAAACATACCCCCTACATACACACAACAAAACATACGTCTACACACACTTACACACACCCGCCACACATATACACATACACGCACACGGCTTTTGCCTATTCTTGGCGGAGCGTACACACAAACACAACCAGTGGCGGATGCAGGAATATTTCCAATCGGGTGCACAAATTTAATAAAGTTACAAGTCATAATTGTCCCCTACGCGTTTTCATACTTTGAAATCGTTTAATTATATCATCATTTGTAACGTTCTAAGCAAATATTTTTCAATAAAACATACAAGACAATCATTTATAAAGTGATCACAAATTTGGTTTTCGTTTAAAAAATTTCTCCATAATCACAAAATCAAATTCCTTTAAATCAACCACAATTTGGAAATCTACACAAATAAAAAAAAATTCTCATAAATCAACTACTTCAACCCTCAAATAAAAATGCTCTAATTTCACATTAAATAAATATACATTTCCTACCAAGATATTGAACACACAAATTTAAGAAATAAAATAATATTATCATAATATTAATATATCATCTATCACAAATTCATAAATCACAATTCACATCAATTACATAAATTAAATACTCAATTAGAGCTATTTCAAAATTATGATTATTTAAAATTAGGGCTATTTTAAAATAAGGGTTATTAATTTTTTAAAAATTTAAATCGCAATTATAATTTGTTTTTTATTTAGGTGGGGGAAAATTATAGAAATTTGATTCAGGTGGGGGCAAAATGTACAATATAACATAATTTTTTTTAAAAAAAAATTCCTTCACAAAAAAACCCCAACTGGGGGCAACTGCCCCCATACTGTTTGCCATGTGTCCGCACAACAATAACAAAAGACTTCATTTCTCCGAAAGTAAGGGGAAGCACGCGGAGATCGCTTAAGCCTAGGTGTATCGGGTTCAGATACTCACGCTTCAAGAGGTAAGCTTCAGATCCGATATTCTGTCCCTGTAGTTATTTATTTCAGTCAGTAAATATATGTGTGTGTGTATATATATATATACAGTGGCGGACGCATGAATATATCCAACCGGGTGCATAAATTTAATAAAGTTACAAATCATAATTGTCCCCTACACGTTTTCATACTTTGAAATCGTTTAATTATATCATCATTTGTAACGTTCCTAAGCAAATATTTTTTCAATAAAATATACAAGGCAATCATTTATAAAGTGATCACAAATTTGGTTTTCGTTTAAAAAATTTATCCATAATCACAAAACCAAATTCCTTTAAATCAACCACAATTTGAAAATCTACACAAATAATTTTTTTTTCTCATAAATCAACTACTTCAACCCCCAAATACAAATGCTCTAATTTCACATTAAGTAAATATACATTTCCTACCAAGATATTGAACACACAAATTTAGGAAATAAAATAATATTATCATAATATCAATATATCATCTATCACAAATTCATAAATCACAATTTACATCAATTATATAAATTAAATACTCAATTAGGGCTATTTCAAAATTATGATTATTTAAAATTAGGGCTATTTTAAAATAAGGGTTATTAATTTTTTAAAAATTTAAATCGCAATTATAATTTGTTTTTTATTTAGGTGGGGGAAAATTATAGAAATTTGATTCAGGTGGGAGCAAAATGTACAATATAACATATTTTTTTAAAAAAAATTTCTTCACAAAAAAACCCCAACTGGGGGCAACTGCCCCCATACTGTTTGCCATGTGTCCGCCACTGGACACAACAATAACAAAAGACTTCATTTCTCCGAAAGTAAGGGGAAGCACACGGAGATCGCCTAAGTTTAGGTGTATCGGGTTCAGATATTCACGCTTCAAGAGGTAAGTTTCAGATTTGATATTCTGTCCTTGTAGTTATTTATTTCAGTCTGTAAATATGTGTGTGTGTGTGTATATATATATATATATATATATATATATATATATATATTAGAGTTTGTTTTCCTTTCTGATTGTAATTATTTTAGACTAAAATAATTAGTCATTCCATTTTAGTTAAGTTTCTTTTTTTTATGTAATGTAAATAAGTTTGTTTGTTTATTTAGTTTTGTTTTAATACAAATGTAAATTGTTTTTTCTTTTTTTTTTAATGTAGTTTTTTTCATAGTCTAACATGTATAATGTCTATTATTATTTCCTTGTTTCATTGTTATATTATGTCATTTTCGTTTGCTTTTGTTAAATAAATAAAATCTTCTTTTCTTTTCTGTATGTATACATATATATAAATATTTTTTGGACTAAAATGTATATATAAACGAACTAAGCATATTAGCAAACCCAACTTTGAGAACGAAATGGGGAGTTGAGTGCCTAACATATTCTCAACTTGTAAATTAGCCACCGAACCTATATTTTCTGGTATTTTTAATTTTTTTCTGTTTATCTTTAAAATAGAAGTGATGATTCTGTGAATACATTTTTGGAGTCTACAACAAGGCCAAATGTATTCTACACGTTTTAATGTTTTGAAACGTCGTTTTCCACGTGACAACGAGAGTTTTGAAAAGGCGTTCTGAGTAAATCGGAAACTCTTTATTGTAATACTTTCATCGTTTATAGTGAGGCTATTGTTTGTATTGGAATGAATTAAGCCACGTAAAATTATTTGTTCTATTTTGCTTTTTTCGATTACATTTTTAATTATCTTACAATTATTCGTCCTAAAGTTTGATGTTATTATTTTCGATGGATTCGATTTTGTAATAAAGATAGAAAATTGAGACTGGACGAGTAGAAATTTTGACTAAGAAAACAAACAAACCGTTTAGTGAAAGATCAAACCTTTTCTTACATGCAAATATTTATTTTAATTTTATTGAAAAATAGTGTGGCAAAATGAAACCACTAACGTTAACCTAGGTTTGGCAATTCAAATAAGACAAGCTTTAACATGGTTGGATCATCAATCATGAATGCACGTGTAAAAGCGGACTTCCACCCATCACTTTGGGGCATGGTTCGGTTATTCTTATCCTTAATATAGAAGAGTCTAGAACCACCCCACCATGCATGCTATGATGATCCTTCAACTTGAAGAATTAAGGGAAAGTAAAAGTATATATAGGGAGAGATGAGAATCTGGTTCTACGCCATCATATCTGTATCAACCCACATTCTCAAATCTTCTTATTAAAAAACTGTTTATTGTTTATCGTTTTGGGATAATGTGTAACACCACGGCTATTTATTTACCTTTATATATATTATTTTATTGTATTAAGTGTATATTAATTTTAAACAATATGTGATGTGACGAAATCAACTGATGCGTTCAAAAAAACATCATATCGGGGGTGCCGAAAATAGCGGTGGACGTGGGTCATTGGAGTTGCCGTCCGGCGGCCATCTTGTCGTCGGTGGTGGATATCTGGCTATATATCTGTAAAATAAACACCGTAAGTCGACGGGGAGGGCCCTGCCAAAAACTCTCCGGTGTGTTTATCAGTACGCGTATGAAAAAGAGGGTGCATAGCCCCCAAGTGTGTGCGTGATTCTCAATCAGAAAAAGAGAGAGAAAGAGAGAGAGACCCCTCTCTATGAGCTAGAGGGGGTTATTTATACCTGAGGGAATGGGTTCAGCTCGTTGCGCATAAGCCTGACCCAATCTTTCGGACATCTTGTAAAATATAGTGGGCCATTAAACAAGGCCCAAACGCCATTTGTAGCAGATCCAAAATATGCACATCACTATGTTTAAATGTAATTTTTGGATTGTATCATGCTAAATTATTAGTAAGTTATACAGGATTGTTCGTTGTCTGCTTATTTGATAATAATTGTGCATAGTTTCGACTCCAATTGATAATTATATTTTAATTTGTATTATGTACGAGTTGTTATTATAATTGAGTAATTAATCGGTGGTTATTTTATATTGTGTTATTGATTTTAGTATGAAAATATATATAATATTGATAACTTTGTTAATGGGCTAGTAATAATAAATATATTTGAAAAAATTGCGGGCCGGTCCCTTTTTTCAAATTTTTATTCGCTAAAGTACCATATTTGTATTTTCAATCGTAAAAAGTCAATTTTGGACGAAAAAAGACTACGTTACCTTTAATGAGCACGAGATGCGTGTAACAGATGACTAGCTTCTGAATCGCGGTTCATAGTTGTATATACAATGATGCAAAACCTATACTTCATATTTAATTTATACCGTTATATATAATAATGTTGCACCGCGATATAAATTCTTGTTTACTTACATTTTTCTATTCAAATACTGAGTGAATTACTATTTTTGTATCACAGTGTATAGTTTTTATATATCGCGGTGCAAAATATATATATAAAAACTATGAACTGAGATATATAAAAAGTTGTACCGTGATACAAATATTTATTTACTTCAATTTTTCTATTAAAATTTAAATAAAGTAAAAACTAATATATATTAATTGTTATGAACACTGGTGTGAGTGCCCCAGAAGATTCCCCTGGATCGCAAGCTTCTTTTTTTTAGGGGAACACGCGGCTTGGGGAAGATATCACTCTTTTTATTCCATCCTCCCTTATTTAGGGGAAAACGAAATTAAAAGTGCAAAAGGAGTATTGTCAAAAAGCGCGTTGAATACGCCTTGGTCACTGAGTGTGTTTTAGTCCACTATGAGTGCTTTCGATTTTTCCGTATCTCATCCTCCCTTGTTTAGGAGAAGACATGATACAGAAAACGCATCACCCTTTTCATTCTCATCTTCCCTTATTTAGGGAAAACGAAAAAGTGTAAAAAAAAAAAAAAGATGTTGCGAAGGTGCGTGGGAACACGTCCTGCCTCACTGTGGACTTGGATTTATTCTGGGTCACTATGAGTGCTTTGGGATTTCTCCGTATCTCATCCTCCCTTATTTAGGGAAAAACAAGATACATAAAATACATCACCATTTTCATTCTCATCTTCTCTTGTTTATGGGAAAACGGAAAAGTGCAAAAAAAAGATGTTGCGAGTCTCACTGTGATTCAAAATGTTGTAACAGAGTCGTCATCTTTATTTTAAGGAGAAATAAAGAAAAATAAAAAATAACTAGAGTTTGTAAAAAAGGGGGGGGGGGTTCAGAGGCTAAGTTACGAGGTGGGAAGGTGTTAGACACCCAACTCGCTTTTTCGGTCTCGAAAATAGTTTTTGGCTAAAATATATTTTTATTATATTTATTTAGCAAATGAAATAAAGCATTTAAACAAATATATATGTATCTACATTATTACAGACTTGTAGCCGCTTCCTTCTAGTTATTACAAATACATTTATGAATATTTGACCATAATAATGGCTCTTTTTAGTGCTATTTTCTATAAAAAATTATAGCATCATAACTGCTTATATTTTTTTACGTCGGGCCGGCTGAAAATAACACTTTTTTATAAAACATCTTAAAGGCTTACCTTTAAGAGCGTAGGTTGTGCTCGCTTTGTTCTTCCGGGAGAGGGAGTATTTTGTTCTTGTGGAGATTCGGGCAGAATAACTGCTTCCAAAAGTTGCTTTCTGGCACCGAAAAACGGGCGGAACAACTACTTGTTGTTTTTTTTTTGCTATTGTTTGCTTGCCTCTGGCGGAAATCGGGCAGAGCAACTGCTTGTTTTTGGCGGATTTGGCCTCTGGATTCAGGTAGAGTAACTGCTCTTTTTTGGATTTTTAGACCGAGGAACTAGGGTGGAATCCTAGCTGGGAGGCTAGGGTTCACTTTGACCGGTTGGATTTATATCTGGAGGAGATTTGACAGAGCTTCGAGGCTTTTTTGGAGGAGGGGAACTCTCTCTCTCTCAAAACGATCGCTCTGTGCGTAAAGCGTAAGCGGTGTGTGAAGTGTGTGAAATTTCTCTGTCCTGATTCCTGAAGCCAGGCACCTTTATTTATAGGTGAGAGTGGGGATTCCTTCGTCATTAAGATTTTTCTTTCTGTGCTTCACCGGGTTGTACCACGCACTTGAGAGATTGTACCGGAGGCAAAAAGCTACAGTACATTGAGTACTATTGGGCGCCACCCCCATAGGAAGTGGGCGCGGCTCCCAATTTAAGCATGGGTGGCGCAAGGGAGCATCATGGGTGGCACCAGCTGCTTTTTTGTTTCGATTTCTAACACTTTAGCCCCTGCCATTCACTATTCATGCATCATTTCATTTTTTTTTACATTTTTTGCAATCTAAACCCTGTAACTTGACATTTGTTAGTGTTTAACAGATCTTGATATCTCATGTCAAAATTACATATCATAGGTACGAAATTGGGGTGTCTACAACTGGTTAACAACATAAGTGCACCGCGTTATATCTTTCAAAATCTTTGAATCGCGGTGAATATATTTCTGAACTGCGGTGCAAAAATATATAAAATTAATTGATGAAGGAAACTTTGCACCGCGATAAATAAATTTGCACCGCAACATATAAACTTACTGTAAAAAATATTTAAAAACAAATTTAAATCACGGCGCAAAAATATGTAAAATTAATTGATGAAAGAAATTTTGCAGCGCGATATATAAACATGACGTAACGCGCCTATTTCTCATTAAGGGTATCACAGTTTTTTCGCGTCCAAAAGTGACTTTTTCCAGTTTTATTTTTTAAAGGTGTACTTTAGAGATTATAAACTTGGGAAAGTGGACTGATAGATGTGTTCTATACGCATATTACGTGTATATTCCTACTTAGATTGTGCTTTTCTGTGAGTTTCCAAAACTATTGATATGAGTTTTAGTGTTTTATGAGTTTCAAGCTAATATGAGGAAAATGATGAATTTCGGGCTATTTTACAAAGATATGAAGTTTCCAGGGACCTGAGTGCAATTCTTCTAAAGAAGAAGGCTCATCTTGCAGTTCAGAAGGCTGAGCGCTCGCTCAGCAGGAGGCTGAGTGAGGGCACAAATTCCAATAGCGCGTATCCGGAAGAAAGAGGTTGAGCGATCGCTCAGCGTGTGGGTTGAGCGTTGATTTTCAGCCTTGGGCAGTTTTCATCTTTTTCTCAAAACCCTACCTAGTATAAATAAAACCCTAACCTCTAAGCATTGGGGGGGATCCGTTTTTAGGTTAATTTAGGCTGCTCTTGAGCACTCTCAAGAGGCAGAAACATTTTGGAATTCATTATTATTTCAATTGTCGAAGATTGAAGATGCTCAAATTCATTCGTATGTTGTGTTTATCGTCTGTGATGAACTAACTTTTCCACCCTAGGTATTGAAGGTAACTTTGTATCAACTTTTATGTGTTAATATAATTTCATTCTATCAAATTAATGTTTATTATATTAGATTATAATTGGTTTACATTGAAGTTATCGCATAATGACTGCGTTAATGAATGTGTAGGCTCTTGGGTATGATGAACTGCATGACCATATGCATAAGTCATACACTAGCCAACCTAATTGGTAAATAGGTCTCTCTGATTCCCGACCGTAGGCTAAGGAGTAGATCTAGGTTCGTATTGTGTGGTAGAATGCAATAGAGTTCATTCCTTCATGCTTTAATTCCTAAGGCACTTATTGGACTCTTAATTACTGTGTGGACGGATCAAGAAAGCATAGTCAAAGCGGAGTACTAAGGGTTGCAATCCTCGACCATTAAGTCCCTTACCTAGCGATAGAACTCATAATTGATAGATATCTTTTGACCAATACACATAAAAGACGATACAAGTGAATCCCAATACCTAGACCATTCTCATCCATAAAACTTTCATAAAATTCAGTCTTCTGCAATTAGTTAATTTTAGATTAATTTTAGTAGTTTAATTTTAAAGTTAGAATCAATCAAATACAAACCCTCCTTTTTATTTAATTTATTTTTATTTAGCATAGATTAAATTCATTTTAATTCATTCTCCCTGAGGTTCGACCCTTGCTTCCATCTATCTATTATACAATAGTCTTGTGCACTTGCAAAGTAAATTTTAAACACATCAAGTTTTTGGCGCTGTTGCCAGAGAGAATTTTAAATTAAAAGTTTTTAATCTTTTTTTTTAATAATAAAAAAATATATTAAAAACAAAAACAACAAAATTATTTTTTATTACTTGCTTTCATTTATTTCTGGTTTGTAGTTGATTGTGCATTTTATGTACGGTCGACGGTCATGGAATCGCACACTTGTGGATTTTAAAGACAACATTAATAATTTATGATGGAATCCCTAGCAGAATAATCCAATGGCTAATAATCAAAGAGATCAAAGAGCAAATCCAGTTGCTCCCGTTGAAACAGTTGTGGCTGCAAGGGACGAGATGCAAGCCCCTAGGACGATGCGGGACTATAATCACCCTAATATAGACTTTTCACATTCATGTCTAATTTTTCCAGATAGAATTAAAAATTTTGAACTTAAAGGTCATTTTTACAATATGTTCCCAACTTTCCATGGTTTACCTACAGAAGATGCAATATCTTTTATGCAAGAATTTGGACATTTGGTTGAAACTTTCCCTAATGGAGGATTGACCGAAGATGAATTTAAGTTGTGTTTTCTGCAAAGTACTTTAAAAGATAATGCTAAAAAATGGTTTATGACTCTAGCATCTAGGAGCATATCTACATGGAGAGAATTATATGATGCATTTATTGCTAAATTCTATCAGCATGCTTCACTTTCTTGTCATAGAAGACAAATCATGTGTTTTGTAATGGAGCAAGGTGAAATTCTTCATGAAGCATGAGACCGTTTCAAGTCTTTATTGATAGAATGTTCCCATCATAACTTTTCACAAGATATTTTAATAACTCAATTCTATGACTCACGCTTAATGCACCAGCAGACTATGGTAGATTGTGCTGCATGAGGGTCGATTCACGGATTGACCCCTGATCAGGCTTATGATTTATTTGAAATGATAGGATCAAATTCAAAACAAAAGAGTGTGAGAGGAAAAACTAAGACAGTTTATGAGTTAAAATCAAATGTTGATGAATCCAATGCATTAGCATTGGCTAATGTTAAAATAGAAGCTTATGAAGCCATGATGGCTGCTGCCAATTTAAAATTTCCTATCGATCCTAATTCTAATTATGAAAATAATTCTCTTGCTACTAACGGTTGCCCCTCCAGTGGAAATATGCATGTTTTACAGGAACATGTAAATTCGATGAATTCATACCCGCCATGTCAACGTAATGACCCTTTCTCTAATACATACAAATGAAGGAATCATCCAACTTCAGTTGGGGAGGGAACAAGTCGTTACAACCTCAACCATAGCAACCACAATGATTTGGACAAGGGAATCAAAATTTTGGCAATCCTGTACAAAATTCTCAGTAAAAAGATACTGAGACTCGTCTACAGAAAGTGGAAGAAGTCCTTATTGCAGTAAATTCTACTCTGCAAAAGATAATGATTATGCATGGACAATTGTGCGATGATGTAAAGGAAATCAAGGGACATGATTATGGGAAGTTCCCAAGTCAAAACGAGCAAGCTAAAGCTATTACTACTTTACGAAGTGGTAAAACTTTTGGTGAAGAGGTAAGTACACCTAGTCCTTCTACTTCTTCTGAAATGGTAAATAATGAAAAAGATAACAAGCAAAGTGAAAGTGCTAAGAAAGAAAAAGAAAAACCATTTTTTCCTGACATAGAAGAACCCTATGTTGCACCTCATGCTTATGTGCCACCGATCCCGTTTCCTGGTCGTTTGATACAATTTAAAGCTAGTAAACAATTTGCTGAAATTTATAATATGTTGTCTAAGGTGGAAATAAATTTACCCTTATTAAATGTGATTAAAACTATTCCTGCTTATGCAAAAAATTTCAAGGAATTAAGTTCTTGGAAACAATAATTTCCAAAAGATGAAAAAGTTATTATGTCTGAAAATGTTAGTGCTGTTCTTCAACAAAACCTCCCACCGAAATTAAAAGATCATGATAGTTTTAATGTTGGATCTTGGTGCCAGTATCAATCTGATGCCCTTTTCAGTATAGAAACAATTAGGGTTTGGAGAATTGATACCCACTTCGATGACATTACAACTAGCAGACCGATCGGTTAAGCACCCATTAGGAATTGTGGAAGATATCTTGGTCCAAGTAGAAAAATTAATTATGCCAGTTGATTTTGTGGTACTTGAAATGGAAAATCAAGCTAGTGTTACACAAGAATCACCTCTTCTTCTTCTTGGAAGACCATTTATGGCTACAGCTAATACGGTAATCAATGTTAAAAATGGAAAACTATCTATGACTTCTATAGGAGAAACTGTTGAAATTTATGTATTCAATGCCTTGAAGCAACCTGATGATATGAGTGACTGTTTCTATGTTGATGAGATAGAAAATATAGTGGCTAAAAATTTAGTGCAAGAAGTGAAAAAGGACAAATTAGAAGAATTCCTAACTGGTCAAGATGAAAGTGAAGACAATGAAGTTAGTGAATTAACTAAACAATTTGAGAAAAACGAAGAAATAATAACAGAGAAAATAACTCGTGAGCCCTTAGGGAATTCTAATGAGAAATATGTCCCTTCTATTGAATCACCTCCTATTTTAGAATTAAAACCTTTACCAGAACATTTAAAATATGTTTTCTTAGGCAAAAATTAAACATTGCATGTAATTGTTTCTTCAAAGCTAACTAAAGAGCAAGAAAAAAATTGATAAAATTTTTACAAGAACATAAAGAAGCTATGGGATGGACCTTAGCTGATTTAGAGGGTATAAGTACTACCAAATGTATGCACAGAATCCACCTTGAAGAAGATGGTAAACCTTCTAGAGAGCATCAGAGGCATCTAAATCCTCATATGAAGGAAGCTGTAAGAAAGGAAGTTCTTAAACTTCTTGATGCGGGTATCATTCTTCCCATCTCTGATAGTAAATGTGTGAGTCCTGTTTCAGTAGTCCCAAAGAAGTCTGGAATCACTGTGGTAAAAAATGATAAGGATGAGTTAGTATCGACTAGGACTATTATAGGATATAGGATGTGTATTGATTTGAGAAAACTTAATGCTGCGACTAAGAAAGACCACTTTCCATTACCATTCATAGAGCGAATCCTATAGAGGTTAGCTGGTTACGAGTTTTATTGCTTTCTAGATGGATTTTCTGGGTATAATCAAATTCCAATAGCCCCAGAAGATTAAGAAAAGACAACATTCACATGCCCATTTGGTACTTTTGTGTATAGAAGGATGTCTTTTGGTCTATGTAATGCTCTAGCTACTTTCCAAAGATGCATGATCTTCATCTTCTCTGATTTAATTGAAAAGTGTGTTGAGATATTTATGGACGATTTTTTTTGTTTATGGGGACTCATTTGACAAGTGTCTAGATAACTTGAGTTTAGTACTTAAACGATGCTGCAAATCCAATTTGACCCTTAGTTGGGAAAAATGTCATTTTATGGTCAACCAAGGAATTGTTTCAGGACATATCGTGTCAAAGAGAGGAATTGAGGTTGACCCGACTAAAGTAGAAGTTATTTCTAAATTTCCCCCTCTTGTTTCAGTTAAAGGCGTCAGAAGTTTTCTTGGGCACGCTGGTTTCTATAGACGTTTCATTCAAGATTTTTCTAAAATCTATAAGCCCTTGTGTAATTTGCTTGCCAAAGATACGAAATTTATTTTTGACAAAGATTGTCTAGAGGTTTTCAATCTGCTAAAGGAAAAATTAATAACTGCTCCAATTTTATCTGGCCCAAACTGGTCATTACCATTTGAAATTATGTGCGATGCGTCGGATTTTGCCATAGGAGCTGTTCTAGGTCAAAAGATTGATAAGAAACCGCATGTAATCCCTTATGCCAGTAGAACTCTTAATGATGCTCAGTTAAATTATACAACAACTGAAAAGGGGTTTTTAGCGGTGATTTTTACCTTAGAAATCTATCTGTTAGGTTCCAAAGTGATTGTTTATTCTGATCATGCTGCTTTAAAATATTTATTGACTAAGAAGGATGCTAAACCTAGACTAATTAGGTGGATGCTCTTACTACAAGAATTCGATATTGCTATCAAGGAAAAGAAGGGCTGTAAAAATGTAGTAGCTGATCATTTATCTAGATTGGAACTTTGGCCGTTGTTTGAAAAGCATTTGATTGATAACAATATTCCGGTGAAAGACGTTTTTCCTAATGAGCAATTATATTCGGTGAAAATTAGTGAGCCTTGATATGCCGATTTTGTAAACTTTATTGTGGCAGATGTAGTGAATCCTGATTTTGGATATCATGAGCAGAAGAAATTTCTCTCCGAAGTTAAAAATTATTTTTGGGATGAACCTTACCTGTTTAAATGTGGTCCTGATTTAGTGATTCGAAGATGTATTCCAAAGGAGGAACACCACAATGTGTTGTCCTTTTGTCATGGCTTTGCTTGTGGAGGTCACTTTAGTGGAGAAAAGACCGCTAGGGAGGTATTACAGTCTGGCCTTTATCGGCCATCTTTATTCAAAGATGCTCATCAGCTTGCAAAGAGTTGTAATAAATGCCAGAGGTCAGGAAGCATAAGTAAGAGAAACGAAATGCCCCAAATTAGTAATTTGGTTGTGGAAGTTTTCGATATTTGGGGAATAGATTTTATGGGACCCTTTCCTATCTCCCAAGGATTTGAATATATCTTGGTAGGAGTTGATTGTGTGTCAAAATGGATCGAAGTAATTCCTACAAGAAATAATGATGCTAAGACAATTATCAAATTTCTGTGTGCAAATATTTTTAGTAGACATGAGATGCCAAGAGCGATAATAAGTGATCAAGGGACCCATTTCACTAACAAGTTAGTAAATTCCTATCTGAAAAGATATAGGGTAGTTCATAAGTTGTCTACTCCTTACCACCCACAGACATCTGGTCAAGTGGAAGTGAGCAATATGCAAATTAAAGGAGTGTTAGAAAATATTGTCCAACCCAATAGGAAAGATTGAGGATTAAAATTGAATGATGCTTTATGGGCATATCGAACAACTTATAAGACTCCGTTAGGGTTAAGTCCCTACAGAATTGTTTATGGAAAATCATGTCATTTACCTGTAGAGTTAGAACATATAGCGTTTTGGGCAATTAAAACCCTTAACATGGATATGACCTTAGCAGGAGAGAAACAAATGCTCCAGTTAAATGAATTGGAAGAACATAGGTTGGAATCCTATGAAAACATGAAAATTTATA
This sequence comes from Codonopsis lanceolata, assembly GCA_013146195.2. Classification (NCBI taxonomy): domain Eukaryota; kingdom Viridiplantae; phylum Streptophyta; class Magnoliopsida; order Asterales; family Campanulaceae; genus Codonopsis; species Codonopsis lanceolata. Next base: position 127,960,139 of record CM028380.1, on the reverse strand, counting down.
AAGAAAAGACTAAGCGATTGCATGATAAGAAAAATTCTTCCTAAAGACTTGTATCCTGGTATGATAGTCCTTTTATTTAATTCTAGGTTTAAATTATTTTCACGAAAACTTAAATCGCGATGGTCAAGTCCATTTGAATTGGTAAATGTTTTTGTCCATGGAGCAGTTGAGCTCAAGTGCTATAAAACTAATGAAACATTCAAAGTTCATGGATATAGAGTTAAACCCTACCATGAAGGTGTTTCAGTTGTAAAAGGTGTCGAGTCAATGGATGTTTTTGACTTTGACTAATGGGTTGACTAACGTCGAGCGAACGACGTTAAACAAAAGCGCTGCGTGGGAGGCAACCCATTTAATTTTAAATTGTTGTTGTAAAATAATTATTTTGAACCCTGCTTGATTTTGAGAATTTTAAATTATTACATCTTTTTGCAAAAATTAAGTTTGGGGGAGAAATATTTAATAGTGTTGCATTTATATGTTTAATTTTTATTTAATTTAGTGTATTTGGTAATTAGTTTTAGGTAATTGAAGGATATATCAGAGCACCGAAGGAAGATATATTTGGACCTTAATGTTAAGTAAATGATACTCAGCTATTTTTTTTATAATAAGAAAATCATTATTTTTTGAAAAATGGCTTGAGCGATCGCCCAGCACATAGGTTGAGCGATCGCGCAAAATCCAGAATAACGGCCTCTTAATTTTTGACCTGAGCGATCGCTCAGTGCATAGACTGGACGACCGCTCAGCCCCGATATTTCAAATGTGCCGGACAGCCAATAGACATAACACAGTTCCCTCTCTCTCACTTTCTCTAAACTAAACCGAAAAATCTCTACCTTCTCTCTAAGATTCCGGCCAATCCACCCGTCCAAATCCATTCAAACTTCATAATCCGCCTTCCCTCAACCAACATTCCACATCTATCTGTTCATTTTTCGCGATCGGTGAAGATTGTTCCCCGACGGATTTCGACAACTTCCATATTTTCTGGTGAATTTTCTGGCGACAAGCTCAAGAGTGCTATCCATTTTCGAGTATTCTCTTCCCTCTTCTACATTTATGCATATTTTTTATCTGCTTAAACTTGATTATTGCATAAATTGCTAGTTTATGATAATTTTTATACTTGTCATTTAATAGCTTTGTTGGGTTTTCTGATTTGAGAGAAGTGTTTTGAGCCTTCTTATTTTTGATTAATTTTAAATGGCACCCAAAAAGAGAAGTAAAACTTCCGGCGAGGGCACATCATCTTCTGCTCCGGCTATAGAATTTTATCCCGCCCACTTTTTAAATGCCGAACATTATCAGAACTATTTAAATAGTTTTCATTCTAAGTCTATCGTCCCGGAGCGCAGGTTTGATTTTGCAAGTTATCAATTGAAACACCATTTCACTAGAAATGGTTGGAAAAATTTGTGCGCTGCTTCTAACGAGGCCGTTGTACCAATTGTCCGTGAGTTTTACGCTCACAGTGGACAAGTAATGAGGGATGGCCCCAATTATTCTTGGGTTCGGGGTCGTGTTATTAATTTTGATCATTCGGCCATTCTGGATTATTATCGTTTACCTGTTGTTAGGGTTGATGATTATCATTCCTATTTAGCTTATAACATGCCGATGGCCATTGTTAGTGTGAGGATAGCTTTGTCTGGGTCCGAGTGGATCTATGGACAAAACGAGTTGGTTGGACGCCCTCGTTCCATTAGGGAGTCTCTCTTGACTCCCCAGGCTAGGGGCATTTATAAATTTATTTGTGCGAGGGTGATACCCACGACACATCAATCTGATGTGACGTGGAATAGGGCAGTGTTAATTTACACCATCCTAACTTAGGGTTCCGTTGATGTCGCTACAATCATCAATGTGCAGCTTAGAGGCATGATTGAGAAAACCATGAATACGACTCTTTATTTTTCGAGTCTTATCACTGGCCCCTGTGCTGCCGCGAGAGTCACGTGGACTCCTGATTTAGAGCGAATCAAGGCGATCGCCCAAAAGGGTGTCGTAAATAGGACAGGACATCCCTATGACTGTCACCCCGCCGATCAAGGCGAGGATGTTGAGGTGGATCCGGAGATGGATCCTTTGGAAGAGATCTCTACCCAGTTAGTGGAGGTCCAGTTAGGCTTGGACACGCCTAGTCAGGACGTAGACCATAGGATTGACATGTTTCAGTAGCATGTCGATCATCGATTAGATACACTTGAGCGGCGTGTAGAGCAAGGTTTAACGGACCAAAACTATTTTTATGGGTATAGTACCCAACTTTTTCAAAACATTACCTCCAACCTCAACATGTCTTCGGACATTGTCCCAGAATGGCGACCTCCTTCGTTATTTGGTCCTGGCTCATCTGGAGCCGACGCTTAAATAACGTCTTCCTTCGTTATGCGGATGTGCCATTTGTTTTCCATTTGCTCCTTTGTTTTTCTCCCTTATCTTCTGGTCCAACATTTTGAGGATAAAATATAATTTAAGTTTGGGGGGGGGGGAATTCTAGGCACAGGGTCCTTTTAGGTCCTAGCCTAATAAGAATTAGGAACTTGTGGTTAAATCATGCTATGTACATGGGACAACTAATGTCCCTTATATTCCTTCTTCTACCTATTTTCTTATTTTTGCTTATTGTTATTTTAAGAGTTGATGAAGTGAAATATTGTGCAAAGGCCGTGACCACCCTAGCTATCTGCTTATTCGACCTTATTCCAATTAGCATCAATCTCCAATTTTTTTATATAAAAAAAAATTAAAAAAATTTCTTGAGTCTGTGTGCGGAATTAAAGTCGATGATGATTAATGCTATGACCCTCATGACTTCTTCCTTGAACCCTCGGGAATTTACTATGTTGCGTAAATTTCCTATGATTATTCCCTTTGTGTACTCATACCTGTGGGTTCCCGGGACTTACGCCCGCACCCTGTATGCCCTTGGATAGGGGTGCGCGTACGTGCAGATGCGGGACACCACTGCTCTCATTCCATCCTCCCTTTTTTAGGGGAAGACGAAATTAAAAGTGCGAGAGGAGTGCTGTCTAAGATAGCGCGTTTGAATACGCCTCGGTAACTTTCAGTGAATTTTTGGTCTAATATGGAGCTTTGGGTTTTCTATGTCAAGTTATCCATTTTTAGGGATACCGGGAGGATATCGAATACATCACCCTTTCATTCTCATTCTCCCTTTTTAGGGAAAACGGAAAAGTGCAAGAAAGGATGTTGCGAGACCCCACAATGGATTTTATGAAAATTGTCTTATGGCCTATTCCGGATCACTATGGGTGCTTTGGGTTTCCTACATCAAGTTATCCCTTGTTTAGGGGGTACCAGGATATAAGAATACATCACCCTTTCATTCTCATTCTCCCTTTTTTAGGGAAAAACGAAAAAGTGCAAGAAAGGATTGTTGCAACGCCCACTGGATCCAAAATGTTTTATAGAGTCGCCATCTTTATTTTAAGGAAGAAATAAAGAAAAACCAAAAAAAGAAAAACCAGAGATTGCAAAAACGGGTTCGGAGGCTAAGTTACGAGTTGGGAAGGTGCTAGGCACCCAACTCGCCCTTTCGGTCTCAAAAGCGGTTTTTGGCTAAAGTATGCTTTTTGTTATATTTATTTAGCAAATAAAAAAATCATTAATTACCTACAAATACATACATATTTACATTATTTACAGACTTGCAGCTGTCTCCTTCAAATAATTACAAATACATTTTAGGTCCTAGCCTAATAAGAATTAGGAACTTGTGGTTAAATCATGCTATGTACATGGGACAACTAATGTCCCTTATATTCCTTCTTCTACCTATTTTCTTATTTTTGCTTATTGTTATTTTAAGAGTTGATGAAGTGAAATATTGTGCAAAGGCCGTGACCACCCTAGCTATCTGCTTATTTGGCCTTATTCCAATTAGCATCAATCTCCAATTTTTTTATATAAAAAAAAATTAAAAAAATTTCTTGAGTCTGTGTGCGGAATTAAAGTCGATGATGATTAATGCTATGACCCTCATGACTTCTTCCTTGAACCCTCGGGAATTTACTATGTTGCGTAAATTTCCTATGATTATTCCCTTTGTGTACTCATACCTGTGGGTTCCCGGGACTTACGCCCGCACCCTGTATGCCCTTGGATAGGGGTGCGCGTACGTGCAGATGCGGGACACCACTGCTCTCATTCCATCCTCCCTTTTTTAGGGGAAGACGAAATTAAAAGTGCGAGAGGAGTGCTGTCTAAGATAGCGCGTTTGAATACGCCTCGGTAACTTTCAGTGAATTTTTGGTCTAATATGGAGCTTTGGGTTTTCTATGTCAAGTTATCCATTTTTTAGGGGATACCAGGATATCGGAATACATCACCCTTTCATTCTCATTCTCCCTTTTTTAGGGGAAAACGGAAAAGTGCAAGAAAGGATGTTGCGAGACCCCACAATGGATTTTATGAAAATTGTCTTATGGCCTATTCCGGATCACTATGGGTGCTTTGGGTTTCCTACATCAAGTTATCCCTTGTTTAGGGGTACCGGGATATAAGAATACATCACCCTTTCATTCTCATTCTCCCTTTTTTAGGGAAAAACGAAAAAGTGCAAGAAAGGATTGTTGCAACGCCCACTGGATCCAAAATGTTTTATAGAGTCGCCATCTTTATTTTAAGGAAGAAATAAAGAAAAACCAAAAAAAGAAAAACCAGAGATTGCAAAAACGGGTTCGGAGGCTAAGTTACGAGTTGGGAAGGTGCTAGGCACCCAACTCGCCCTTTCGGTCTCAAAAGCGGTTTTTGGCTAAAGTATGCTTTTTGTTATATTTATTTAGCAAATAAAAAAATCATTAATTACCTACAAATACATACATATTTACATTATTTACAGACTTGCAGCTGTCTCCTTCAAATAATTACAAATACATTTTAGGTCCTAGCCTAATAAGAATTAGGAACTTGTGGTTAAATCATGCTATGTACATGGGACAACTAATGTCCCTTATATTCCTTCTTCTACCTATTTTCTTATTTTTGCTTATTGTTATTTTAAGAGTTGATGAAGTGAAATATTGTGCAAAGGCCGTGACCACCCTAGCTATCTGCTTATTCGGCCTTATTCCAATTAGCATCAATCTCCAATTTTTTTATATAAAAAAAATTAAAAAAATTTCTTGAGTCTGTGTGCGGAATTAAAGTCGATGATGATTAATGCTATGACCCTCATGACTTCTTCCTTGAACCCTCGGGAATTTACTATGTTGGACCAGATGGAAAATTAAACATGTCAATCCTATGGTACCCCCTAAACGCGCTATCTTGGACCAGATGGAAAATAACTTTTTAGGAAATAAACTCTTAAAGGCTTACCTTTAAGAGCGTTGGTGTCTCGCTCGTCCCGGGGGAGGAGTCTTTTGTTCTGCGGTGCGAGTAATGCTTGCCTTTGATGTTTGCTTGCTTGCTGCTGGTGAAATTTGGGCAGAACAAGGGCTTATTTCTGGCCGATTTGGTCTTTTCACTCGGGCAGAGCAACAGCTCTTTCCGAGAGTTTTGGACCGGGGAAATAAAGTGGATACATAACTGGAGGGCTAGGGATCACTTTGACCGGTTGGTTCTGTGTTTGGAGGAGGTTTGACAGAGTTTCGAGGCTTTATAGGAGGGGGAACTCGCTCTCACTCACTGATCGCTCGATGCGTAAAAATAACACAGAGTTTCTTCGAGCTTCAAGCCTTTGTCAATTGTGTGTCTAAAAGAGAGGCCGAACATTGATATTTATAGTTGGATTTGTGCTTCATCGGCTTGTACCGTGCGCTTGATAATTTGCACAATGCGTTAAACGGAATGCGCTGTTTGGGACGCTGGGCACGGCCAAAAGGCACTTTGGGCACGGCGCCAGGGTTGCTGGGCGTGGCGCCAACTGTACATTTTCCTCCCATTTTTGTCATTTCACCCCCTGCAGTTCACTATTCATGCATCCTACTTTTCCTTTTGCATTTTCAACTCTGTAACTTGACATTTGTTAAGTTTTAACAGGTTTTGATATCACATGCCAGAGTTACATACCAGGGGTACGAAATTGGGGTGTCTACAATACCCCCACCATTATTGAAGGACTTGGACATTTTTTTCCAGCAAATAGCTCACATGGCATTCTTCGAGAGACTGATTTCGTGCACCTAATTAGGAAGAGTAACTGTCTTTGTGCGAGTGTTACATTGAATTGTAACTTAGGGTCATTTTTATAGAAATTAGAATTTTTGGAATTGTCTTGCTAATATATCTCAAGCACACTTTTGAATCGTGATTGTATGTTAGTCTTTTATTTCTCGATATCTTTTCTAGCGAAAGCTTATGTCAAACATTTTAGGAGCTATTCTTCATTTCATATATGGATGTGATGTTTATAATTATATTTCATTTTCTATGGAATTTTGCATGATGACTTGGCACTAGGACATGATTTATGTCATCTTTGGATCGTTTGAGTCTTTTTAGCTTCCTGACCTATCTATATTATATCCTTAGTGTCCCCTTTTGAGCTTTATTAAAAGAATAGCGTGTGCAAAAGTACATATCGACCCTCATTCGACATAATTTCTTTTACTCATATTAACTTAACCCTAAAAGCTTATACACTTTAGCCTACCTTGGAGAGAGTAGAAATTGGGTGGGGAATTTGATGTTGCATGGATTGTCATTATTTTATATTCTTATATGATTTCATATTTTTCCTTATATTTTCCATTATAAAAAAATTCAAAAAAAAAAGAAAGAGAAATAAAAAGGAAACAGAGTGAAAGGAGATGAAAAGAAATGAGCTGAAAATTAAAAGGAACAAAAGGAGTACAAAATACAGTGAAAAATGGCATAGCCAACAAAAGTTCAAGGCAAATGGGCACTCAGTTATGAAAGTAAATAGATAGCGAAATGCAAGTTTGGGAGAAAACTCTCCCAAAGTTTTTGTCTTTTCAGGTCTTAGCCTAATGCATGTATCCATGCAATGGAAGCAATGGAAAATTTGGGTAGTTGTGCTCTCTCGCTTTAAATTTCTTTCCATTTTATTGTTACCCATTTACCCAGGCGTTACATTACAAGCTTATTAAAGTCGTATTGATCTAATGCCGCTTTATCATGGTGTATCTTCCTTGATTTGATTAATACATGTTAATTGATCCATAATTCATATACACTTCTTGGTAAAGCCCAACGTGTTAGCATAATCTGAGCTATTACAAGTAACTAAGGAATAAAAGCAGTGTATTCATACATAGGAAGTGCATGGGATGGATGTATAAATATTTTTAATTCCTTAATATTCTCTTTTTTGTAAAGTGTCCGGATATTGATGGTAGACTCTCTTTTTTAGTGCATATTTGTTTTATTTTCAAAATATGGAGAGAATGAATGTTGTGCTTCGCGTGATTAAACTGTTTAATTTTGGATATGTTGTATGAGTGGGAGTTCACACATTTGAATAATCATAGTACTATTTGCATGATAGAGTGAACTCATTTGGTACTAGAAGTAGTCCTTACACATGTGTAGAGCATTGTTTGAGACTGCCGTTAATTTTCGCACTATATGACTTGAGAATACAAACCAAAAAGATTTTATTTATTTTTTGTTTTTCTAGTTTAGTTTTATTTGTTTTTGTATTTATCTACACGGCCGAGTCGCTCTTTTGAGTCTCCTTGAGTTTGTGGGTTTCTAGAGGAGTGTAAATAGTGTCACCCTCCAAAAAGATTTTTGTTATTTCTGCATTTTTATTTAATTTATTGTTTTTATTTATTTATTTGTTTACTCGTGGACGAGCAAAGTCTAAGTTTGGAGGTATTTGATAGATGTGTTTTATACACATCTATTGTGTGTATATTCATGCTTAGATTGTGATTTTCTGTGAGTTTCCAAAGCTATTGATATGAGTTTTAGTGTTTTATGAGTTTCAGGCTAAAAATGAGGAAAATGATAAATTTTGGGCTATTTTACAAAGATATGAAGTTTCCAGGGGCCTGAGTGCAATTCTACTAAAGAAGAAGGTTCAACTTGCAGTTTAGAAGGCTGAGCACTCGTTCAGCAGGAGGCTGAGCGAGGGCGCAAATTCCAGTAGCGCGTATCCAGAAGAAAGAGTCTGAACGATCGCTCAGCCTGTGGGTTGAGCAACCACTCAACCTCGATTTTCAGCCTTGGGCAGTTTTCGTCTTTTTCTCAAAACCCTACCTACTATAAATAAAACCCTAACCTCTAAGCATTGGGGGAATCCATTTTTAGGTTAATTTAGGCTGCTCTTGAGCACTCTAAAGAGGCAGAAACATTTTGTAATTCATTATTATTTCACTTGTTGAAGATTGAAGATGCTCCAAATCATTCATATGTTGTGTTCATCGTCTGTGATGAACTAACTTTTCCACCCTAGGTATTGGAGGTAACTTTGTATCAACTTTTATGTGTTAATATAATTTCATTCTATCAAATTAATGTTTATCATATTAGATTATAATTGGTTTACATTGAAGATATCGCATAATGGTTGCGTTAATGAATGTGTAGACTCTTGGGTATGATGAACTGCACAACTATATGCATAAGTTATACACTGGCCAACCTAATTGGTAAATAGGTCTCTCTGATTCCCGATCATAGGCTAAGGAGTAGATCTAGGTTCGTATTGTGTGGTGGAATGCAATAGAGTTCGTTACTCTATGCTTTAATTCCTAAGGCACTTAATGGACTCTTAATTACTGTGTGGACGGACCAAGAAAGTACAGTCAAAGCAGAGTACTAATGGTTGCAATCATCGACCAGTAAGTCTCAATCCTTTACCTAGCGATAGAACTCATAATTGATAGAGATCTTTTGACCAATACACATAAAATGCGATACAAGTGAATCCCAATACCTAGATCATTCTCATCCATAAAACTTTCATAAAATTCAGTCTTCTGCAAGTAGTTAATTTTAGTAGTTTAATTTTAAAGTTAGAATCAATCAAGTACAAACCCTCCTTTTTATTTAATTGCTTTTTATTTAGAATATATTAAATTCATTTTAATTAATTCTCCCTGAGGTTCGACTCTTGCTTCTATCTATCTATTCTACAATAGTCTTGTGCACTTGCAAGGTAAATTTTAAGCACATCATGGACCGGCCCGAATTTTTCCCAATATATTTGATACCACTTTTGACATGTTTGACTCAAAAACATAATTTGTTGAGTTGTTTTTTTGATGAGTTTGGCCCAAATCCTGGTCACGAGCCAAACACGTGAACCTTCACGTGATAGGTACGTGGGATATAGGGACCAGGAAAAAGGTTACCCGAGCAGGTAACCCGGATTGAACTGTTCACATACATCTCGACCAGAAATCTTTCCACAGACTTGCTTGAGCAGGGAGCAAAGCTGTCCGAATAACCAGATATTCACCCTAAACACAACTGCTTGATAACTCTCGAGCCCGAGATTTCAGCCACGACTCCATCAGTTACACGATCAACCTGCATTTATGACTATAAAGGCCTAAGATCTCTCCACAATAATGACTTAGCACTAATTTCACTCCCAAAGGACTATATATACCTTACAATGATTCATTTGAAAGGTATGCTCACTTTACACACCGAAACTCTGTCCTTTTGCTCTCAATCAAGTTTAAGACTTACTCTCACGCCTGAGGGGTTTTACGAGGCCCTGTCTTGCGTTCCTTCTAAGGTGTCATTTTTAATAGGTTTCTACAAGATCATATCTTCGCATAAACTCAGATATCCTACTAACCGCAAAGAATAAAAGAGCATGTGAGGAAGTCCAGCTGCAAGGAGGGGGCATGTGGTGCACCGCTGTCTCAACCATGGCGCATGCACCACACACGCTAAAGAAACGCATGAGAGGCGAAGATGGTGGGTCCCAGCTGTATTCCAATTGCCCAAAAATCGATTAAATTTTTTTTTAAAAAAAAATCCAACCGTTTACAATTTACCCGTTTGAACTTTTTAAAATAAAAAATAAAAATAAATAACCAACCGTTTGTTTTTTAACTTTTGGGTGGGGTGGGGGGCAACAGTTTGATTGTTTTAAAAAACCTTTTTTTTTTTTATTTTCTTCCTTCTTCCCTATAAATAAACCACATCAACCTTCTTCATTTTATCTACAATTTCTTCATTCCCTCTTATATTTCTTCATAATCTATTCTAAAAAAATCATTTTTTTCTATATACTTATATTCCAAATGGATCCAAAAGATACTAATATTTACCAAAATTTATTGAATTCTCATGATATTGAAGCAAATCAAAATTCACAAAACTCTCGTGTTCCCGAGAATGTTCAACATTCTCAATTTTCATCTACTCCTCAATTCCCCCAATACCCGCATAATTTTTCCAACAATCCAAATATTCCCAATTATCCAAATTTCTACATGCCTCCAAAATTTCCAAATTTTAGAAATTTTCAGAATTTTCAAGTTCCTCTAATTATTGGGAATTCATCTGGTAATGTTCATTTTCCTCTGAATTATTGGCATCCAACGGGAAACAAATTTTTCACTCCGCAAGGTACGCCTCGTGCAATTTCTCAACATTACATATCTTCAAATGACTTACGTCCAACAAGTGTAGATGGGACTTCGTCTGGTAATTTTTCGGCAACGCCGTCATCGGTTCCTGGGAAAAGACAAGGCTAAACGTGTAAAATGGACCAAGGATGAAGATCTTGCGCTTATGGAAGTTGTGGAGACTATTGACTAATGTCCACTAGTTGGTAATAATCAAAAGAGTGCATAATATTGGAAGCATGTAGCTGATTATTACAACGAACATCGCTTAAGTAATTCAATGCCGAGAGATAAAGCGAAGTTGAAACCACGTTGGTCAACTAGAATTGGTCCATCAGTGAGAAGCTTCAACGAAATCTTTAATAGGATTCTCAATGCTCATCACAACAGTTGGAGCAATAATATTCTAATGAAAAATATAAGGGAGCTATACCATCAAGAAAAAAGTCAGCACTTTGTTTTTTATTATGTTTGGAATGTGTTAAAAAAATTCTTCTGTATCATTTTTTTCCACAAACTAATTTGATTCATACCAATAAAAAGTCTAAGATGTCTGAATCTAAGGGTGGTCATTCTAAGACTAATGTGGATGTTGAAGATATGGAAGAAATCAATTTACGTACTCGTCCGATTGGACAAAATGCGGCAAAGAAGAAAGCTAAAACTAAAGAAAAGCCGAAACATCTTCGAATGTAAATGGGTTGCATACGTTTTTTTTGTGGGATGATGTTGTCGTTAGATAAATACTCGGAAATAAAAAAAAAAAACAAGAGTTTGAAATGAAAAAAATTGAGAATGAAATGAAAAATTAAAAAAATTGATGCGGAAGCTCGAAAGGATCGGAAAGAAAGAAAGGAGCGCGAAAGGCTCGTGAAAGACATTGTTTTTCTTACTCAAGATACCTCCTACATGAGTTCGACACAATTTGTCATGTATCAACACAGATGTGAGCAAGTAAAGGTGCAGTTGAGGAAGAAAGACTATGAATTTTAGTGCTCGTTGTTTTATGTTTTATATAATTTTATGATTTCCATGTATTTTTTAATTTTAACGTTTTTATGTAATTTTCTATTTATGTTATTTTACGAGTTATGTATAATATGTGCTTTATTAATTAGCTAAATTATAAATTTTATAATTTATAATTTAATTATTATTTTTAAATTAATTTATGTCTTAATTTATATATTAATTTATTTATATAAAATATTTAAATATGAAATATATTAAATAACGTTAAGTCAATTTATTTATTTAGAAATATAAAAATAAAAATAAAATGTAAAATTAATATGTGTTACAACTTGCATACTAAAATGTAAATTTGTAAAAACAACTATGTATTTTTTAATGTAAGTTATAATATTAGTGATAACACTAATCACAAGCCTAATTTTACTCGAATGCTCTTACCAATTAAGACTTGCTATGGGACCCACCAAAGATGGATTAAGGTTAAAGACCAAGTGATAAGTCTTGTGGAATTACTTCCGTTCTATGCAAGTTGGTTGAGAGAGAGAGAGAGAGAAGTCATTTGGTTGGTTTTTATGATTTTACCACCACATGCTTCTTCATGAGTCATCATTTGCTACAGATACGCACGTGCCTAAGTGTTGTTTTATCTTTCCTTGGCTATAGATGATAGTCGCAGTAAGAGAGAGAAAGGCAGAACCGTGCCCGTGTGTTTATTGCTTGAACCAATTTCGATTATTTTGACTATGTAATATTTGTGGGTTTGACTTGAGAATTGTTATGGAAGATTTTTTATAAGTTTTAATCGGTGAAATCATCTTATTTTGAGGTAAGAAAGATTATGAAGTATCTATTATGTGTTAGTTAATTGCGTAATTGTTTTTAAAATATTCATGTTTCATATTTTTATTATTGAAATATGTTTATTATATATTATCGATAAACATTTGGTATTGATTTAGCCTTTAAATTGTTCAATATTAATAATCAGTTGTTATTTGGTAACACTCGCCATCGTTCTTTAGGTAATACTCGGTGGTCCATATTTTTATGTTCATGGATATTGGTATTTGAATGATATGTCTTTTAAAATCTGAATTATTCTTGAAATAAAAAATATTCAAAATTGATATTAGTTATGTACTATGTATATTTTGTTGCTGCTGTATATACGTGCTCAGTGTGTGTGTGTGTGGTTGTCTGATTAGAGTGATGGTTTGAAATTGGTGAGTGTTTAGAAATTGAAGGAAAAGGAATGGAGGAATGAGAGAATAAAATGGGAAGAATAGTAGAAGATACTATAACTTGGTTTTGAGGTTGCAGAAGTGAATTTCTAAAATTACAATTTAGTCCATGTAGTTTTGGCTAGTTGAGGAAAGCTAGGTTTTCACAGTTTAGAAATATTCGGACTTATAAATTTTAAGAAAAGTCACTAACTTTAAATAGTCATAATATACTCATTTTAAATCGAAATTACGTGATTCAAAATCCTAAATTGATTATTTTTCAGAATACTTTTTAATGGATTTAGTTTCAGAATTAGATTATGTGATTATTTTTAATATTGCATATTATAATTGTAGTAATAATAGTTAATATTCATGGTTGAAAGCATAGTACTTAAAGTTAGTTCTTAAATTATTTCATTGTGTTATATATTTAAATTGAAGCGAGTGAGTTGGTTAAGTATTTAGATTGTCTCATATTTGAGGTATTAAGGGTTCTTGTCAACCTAGGTACCATTCGATTATTGTTATCTAAAACCTTTGATAATTGATATTATTCTTACCAAGTTGAACTTGAGCTTGTTATTGTTTATTCGTTCGCGTCATTTGGAATTGATGATTCGTATTTGTGTTGTTACTCCACCATATACACTTTGACTTGTTACTATGTTACGATTTGATAACGTCACAAGTTAACTGCTCCATCACTGGTTGTTGGTATTGTTATTGTGGCTCTTAGTTAAAATGGCATCTGCAGTGGAACTTTGATATTTGAGTCATTTGTTTTGCAGGTATGTGCATTTGACCAGCTCAAGTGTTATGAAATTTGGCTTGATACCATTGTTTATCGTTATTATTTATCCACTCTTTGATAAAGAAATATGATCGTTTGGTTTTGTTTCACAATTGTTAATAAAGCTATTTCGATACACCATTGATACACTGTCACATCATTTAATATTTGTAGCTTCCTTACTGGGTAATTTGTGCTCATCATTTCCTTTTTCTTCTTTCCAGGTGATCGTTAGAGGGAAGTTTGGTATTTGGATCGGGTTTTACAACAAGAGGTTGAATAATGAGGCATGGGCCAGTTTACTTTTGAACATTGTATTTATGTCTATTTGTATACTAGAGTGTGCAAAGTTTTTGGAAGCTTGTGAATATTTGGGTTATCAACAGACTCTTTGGATTTTCTTTGTATCCAGAGAATAGTAGCTCTGATATACTTGTACTCGGTGGTATTTATATGGTATTTTGGTCTATTTTGACAGGAATATTTTTCTTGGTTTGATTTTTTGCTTTAGATTCATTTTGGTTTTGTTCTTCACTTCTCATGAGACGTGTAGTCATGATCTTTGGGGCGTAACAGATAATGGGATAAAAGAACATATCAATACATTATTATTAATATATCATACTCTCTTCATTCTGGGTAAAAAATCTACTATTTAATTTTGGAATATTTTATTTAAAGAGTCCACTTTTAAAATGAAGTACATAAAAGTGTTATTTTATTACTAATAATGACCTACTAAAAATTTAATTTTTTTAAAAAAATTTCAAGTTGGGACTCATTGCTCTAACGAAGGGAGTATTAGTATATATATGATCCATATTATATGATCTCTCTATACCATACTAACCTTATACAAAGTGCACCAATTATTGAGTCCCAAAATTCTACAACTCTTACTCTCAAAGGGGATAATTACTAAAAAAAACTATTGAAGTGTACACATACAATTAAGCATGCAGGCTAACTATTAAGATCATCTTCAATTGTTTGGTGTAAAAATTGCATCAAATCTTTAAATCGGTGTAATTGTTACACCAATTTTTTTACACTATCTCCAATAGTTCAACTTTAAATTTTATTTTAAAAGAAATATTCTATTTAAACATGTTTTATTTTAGTTAACTTGTATTAATGTATTTTTGCAAAACAAATATATTATTTATTAAACTAATATTATATTATATTAAATAGTATGCATCAAAATTAATAGTTAAATTCAAGAATTTAATTGATACTAAAATACAAACATATTAAAATGAAAAATTAAATGCAAGACATTAATATAAATAATTTTAATATTCTAAATAACTTATAATTAACAATGTAAATAAAATCATTGAATTATTAAATAACCTACAAGTAACAAAACTATTAATTAATCCAAAAAAGAAAAAGAAAAATGAGGGGAGTGAAGATGAAGACCCCAATTGGTGTGTGATGGATTTGAAGTGGGTGTGGTGGTCTTCAATTTGAAGCCTTGTTTGAAGTCTCCTTTGGAGCCTTGGAGGGACGAATAGAGAAATTTTGCTCCAAATTGAAGGGATAAAGACCCTTGGAGATGCTTTAAGAATTCTTACTTTCAAATATAACTTTCTAATAATTCCAATTTAGTGGAGTTTTTTGAACTTTGAAGACTTTTTTTTAATGGTTTTAAAGTACTAGTAAAGTTAAAAAAGTAAAAAAAATAAATAAATTGAGAGAGTCAATTCGCCACTCTTATTTGAACTGCTCTCATCCCCTCTCTCTCTCTCTATGATTCTCATGACAATTTTTATCAAAAACTTTTGAGTGTTTTGTATCACTAAAATCTAAATCAAAAGGAGGGTTAATTATGTCGACATGAATCTTTGACTCATCCTCAACTATACTAAAGTAACAGTGTACTTAAAGAATCTACTATTTTATTTTTGGATATTTTACTTAAAGAATCTATTATTTTATTTTTGGATGTTTTATTTAAAGAGTTATTTTCAAAAATTAAAGTATAAAAATGATATTTTATTATTAATAGACTATTAACAGTGTTATTTTTTAAAAAAAAATTGACTTTTAAATGAAAACGGATGAAGTAATTATTAATAGTTGTAATTTTACCATACTCTTAAATTAGTGTTGAACTTTTGAACAAAAATATATTGAAAACTAAATTGAAAAAAGCTCACTCCGTAATCCGTATACATTTTCTGGCGATTATCCAATTACAACGTGATTACTGATTGCTGCAAAACAAAATCCAAGTTACCTGGGCCTTTTATAGACACAAGGGCGTTCCATGGTGGAGAGCTGTCATACCGCGTCGGCCGTTGCACTTTTGGTCAAAGCTGTCAATACGAAAAAAATACTCGCTCCATCCGTAAATTATCGTTTCGGTGGATTTGATGTGGTTTTAAAAAATACATTTAATTAGATTATTAATATTAATTTGATGCATAATTTACTCTAAAACTCGTGTATATGTAATTCATAATTAAAATAAAATAAAAAAATAAATGTAAAATAATAAAAATATTATCTTAAAAAAATTTCAAACAAAATAATTATTTTTAGAAGAATTAAAAAAAAAACAATAATTTGGGTAGGAAGGGTGTAGTATTCCATTAAAGTGCTAGTGTCAGTATTTGGAAGTTGGAACCACATCCTTGTCAGTTGTCCCGTCACTATGTTTCATGATCTTGGAATGGGGGAGGGCCAATTTTTGTAGTTAATTAAGGTGACTTGTTAATATTGTGCATTAATGGTTCATAATGTTTTTTCTGCTCTAAAATCATTATTTTATTTTTGACCCACCAATATATTTTTTAATTAATTAGATTATTAATATTGTTATACTATCTACTTCCTTCATAGTATGTCGTCTAAAATAAAAATAGTAAGATAAAATAAATATTTATTCCGTTTCAGACAAAGAGTTTACTATATTATTTTGATATGTTTCACTCTAAGAGTCTAATTTCAAATATTATACTTACAATTTCTATAACATTTCATTTTTATCCACCACTCGTGTTGTAAGTGCTTTGTTTATGTTTAATTATTTTTGTAATTATGACTAACTTTAATGACATTAATATATATCTTAATAATTAAACTTTTCAAATTAGAACTCTTTGGATGGAACAAAAAGAGTATACAATAATAAAAGTATTATTTTAAAAATAAATTTTAAAAACAAAAGGTTTTTTAAACAAAGAAAAAAAAATTAGGACATACTCTCTCCTAAATAATTGTCTTCATTTTTTTTTTGTTTCAAAATAATTACTTAAAAGAAATAGTTTTATCAGTTTTATCCATACTTCCACAAATTACACTATCGTTATAATACAATAATTTATTTGTCATTTATTTGAATGAAAAGGGTGTGACTTGTGAGTAGTAAATATGCCATGTGGTCTTACCTCAAATGGACGTGGCAACCAGCAGCTTTCGTCAAATCGTCAATGGCTCCAACTAACCAAGCATCACGTTCTCGTCACGTGACCGTCATCCTTCAAACACGCCTTTGGCTGCAGTGCATTTGATTGTCAGCCAGAACCTGACTCCCAAACACTATTACGGAATATTACCCCATCTCATGCAGCGCGTGAATATGCAACCCTTATTTCCTTTCAATATCCGATTATTACTTTTTTTCAACTTTCTCTTTGTAAAAAAATTTGAATCTTATTGGTTCTTGTACAATTTTTTTTTTTTTAAGGATTTGTCATTAGTCCACTTTTATTTATTTGGTTAAGTTAACACACGTGCACCTTATGTGATGTAAACTAAGGTAAAATAGTTATTTACTTTTTTTTTTTTAAAAAGTACTTGGACCAATTCTATGACAACCTCATCTTCATCCTCTCCCACACCTATTTATTTACATCATCTTCGTACACGGTCCATCTTGATAAGATACAAAAAAATTCATAGTTATTTTTGTATATATATATCTGATTTAGTTTCCTATTATTTATAGATATCTTCCAATATTTGTTGTAATCTTCTCTCTAGAATTCTTAGTCAAGTAACCTAGGTTAAAAATTGTATATATACATCAAGCGTATCAATAATATAATAGATGTTTTTCTCTTACAAATATTGTTATTTTCTATATGGTATCAGAGCATTCGATCCACTCCTCGTATTCTTCTTTTTCAGGCAGCCTCCCTTTCTCATATATCTTCTACTACACACCCTAATTCCTTGACATGGCCTCTCCTGCCTCAACCATAGCCAATTCGGCTGACCCCTCCTCACCTCTTATTCTTGTTAATCTCTCTCATTGCATCAAACTTACCCCTTTCACTTACCTTCCATGGGCCTCTCAGCTTCAATCTCTACTCTTTGGCTTAAATCTACTCAAGTTTGTTAATGGATCGCACCCCCAATCACTGGCCAAAGTCACTACCAATAATCAGGAATCTAACAATCCTGCTCACATCACTTGGAATAGACAAGACCGACTCCTCTTAGGCTCTCTCCTTGGCACTCTTGACACCACCATAGCCCCTTTTGTTCTCCAAGCAAAAACATCCAAAGAGGCTTGGGACATTCTCCAAACTATTTATGCAAACCCATCCCGTGGGCATATCCTTCAAGTCAAGAATAACCTCGATTCTCTCACCAAATCCAATCTCACCATTGGCGATTACATTCACGCCATTAAAGCTTGTACCGACAAATTGGCCATCCTAGGAAAACCAATGGATCCTAAAGATATTATTGCCAAAACTCATAAAGGTCTTGATTATGAGACCTACAAGCCAATTATTGATTCGGTTAGGGCTCGTGACATACCTATCTCCTTCGAGGCACTTTATGAAAAACTTATTCATCATGAGCTTACCATAAAACACAATACCACACCCACCTCCTTTCCTGCTTTCGCCCACATAGCACAAAATCGCAGCCCCTCCTACAAACCAAACACTCAACCAAATCCTTCTCCTCCTCTCCTTCCTACGTCTACACCCTCTTCTTCTTACAATCCGAACCCTTTTAAGGGTAAATGCCAATATTGTAGCTACACAGGCCATGTCATATCCCAATGTCGTCATTTCAAACGAGACTAGTGTTGCATTCCCCAACCCTCCAACAGCCCCTCGCCCTCCCCGCACCTCCTCTCCGCATCCACAGGCCCACACGGTCACAGCCCCTCAACCATCCCCTTCTCCATCCTGGCTCCTTGACACGGGTGCAACCCATCACCTCACTAACGACATATCTAACCTCTCCCTCCATAATCCTTATAATGGAAGCGATGATGTGATAATTGGTGACGAGTCGTCTTTCCCAATCTCTGAAATAGGTTCTTTTACCTATCCTTCTTCCTCCAAATCTTTACAATTCAGTAATGTTCTTTTTGTGCCTCTCATATCTCGCAATATTATTTCAGTCTCACAATTCTGTCAAGATAACAATGCCTATTTTGTATTCTCACCTTCCTCTTTCTTTGACATGGATCTCGCAACTCATCAAATTCTACTCCATGGCACAAGTGATCGTGGAGTCTACCTATGGCATCCTTCATCTCCTTAAGCACTTCTAGGGACCTCCGAGTCTCTTCACTCCTGACATCATCGTCTTGGCCACCATGCAGTTCAAATTATTTCCCTTTTGAAGAAACAATTTTATTTATCTATTCCGTCTAGTCATTTTTCAAATTGTAATGCATGCGACATTAATAAAAGCCATAAATTACCGTTTTTCGACTCTTCTCTCTCTACTAATGTTCCTTTAGAACTTGTTTTCTCTGATGTTTGGACTTCCCCCATATATTCCATTGACAAATTTAAATACTATGTTATTTTTGTTGATCACCACACCAAATACACTTGGCTCCCCCAAACAAAAATCCGTACTTTTGCCACTTTTTTCGCTTTAAAGCTCCTCGTTGAAAAGTATTTTAACGCACCTATCATTCAATTATTTTATGATAATGGTGGCTAATATCTTAAGTTCACTCCCTCTCTCTCACAAGATGGCATCTCTCATCTCACTACACCTCCCCACACTCCCGAACATAACGGCTATGTCGAAAGACGTCACCGTCATATCGTCGAAACTGGACTTGCTCTTCTTTCTCATGCCAATCCTTCCCTCACCATGTGGACCTTTCCTTTCACTACCGCCACATATCTTATAAATCGTCTTCCTGCTGCCACACTCAACAATGACTCTCCTTACTTATTCTGCTACCACCTCTACCATCCCAACCCACCCCGTCCCCACCTACATCTTCATCATGGCATCAATCAGCCGCACCATCTCCATCCCCCAGCCCTTCCTCCTCCTCGGACGAGACCCCACTCTATCCCACCTTTACTAGTCTGTCTCCTTATTCTTACGAACCCACCCCATCTTCCGCCAACACTCCTCAACCACCCAAGTTTTCTCCACCTCCACCTCCTCCCTCGAACCATTACTACTGCCTTTCCAACAACATCATCAAACCTAATCCTAAGTATGCTCATCTTGGCGCCTCTTCTCCCACCGATCTTCCCAAAACTATTAAATAGGCTCTTCCACCCTCATTGAGGCCTGTCTGTCATGGAATATGCGGCTCTAACCCGCAATAATATTTGGTCTCTTTGTCCCTTCTCATATCGCCTTCCTAATATTGCCTGGCCGCAAGTGGATTTTTCGGATCAAATATAACCCTGACAATTCCATCCAAAAATATAAAGCTCGCGTTGTTGCAAAGGGGTTTCACTAACGTCCATGTATCAATTATTCTAACACCTTTAGTCATGTTATGAAACCTATCACCGTCAATCTGGTTTTCTTATTTTTAGCTCTACCACAACCGGTCATTTGGTCTTCGACAACTTGATATCAATAATGCCTTCTTACAAGGTCATCTTCATGAAACAGTGTTCATGTCTCAACCACCTGGTTTCATTGACTCCTCACATCCTTCTCATGTCTGTCAACTTCATCAAACCATTTATGGTCTAAAACATGCTCCTCGTGCCTGGTACACAAAACTCAAATACTATCTTATTTCTTGTGGTTTTTAACCATCTCTTGCTGATCCTTTTCTTTTTATTTTCACAAAATCTTCTTCCCCACTTTATCTCTTGGTGTATGTCGATGACATTATTGTTACTGGTCCGTCTCTTTCTTTCTTGTCAAAATTCATCACAACTCTTTCTTCTCGATTCTCCTTAAAAGATCTCGGTCCCTTGTCTTACTTCCTTGGTGTCGAAGTCACACCCACCAAAAATGGTCTTCTTCTAACTCAATCTAAATATGCCCATGACTTACTAGCTCGTCATAACATGCTAAATTCTAAACCTTCGCCCGTTCCTATGGCTACTTCTCCAAATCTTACTCATAATAATCCTCCTACCTCTATCTGTAATCCAACAGCATATCGTTCTATTGTTGGTGGCCTTCAATATCTTTCCATCACTAGACCGGACATTGCTTTCTCTGTTAATAAGTTAGCACAGTTTATGCAACACCCTCATGATAGTCACTGGGTCTCTCTCAAGCGCGTTCTGCGCTATCTCCATGGTACCCTACATTTGGGCATCCAACTTTATCGTGACACTCCTTTATCTCTTCATGCTTTTTGTGATGCTGACTGGGCCAGCGACAAAGACGATTACATCTCCATAACTGGGTTTCTTGTTTATCTTGGTCATAATCCCGTTACTTGGTCATCTAAAAAGCAACGATCTCTTGCACGTTCATCTACCGAAGCAGAATTTTGTGCTATAGCTGATACTACTGCTGAGGTGATATGGGTGAGCAATTTACTTTATGAACTTGGTTTTAGGCAAACTCAATCTCCAGTAATTTATTGTGATAATCTTGGTGCAACTCATTATTCTGCCAATCCGGTTTTTCACTCATGTATGAAGCATGTCGCCCTTGCCTTTCACTTTGTGCGTGAGATGGTTCAACGAAAACGGCTTCGAGTTCAACACATTTCCGGTGGTGATCAACTTGAGGACCTTCTCACCAAACCTCTTCCTCGAGCTCGGTTCGAACATTTGTTATCCAAGATTGGCCTATTCCATGGAACATCCATCTTGCGGGGGCCTGATAAGATACAAAAAGATTCATAGTTATTTTTGTATATATATATCTCTGATTTAGTTTCATATTATTTGTAGATATCTTCCAATATTTGTTGTAATCTTCTCTCTAGAATTCTTAGTCAAGTAACCTAGGTCAAGAGTTGTATATATACATCAAGAGTATCAATAATATAATAGATGCTTTTCTCTCACAAATATTGTTATTTTCTATACATCTCACCTTTCATTTCCAACCTGAATTCCGATTTACATACTTGGAGGAAGCCAATTTTGGAATAGAATCAAAATTGGCAAGTAGCTAATCATCAGAGCTAGACCACTGATAAACTCAACAAACTTCAAACACTGTCTATATACTTGTATGAAAATAGAGTAACAAATTGCGTCGAAATTGATATTGAGAAAGAAATACACAATACAAAAAACAGAATAACAACATCAGATCAAGAGGGCAGAGGAAGTCAATGATTTTGCACCTTTTCCACATATTAATAGAAACACAAACCCAGAAAAACTCACACACACATGTTTAAGCACAAACCATTTCTTTACGAATTCCGGTCATGCTGGAAATAGGGGTTACAATAATGTCGAAAACAGAACTTGGATATATTGTAGAATCATGCACGAAACACTTTCCTGCAAGAATTATTTGACTCTTTATACAAGTCCCGGGTTATACGAATATTCTTGTGGGATAAGACTATAACTGCCCTCCTCTTATGGCACTAAAAAAGAGATTACTAACAGAGTATTAATCTATATTGACAAAATCAAAGATGATAGAAATCTGATGGAGTTTCCATCATATTCTCTTACAAATCACCAAGTTTATCTATATGTTTCCTTTTGTATTTTGTATGTACTTTGAATTCGAATTTTTGACAGTAAAATAAAACCACCTAACATTTGGCAAAAAACTGCTAGAAAAAACAGTCAAAACCGAATTTAGCGAGACCCCCGCCAGGATTATTCATTATGAAACGATAAATCGAAAGGAAACAATAAATACTTGATTATTTACATCCGCAATCCCGTAAATACTTATGTGAATATACACTCTGCATGCCCAGATCCACAATATAGTATTCCAGAGTTCACCTATCTTTGAAACAAAACCCCGATTACACCAAATGGTCAATGATTCCACTTAAATCATCAACTGGTCACACACACACAGAAGCACAAACCCAGCTCCATCTTTTCCATATGTCTCTCTATCTCACACACACACACACACAATCACAAACCCAGTTCATCAAGGTTTTTTTGCATCTCGTTGACAGAGGACATATTCTTGGTGATAGGCTTCTTCTAATCCATAGGTAAGGGCTCTGGATAGTTGAATCGAGTTTGGCCCTAACATGGTAGAACCCAGTTTCTAAGACCCTCGTATCGAAAGTTGCCAGGGGAGGAAGATGCAGAGTGCTATTGACTATGAGTGCTTTTTCCTTGGCTGAGAGTGATCTGTTTCCCAACCATCTTTCTTTAAACGGATCTTTGGTACTAGGTGCTTTTAACAAGAAAGAAAGTAAGTTGAGGGTTTGTTAATTGAGGTGAATGAGAATGGAATGGTGGAGAAAGGGGTTGTGGGTTTGTTAATGGAGTTGAAAGAAAAAATGTGAAAGGAAATAAAAATGATAAAATACATAATGAAAAACTAAAAAAAAGAAGGTGAAGTTTGATAGAAGTAATTTTAATAGCCCAAATTATTAATTATCTAAATGATCCCTAAACTTTACAATATGAATTGTTGATTATACCTCTGTCTAATATCACGTGAGATGCACGTGCGTTGACCTAACAGAAAAAATAACAAAATTGGACAGAAGGACCAATTGCGTCACAAACTTTAGTAGAAGAACGATTTTTAGGAATTTAGGACGAATTTGGAAAAAAGGGAAAGTACGGGAATGATTTGGGTAATTCACCCTTTCTTAAATACTTTCTTCATTTCATCCAAATAATTAATTTTTTTAAAATTTATAATTAAAAACTATATAACCAACATTACAGCTGCTCATAATTACAATACTACCGTAGTATGTTAGACTTTTTGCTCATAACCGAGGGAGTAATTCAATTAAATATTTGACACCCTCAACAACATAATAATCATTATTTCTAATACTCTTAGTTTTTAAATTTTCATATTTCCTTTTTAGTTTGTTTAAAAAAAATCCACTTTTAAATTTTTTTTCTTTTTTAGAAGTTATCTTAATTATTTTGTCATTCATTTGATTTTACACAATACCTTAAAATTTATAATATTTGTTATTTAATTAATTATTTGGTCACTCGACTTTACAGAAATCATTTATTTGACCCCTAAACTAAACTAAACAAATAATTTGTTTGGTCCTACATGTTGACGTTTAGCATCAGATTTCCCCTTACCTCGTTACCATTAATATTTTTGTCTAAGTTTGTTCGAAAATATCCAGATTACCCTTACTTGCAAAAACTCACAAATAAAGATATTGTTATAATTTTCAGTCCATTGACTGTCTTCATCCTCTGTAAAAACCATGCTCACCGCCCAAATGAAAGAAAATTGACCATCAAAGTAGCCATCATCATCATCATTTGATTCCATCCACTAACTTCTACAAATAAAAAAAATCATCCACATCAAAGATAGTTCTTTCTACCTTTTACACCTATTATTTCATCCATATCAAAGGTAGAGGGAGGCACGATTGGAATCTTGCACGAGGTGGAGGTGATGGCTGCTACGAGACCAGAGTTGACGAAGATGGTGACCCTTTGCTTCAAATCAATAAAAAAGGGATCAAAATTAATCCTTTGATATTCTCGATAAAACACCCCTGTTGCAATCCTCGATAAAACCCGTTACCCCTGGTGCCATAGCACCACTACCACCGAAATCTAGATTCAATAATTAAAACCTTGATTCAAAAATTCATGGTCGAACACTCTTTTCCTCTCTAAAATTGAAGAGCATGACCTTAGAAAAAACCTAAAATCTTAGCCACCATTGAAGAAAGCTTCAAGCTTTCTTTTCAGATGGTGGTTGGTGTTGATTGACAAAAAGAGGTAGAATTCAAAATCTACTAGAACGGTTGGGGCTAAAAAGTGATTATTAATTTCTTATTCAACCAATTACTTACGAACAACCCATATGAACCGTTTAGATGCTATAGAAAAGGGGTTAAAATTGAAGAGAGTGGGCAACGCTGGAGCTTGCTGGAGATAAAGATGGTGCCAAAATTAATCATTTTATTGCTATCGGGTCTATGCATCTTTTCTCGTGTAATGGTTTACTGTGTTTTCTTGTAAATGTGTAAGAAGATGATGATGGCGAGGATGAGGGCGGCGACGATGTCAGTGGTGGACCTTAGAGGAAACAGGCTTCCATTTGGGGGATTGAAGGAGGAGAGGGATGAGATGTTGGCGGGGAAGAGGTGAAGGAGGAGGGAGCAGGAGGAGATGGGGGAGGGATTTAAGAAATTTTCTTGAGGAAACAAGTTGCGGTTTGTCTTGGGGTTTACTTTTCACGTTTTTTTCTTTCATTTAACGTAAGGAAGGAGGTAAGGGTACCTTGGACATTTTCAAACAAACTTAGACGGAAATATTAACTATAACGGGGTAAGGGGGAATCTGATGGTAAACGTCAGCGTGTAGGACCAAGCAAATTAATTTTTTAGTATAGGAACCAAATAACTGATTTCTGTAAAGTCAAGGGACCAAAAAATTAACAAAAGCTATTTTTTTTATTGATTTATGTACCAAGTCAAACATGATACATTACTCTTTTTGGAAAGGAGAGTGTATATAATCATTTAAAACTATATATATATATATATACAGACCTGATTTTGGAGGGATTCAACATGCCCGATGGAATAAGGCCCCCAATGTAAGAGGGCACAATTTTATAGATGTAGGCTAATTTTTATTATTATATAAAATAAATAACGTACTAGAAGTACACAATTTTTTCTTTCGTTCAATGGATTAGTAGTGATAATGAATTAGAGGTCTATGGTTCAAGTGTCATAAGTGTTAATTTTGTATATATTTTTATTTTGGGTGTATGGTTAATTATTAACTTTTATTTATATGCATATTATATCATATACTTCCTCGTTTTGGGTAAATAATCTCATATACTATTTTGCTTACATAAATAATCATTTAAAAAAATATGCTTATAATTTTTTCATAATCTTTCATATTTATCTTCCAATTGCATTGCAAGTATAATAGTTGTGGTTAAGTATTTTTTATTTATTTATTACCCACTTCAATACTACTTATATATGTTTTAATTTACTTCGGAAGCTAATAGATAAAGAGTTACTATAAAGATAAATATTTATATTCGGCTCCAGTAAAGTTATTCGATCTTAATTTTATTTTGTATTCGTCAAATTTATTTATCAAAAAAAGTTAGTTGACCATCAATTTTTTTATCTAGGTCATAAAAAATAACAATTACTTAAATTGAAATATATGTGCAATTATAATAATCATTGGGTATATAATATCAATATTTCAACCAAAAATCAAATTTTATTGTAATATGACTATAATTTCTATTGCTTGTGTTCGTTTAATTCTTAACTTTGTCACTTGATTTTTTTTAACTTTAATTTATAGTGCAAATATGTTACCAAAAACATTTCATCCAGAAGTCAAAAAATAAATAAAAGAAAAAAATTGATTGAGTATATTCTTTTTATTGGAAATTGTTTTAGCAAATGAAGGATAACAGTTTTCAGTAATTATTTAATATTTATTTTTCTTATATGTTTGTAGGTAGTATACATTTTCAATACTTTAAATTATGAAAAGTAAAAAAATTATTCATCTAAAAATATTATTTTTATAATGTTTCAAAGGCCCTTTTTTCTTTTCGCTCTGACCCCCAAAAGTTCAGAACCGGCTATATATATATATATATATATATATATATATATATATATATCAAGGTTCTAAAAATCGTTAGGCGATCGCTAGGCGGCACACTAGTGCCTAGCGCCTAGGGGACTAGTCGGGGCGTAATCGGGGCCTATAATTAACGCATAATTACCATTTTTTTTGATAATTTACATCAAAGATCAAACACATTGACTACAAATTTAATTTTTTTATGTTTATCATTTTATCAAACGCTTGTCTATATTTCTAAAATGAACAAAAATATACAAACCTACCTTTAATCCCAATTCTCAACAATCCCAAAGCAATAAACTAGCCAAGTTTAGAACTAAAAAAAAAAAAATTGCTCCACCTACCTACTGCCCCTACCATCCACAGTCTTACATATCTTCCCTAATCCCTTCTCATTTTAAATTATGAGTCTCGAGACAGTCCCCCTTCTTCTTCATCTTTTTTTCTTCTTCTTTCTTCTATTTATCTAGTAGACCGGCAACGTAGGTGCCGAAACACATAATAACAAGATCATTTAATTATTTCCCCCATCCCCTAACCTAAACCAAACTGAAATAAGGAGAAAAATGAATCATCAGCTCCGATTGTCTGTAAAGTATACACATAAGCAAAGCTAAAGTTTTATTTGAAGGGTTTAAGATTAGTTTAGGGGCAGAAATTAGTGTAGTATACGAACTCGACTCCAATGGGGTCAAATTATATACAATTGTTTTCAAAAGATAATTATCAAAATTGATAAATTATCATTTTTAATAGTAAATTATCAATCGAATTGTAGTTAAGTGACAAGTTTTCAAACCCAAAAAGAGTTATGTAACTTGAGAATATCATAGGTTTGCCTATAAACATAAAGGAGGGACTATTTTCACTATATTTTTTAGTTATCGACTAAATTATTAGTTATTGTCTTAATTAGTTACATGTTTGAATATAATTATCATTCAAGTACTTGTCATTTAAAATGAAATATACTAATTCTAAATTACCTTTTAATTCTCAAGAAACAAGATATTTATTCTTTTCCTATTTTATTTTTTCCAAAATACTTTTTAATTCACAACAAACAAGATAGGTAGACTTTTTCTATTTTATTTTTTTTTTCAAAATACGTTTTAATTCAAAACAAAGAAAATAGGTATTCTTTTTCTATTTTATTTTTTCCAAAATATTTTTAATTCTCAACAAACAAGGTTGTTATTCTTTTTTATTATTATTTTTTTGAAATAAATATGTTTAATCAATTTCTCTTATGAATCATGTCTCATATTCCATTAAAACCAAAAAGTAATATAATTAAGGCATTTAACCACCAAATTATAGAAAATATTGGATATTTTGTCAGCACGATAAAATAATTTAATTTAATTCGAAAAAAAATATTTTAAAAATCAATCCAATCATAGCAATATGGTAGGTATTATATTGAATAGGTAGACAAAAGTTTTAATATTTTACAATACTATTTCACACTGTGATTTTACTATTGGATAAAAATTAATCTAATGTTTAACTTTTTATTTCAATAACTAAAGACTATAAATTTTCTTAAAGTTTGGTAAGCAAAGATGTGTCTTATGATATTAATTTTTTACTTATGCAAGATAACTTTCAGTCATAAGCTTAATTAATTAAGCATTTAAGAAATGTGAAAATAAAAATAGATTGACCATATTGTTCATTGATGTTTAAAATTAAAAAAATAATGTAAGAAGGTACTTAGAAATATAACTTTATTAGTCAACTTCATATAAACAAGTAATTAAGGGGTGATGAGGTTATTTTATGTGCCAATGATACGATCCAAAATCTGCTAAACCAGTCTGAATCGGTACTTGAAAAAGACAAACAAACGTTATCTGAGGAGGGGGTGGCCCTGCAAATCCCTCCGGTGTGAGAGTCTGTATGAGATTAATGATGAGAGAGAATGTAATTTGACCGCGTATGAATGTAGAAAAAAGTGCGTACCTTTTTGTAAAGAGATCAGAGCCTTTATATAAGCGTTGTATGGAGTAACGCTGGTTAAGCCACGAGGGCTTGTATATGTCCTACTGAGGTGAACAAATAGTCACGTGATACAAATTAGTTGGCAACTAGATTTTGTACCCGTGCTTATGGCACACGACGTCAGTATGAGACGGTATCAGTATGAGACGGTGTCAGTATTCAAAATAACCAATTTAAAATGAACATTTCTCGGTAATCAATTAAAACAATATGATCATCAAACAGTGAAAAAAAAAGGTTAGTTTTGTAAATTTTTTTAGGTAAACAGGGGCGATACCCTGCTAGATTTTATTAATAAAAATAAAACAACAAACTTGAGGGGAACAACCAGCCTTGCTTTTATAGGAGAGAGGATAGAGGAGTCTGAACTCGAAAAGAAAATACTAACAACAAATAGAAACTAAGAAATTTGAATATGAGGTAACCCTTGGCATCCATAATGATATCTCTGCGAATCGAGTGAGTGAGATCTTATAAAGAAAAAAAGTGACATCCATATCCGTGTCTTTAGCAAAATTAGCAAAACCAATAATCAAATATTGTTAAAGAAAAAAAGAAATTTGATATGTAGAAACAATATTATATTGTTTTTTCTCAAAAACGACAACCTAATTTTCTTCTGGAGGCTCTTAATTCACAACAATGACTAGTTTTGAAAAGGGAGATGCAATAACTTTGTCCAGTATTTCCACCTATCACGTAAAACAAATAAGATTAAGACAAATTAATTGTACTATATTTTATGCATATAAGAGATTAATTAAAATATAAAAAACATACCGTCTGATTTACAAAACTCGAATTAAAACCCAAAAATCATGTCACTTTTTTTTTGGTTTCTCAGATCTCAAAACCCACAAATCATAAAACCAAAAATCACGTGACTAACCAGTTTGTCCCTTAGCTCAACTGAAGCAAGCTGATTGATTTTTTAAAAAAAATGCAACATGATCATCATTTTTCATTAAAGTAAGCTGATTGAATTTTTTAAAAAATGCAACATAATCATTATTTTCCGGTTCTTTAAGATTCTTCCGGTAGTTACCCAAAGTTAATCACAGGTTAATGCAAAAGAGATGAGAGAATTGAGGAGGGGAGATTAAAACTTACAGATTTCGACGGACATGGCGGTTCACGGCGGAGAGGGTGGGCTCGAGAAGGAAGAAGAAAAATTCAACTGAAGCAAACTCATTCAATTTTAAAAAATGTTACATGATCATCATTTTTCAATTCCTTAAAGCAATCTGACTGAATTTTTTTTAAAAAAATACAACACTGCAATTGGACAGTATATCAAAAACCAACATGAAACATGGAATATAATAACAATATGTTTAATCAATTCAAATCCTAATATTTGGAAATAGCTTGTTGAATTTGTTTTAAAAATGCAACATTGTAATAAAGTTTGGGAAAATGATAGATAGTCTAGAATTGGCTACAAAATTAAGTGGCTTGGGGGTAGCCAGGCCGGCTCTGCCATAAGTAAAATGAGGCCATGGCCTCAGGTCCTTCAAAAAGACCCAATTTTTTAGGCCCCAAAATCCTAAAAAACTCTACCTATGATTGAATTATTATGATTATTTTATTTCCTAATTTCACTTTTTTTTCTTGATTTCTTCCATTTACCCTAGCATATAGTTAATAGTTATAGCTTATTAACTAATTATTAACTTTTAATCAGATTATAATATTCAGTAATTAGTGAATCATTTGCGGTTTGCCCCAATTTTTATGATTTTTCCGTTTTTGACTTGTTGGTATTTTGATAATCTAATTGAAATTTTTGGGCATTTAAGTATGTGAATAAGTGACTTGTTGGTAATTGGTGATATTCTAATTGAAATTTGATTATTTGAACAGATACTATAATTCAAAAAAAAAAAATTGAGATTCATCATTAATTTATATTAATGGAAAATTGTACATGTACTATAATTATATACTAAAAAAGAGAAATTGTACATGAAAAATTATTTGTTTGTTTTTTTTGAGTGAAATGAAGTATTTTTTTTATTGTCTTTTATGTTTATTTGATTGTTTTTTTAGTTATTCAAAAAATATAAAAAATTTATTACAAAGGAAGGGTCCCGTTCGAGATGATCGGCCTTAGGCCCCCCGATTTCATAGGCCGGCCTGGGGGTAGCGATTTTTTGCTAGCAACGTGAACTCCACTACCACTTCACACCTCCTCACCTCAAGTAGCGCTTCTCAATCGATCACATCATCAGAATTCAGAAACAAAATGTGGCTCTTTGGAAGGAAAGACCCATCTGGCTTCTCCTATTTCCCTTGAATAATCATATTCATATTCATGGTCATGGTCATGGTATAAATTATAATACTACCAATCAGCATATGAATTGTTTATTTGTCTACTGTTATATGATCATTGTACCGAAATTTTATTGTTTTCAGCAAAGGATGACATGGTTGGATATTGGAGTGTTATGGAAATATTGTTTGCAATTGAGAAATCAGAAACGCCCCCAAATAAGAAAGATAATCAAAAAAAAATCTTTTCTTTCAATGGATTATAAAATCTTTTTTTTCGGTTGTCTTTAATCATAATTCACTGATAGACTCATATTCATTTATATAGTCTTAAACATTGGTCAAAAGTTTTAATATTTTCTTTCGATTGTCTTTAATCATACCCATTGGTTTTGCTATTTTCAATGTCATGGGCAAAACCTAGCAATAGAACACAAAAGTATCCATCAAAACACATTTATATAAAAATCTTACATTTGCTCCTCCTTTAAGATCAAATATCGAAAAGAACATCTGCGTACACTCAAAACCTATATCTTTCTCGCTCAAACATCAAAACCTGACTCATTGTTTCAAGAAAATTCCAACCCCTTCATAGAAATCGCACGAAAATTCCAACCCCTTCATAGAAATCGCACGAAAATTCCAACCCCTTCATTAAATCGCAATAAACCTATTTACCTAGAATATTTCTTTATAATATAAACAAATCGACAAACACATAACCTCGGACACACGCATTAAATCAAATGATACGAAGGGAGAAACTTACAGATTACAAAAAGGGCCGCGAATTGAGGGGTTAGGGCTCGATTCCGACGTACTGAGAGTGGCTCGTGCGTACCGAGGGAGGCTCGTGTTTGGAGAGATGAAAGAGGAGAAACGTTATATAATGAAGAAGAAAAAGATATGTAGAATATAAAGAAAATGATACATAGAAGGAAAATGATACATAGTTAAAGACGTTCCCTAATGTTATAAGTTTTCGGGTCTTAAAGACATTCTTACCCTTGCTAAAAATTATGGTTAGCTCAAGGGGTATATTGGTTAAACATGCAATTGTTTAATACAAAAACAAATGATGTTGTAGATAAATAAAATAAGTAGTGAAAATAATTTTTCCATAAACATAATACTCAAAGAAATTAGATTCCTTAGGCTTGAAAATTTTATAGTGTCTTTGTCCTACTTAAGGAATCAATTACTAATAATTAAGAACTATTGAAGTATCATAAAAGTTGCTCGTGCGGAGTTCTTAAGTAAAAAGTAGTGAATATTGTAAATATAATTTTGGAACTAACTATTTAAGTAAAATAATTTCAAAATTATAAAAGTAGATTATTTGCTTGAAACATAGTACTTTGTTCGTTTTCAAATTATTATTTTTTTATTTTTTTATCCGTTATAAAATAATTATTATTTTTCAAAACTCTCTCTTTTAAGAAAATACTTTTACCATTTTATTCTTATTTTTTCTACATATTTTAATTATGGGCACATGCTCAATGACAATAAAGAAAACTACATATTTCATCAATATTTATAATACAATCGATTATTTTATTCTTAAATGATGTGCCTGATCAAAAGGGATAATAATTTAAAACGGAGGGAGTATCTCTTATAATCTTCTACTACCGTGCATCCTATACATTTTATCTTAAAAATAATTAATAACCAGGATTATTTGGAGTCAAACAAAATATTAATTATAAATTATTTGTTGTGATTAGGGATAAGATTTGCAAAAACCGAAGTAAAAATAAATGTCAATTTTAGTTTTGTTTACTAAAATTAAACAAGTTAACTTTTGAGTGGTTGCAATAACACATGTACATTAATGTCTTTATTCTCCACATACAACATTAGAAGTCTAAAGTAAGACATGTTGAGTGTCAAATGGTCAATTAGTAAGTTTATACAAGAATAAACACTTATTTAGGGCAACTTTTTTCTCTTAAAAAATGGGCAGTTATATTACTAAATTAATTTTTTAAAAGTTGAATTTGAAATCACATTCAAGAAATTGGAGACAACTCCCATTAGATAGTAAACAATTGTCAATATAATTTTGTTTAGTTAAAAAAATCATATTATAAAGGTACTAGTTAACATAATTAGTATTTTTCTAGAGACATCATAAAATAGAAATACTAATTAAACAAGTCAAAAGGATGAATCTTAGGTTTCCAAGAGAAGAAAAAACAGAAATAATTCAGATGTTAATGTGAATTTACTGCACTAAAAAAAGAAGGGCAAAGAAGACATGTGTTATGGCAAGTGTAGAGCCTAACCTATTCACTTGAGAGTGTAACATTAACGTACGTAAGTTCATTTACTCCGATATTTATGCTTTTTATTCCTCAAATTGGTAGGAGCGTATCTCACAAACTCCAATGAATCGCGTGGATGAATGCGCTTGCCGAGACGACGGGTAAAGAAAGTTGAAATAGGCAAGAATGTTCTCAAACATAATGCCAACTGCGAACGTGTGGTCGGCGCTGAGACCAGACGTTATATCCTCGTCAGTGCTCCCGTCAACTACTCCCTCCATCCGTACAGTATCCAGTAAAGCTCCCCGCGGATGCTTAACGCTCGTTAAGTACGTTCCTTCCGTGAAATCTCTCTCTCTCTCTCTCTCTCTCACATATATATCAGAAGACAGAAACACTTGATAGATGTTTTAGGCCATCGTTCTTTTGAAGCCTCTACAAACCCACATCTGCATCTCAATTCTCAATCTATACTCAAAACACACACTGAAGTCTGAAGCTTTAAAGCTGAGCGTTCCTGAATTTGACCTTCCCCTTCTTTCAGGTGTGCACTCTGACTTCATCTTCTTTTTTTTTTTTTTTACTGTAATTTAGTTCTAATTCATCGTGCGTATTTGTGATTTAGTTGAAATGGATTTACACTTTGGCTGAAATATGTTGTTTAATTTCATCATTTTTTATTTTTGTGGTTGGTGAGGAGCTAATAAGTTCTGAAACCGGGATGCGTTTTTCTGTATGGTTTACTTTGATTAAAAATATTTCCAGTCAAAGAGTTGAATTTGTTGAAAAAGGTTTTCTTTCTTGGGTCTGCATCAAGGATAATACGACTTTTCTTTTAAAATTTCATGTTTTTGGAAACACGTATCTTGGCACCCAGAGAAAGAAGGGATTTTTATGAGACCAGTTTCCACAGTAATTGCCGATTGAGTTTGGAATAGGTTCTTTCTTTTGATTTCTTTTCGATTCTGATCGATTTTTCGTTGATAATAGCTT
The DNA here is from genome assembly GCA_013146195.2 of Codonopsis lanceolata. Classification (NCBI taxonomy): domain Eukaryota; kingdom Viridiplantae; phylum Streptophyta; class Magnoliopsida; order Asterales; family Campanulaceae; genus Codonopsis; species Codonopsis lanceolata. The sequence continues at coordinate 127,926,131 of CM028380.1, read as the reverse complement.
TTCATTAAAGCATACTTGTTTGCCTTTAGAGCTTTGAGGTAACTTTATTAATTTGCAGTCTAGCTTCCTATTTCCTTTCCCCAAATTTTCTCCGTGGATAGAAAACTCTATTTAGTGTTGGAGATTGATGGTTTGATTTTATTGCAATTGTTTCTCCGTCCTTTTACCATGAAAAAATTGTTTGTTGTCTCGAGCAATTACATTTGCTATTGCTTCATCATGTTTCAACACCCCAATGATATTCTAGGTTCCTTTTAATCTGACACCGAAAAAATCTTGGAAAATCTTAACGAGTTCATCAGTGAAAATTACTGTTTTAAGTTGATAACTAATGCATCATCTTCCTTTTCAAGGAAGAAAGGGACTAAAGAACTCGAAAGACAAAGAGGATATATTTTTCCCCTCCCCCTTTTATGAGAGATTCTTTGAGAAGAAAGTGGAAAATGATAGAACATTCGATATAAGACAAACATCGGTCTGTATAGACTTAATTGCAAGATATATACTTTTACAACCAATTAATTTCTTTTTTGGATGAGTCATTAAGTTTTTATAATTTATGATTGCGGATTCCCTAGCTCTGTGTCTAGCCTTCTCTTCAATTGAACTCGAGTTTCTTGATTTAGTGGACTGCTACCTAGTATGTTGGTAATTGAATTCTGTGCATTTTTGCCAATGACACTAGTCCTGCTAATGGATCGGATTTTGGTCTGAATCCAATTCGAAATGTCGGATATGGATTTGTATAATGGTGCAATAACTCGAATCCGATAATTTATATATTTCTTATTATACATATACATAGTATACACAATTGTATATGTATGTTGTTTTTTGATATTCCTCCCTTTCATATTCTAATTGTTTTTTATTCATATATTTATATTTCGGATCGGATCGGATATTTTAACTGGTAATGGATTCGGGTATGGATTGACATACACTTAATCCGTCCGATTATCGGATTGGATTCGGATTTACCTATGTCTGATACATATCCGATCCATTGACAGGCCTAAATGACACCATGATCATAATCGTTATCTCATAAACATCAGCAGGAATGTACTTATTCCCTTGTAATATTGTTCTGCAGGTTAATTTACTTACTCTTAAGTTTGATCTATAAGCAGAATCATTGAGCCCACAACTAAGTAGTTATCATTGTTCCTACAAGTGATCGTGCACACCTGTTCCTTTACAGCTAAAAGTTATCCAGGAAATACACATAAAATAAAGCAGCTGATGCTTACCATTTAACATGGACTCGCACCAAATTTTCGGTTATAGAGTGGCTGCTGCAGACTCCTCCTACTCTTCATCTCATCCAACTGTTCCCACAAGGCTGTTTGGGGCCTTGAAATTCGAAATTCGAAACTCGCCCACTTCACCTTTCTCGACTACGTTGAGTGACAGTCAGGAGCAGCACAGCTCCACCGAGAATCCCTCAGGAACTAGCTCTTCTTCATTAGAAGATAGCAGCTCGTTTCACCAGCTAAGCCCTTCTTCCTTTCTACAAAATGAAGGCAGTGGTCATAACAACATACAGTACACACTGCAGGATATAGAGACCACTCTAATGGCCCCAGATGAAGAAGTGAACACCATCCAGACCCCTTCTCTAGGGGAAAATAAGTGGCCACAAGTACCGGTGCAGAGATCTAGGTCGTGGTCCCAAGAACTCGTCAGACCCGACATAGGTCAGCCTCAGCCTTCACAGGCATCCATGTATGATGATCGCATGGAGAAGCGCTACAAAGCAATGGATGAGGTGTCATTTCAGGGTATCCCACCAGGAAATCTAAAGCAGTTGCTAATTGCATGTGCCAGAGCTCTGGCCGAACACAAGCTTGAAGACTTTGAAAAATTAGTTGAACATGCACGTGCGTCCGTGTCTATTAGTGGAGAGCCAATCCAGCGTCTTGGCGCCTACATGATTGAAGGGCTAGTTGCGAGGAAGGAGGCCTCTGGGAATAATATCTACCAAGCCCTCAGGTGTAAGGAGCCCGAAGGAAAGGATTTGCTTTCCTATATGCATATTTTATATGAAATATGCCCCTACTTAAAGTTTGGATATATGGCAGCAAATGGTGCCATTGCTGAAGCCTGCAAAAATGAGGATCGAATCCACATCATAGACTTTCAGATTGCTCAGGGGACCCAGTGGATGACTCTTTTACAAGCACTTGCTGCAAGACCAAGAGGGCCTCCTCATGTGCGTATCACGGGAATCGATGACCCATTGTCTAAATATGCACGTGGAGACAGTTTAGGATTAGTAGGGAAGCGTTTGGCTGCAATTTCAGAGAAATTCAATATCCCAGTTGAGTTTCATCCTCTTCCAGTTTATTCTCCTGATGTCACCAAAGAGTTGCTTGATGTAAGGCCTGGTGAGGCTCTGGCAGTAAACTTCCCTCTCCAGCTCCACCACACTCCTGATGAGAGTGTTGATGTGAATAACCCAAGAGACGAGCGATTGAGAATGATCAAGTCTCTCTCCCCCAAGGTGGTCACTTTAGTGGAGCAAGAATCCAACACAAACACAGCCCCGTTTTTCCCTCGCTTCTTGGAAGCTCTTGACTACTACTCAGCAATATTCGAGTCAATCGATGTGACCATGCCAAGGGATAGAAAAGAACGTATCAACGTCGAGCAACACTGTTTAGCTAGAGATATTGTGAACATTATTGCTTGTGAGGGAATGGAAAGAGTGGAACGACACGAGCTTTTTGGAAAGTGGAGGTCTAGGTTGACAATGGCAGGGTTCAGGCAGTTTCCTTTGAGCTCTTATGTTAACTCGGTGATAAGGGGTTTGCTAAGGTGTTATTCAGAGCATTATACGTTGACGGAGATAGATGGAGGCATGCTGTTGGGATGGAAAGAGAGGAATCTTGTCTCGGCGTCCGCTTGGCACTAAGAATCAGACACATAATAGAGGTAGTTATAGAAGTGACCTGTTTTCAGTTTATCTTTCTTTCTGTAATGTAGTACAATTATGTTGTGATGATTTTGTATTGACACACCGTTAGGGGTATAGATTAATGTTGTCTTTGTTGTTGAGTAGGTATGAAAGTAAATTTCAATGCAGACCTCCCATTTTCTTTATTTCCTCGCACAAACTGATGTGAGATCCTGGATTAAACTTTTTTATGGATTTATAAGCTTAAAGAATGTGGAGCGTAGGTAGATAGGTTATAAGGTCTGCATTGGCCGATGTAAATGTTTATGAAGAATGTGTTATCTATCACCAAAGTGCTTCCCGATCTGATAGTGCAGCAGGTTCTAGTTTCCTTTTGAGTTGACTGAGGATGAAATGGAGATGTACTTACTAGATTATGATCACCGAGCCTTCAATCAATGATGATCATAGTTCACTTGCAGCGCAGGTCTCTCTCTCTCTTTCGACCCCTCAATCACCTCATTCGCAAGGGTGGGTTTACAGAGGCATAGGCTACTCAGTCTCTGACATGGTGTTTGTTATATCTTTATTGTCCAAGAAGCTCAATTTTTAATCAACTATTACTTCCAAATTTGGCAATGTTAGTTTTTAAATTATTACTCCTTCCATTCCGGGCAAAGGTTTACAATTCTATTTTATGATATTTCACTTAAAAATTCTACTTTTAAAAATTAAGATATAAAAGAGCTATTTTATTACTAATATATTACTAAAAGTATCATTTTTTTTAAAAAAATTGATTTTTAAACAAAAACTCTTTACCCAAAATAAAGGAGTACCTAAAATGTAATGCGCCATATAGTGCCCTCTCTCTCTCTCTCTCTCTCAATCAAGATGATTAAAAAAATATGAATAAATTACATACAGTATTTTTTTTCTTTCTTAGTACTTGATATCCTCCTAAAAAGAACACATGTCCATAAACTACATACTTAATCTCTTTTACTATAAAAATCAAACTTGTTTCTTACAATTTAATTGATAGATAAAAATAATATTTTACCAAATAAATTATCCATCATTTAATTAAGGACAAAATAAGTAAATTTATCAAGACAAAAAGTAATATTTTGACAAAAATAGAGTTAACTATAATAAATCACACACTATTAATTAATGTTAAACAAGTAAATTTGTCATGTGCTAATTAATTCCATGAATAATTAAATAATAATTTGATCCCTTGACTTGTACCTATTTTAAAGTTAGATCCTACATTATTGAATTCTATTCATTTTGTCTTGTATTTTGATTTTTTATCATTTTCCCCCTTCTACCATTATCGTTGCAAATATCGTCCAATATATTCTAAAATGACAAAAATACATTTACTCAAGAGAGTAAAACTTTATTCGAAACTAAAAAAATATTTGAAACTAAAAAATAATATAGTTTTATTTCTTTATTTCTTAAATATATATATTCGGGAAAGACATTATTAGATGTATATAGAAAATTGTAATTATAATAATAGATTTGTTGGTGAGTATCAAATTATTAAGCAAATCTGTAGCGTGTTTAGTTATTACCCATGAATTAGCTAAGAGAAATGAGTTAAGAAAATGTGTCATAATGTCAAGAAGATGAAGAAAATAAAGAAAAAAATTGCTAAAACCTATTGTTTACTTCTTTGAAATTTCAAACTACTATAACAGCTTTTAAAACTATCACTGGTTCCTAATTTATAGATATTATAAATAAAACTAATGTTAGTAATCACAAATAACTGGATTCAAAATATTTTACTCATTTTCATCACTGGGTTCCAAGCCTCTAACATTTTTTGATTTTAACTTGATTGTCCGTCTTCATCGGACTTGAGGTAGTTACATGTGAGAATCTCTCTATTCCCTCCTCTAGCTATAGACATTCTTTCTTCTACCGCAACTTTCCTTTTATTGTAATAGGTTGTCACCAACCGACATCCTCTTAAGTAGCCTCATCCAAAAATTAGATTTTCTTTTTACTTAGTAATTTGAACAAAAAGTGGATTGGAACTAAGAAATGAAAGATGTTTAAAGAAAGAAGTTCGACTAAACGAAAGTTAAAGAGATTTTATGTCTCAATTAAACAAGGCGATGTGAGTGTGTTTCTTGGCGATGGTGGTGTTAGGGGCGGTGATGACGACGGTTGTGGGGATGACAATGGTGGTTTAGATGAAATACAACATCGTGAGATTTCCAAATCATCAAATTTTTAAAGATCCATATGAGTTTCAGTTTCAATTTGAAAAATTAAAAAATTGAATTTGAGTTTGTAAAAAGTGAAATTTAAGGTTGTGGTGGTGGTGTGTCCATAAATGATGACTTTTGCAAATGTGTTACTTTGAAGGTAGGAGTAAAGAATTAGAAAATCAAATCAAATCTAAAATTAACTTTTGTGCTAATATTGAAATTTGAGGTGGTAGTGGTGGTGAATCTATTAATGATGAGGTTGACGAAAGAAAGTGAAAGATGAAATAATAAATTGAATAAAATCTAAATTTCATTTTTTTGGAGTAATGCATTTTTTGTGTCTTTGAATATAAAATGAGACAAAATATAACTTGAGAAATAATTATTTATTGTTTTAATTAAAAAATATTTTAAATATCAAATGACAACCTAAATGATGAAAGTATTATCAAATCTCACTTTGCGTTACAAGTAAAATATGATCAAAATAATCCTAACATGTATGATTTTCCATTACTGTTTTTAACACCCATGAACAGTGAAGGACAAAGTCGGATAAATATAAAAATTGTGTATGAAAGAGGGACATCATAGGTTGGAAAAGACATTATTAGATATATATGAAAAAATGTAACTATAATAATACATTTGTTGGTGAGTATCAAGATATTAGGAACTTATGTAGTATGTTTAGTAATTACTTGTGAATAATATAAGAAAATGCGTTAAGGCAAGGTGATATAATGTCAAGAAGATTTTAAAAAATGGAGAACTTCGTTAACAAATCTTTGTGTTTTGTTAGAGAAGAACACTAGAATTTATAGGAGATGCGTTTGAAGAAAACAATCTGATTTAATGGAAGTTAAATATATTTTATTTCTCCGTTCTAACAAGGCAAGGTGAACGTGTTTCTTGGTGGTGGTGGAAATTGCAGGGATGCTGGTAGTGGTGGTGGGGGCGATTGTAACCATGACAGTGGTGGTTTAGGTGGAATACGATATTGTTAGATTTTCAAATCATCAATTTTTCAAATTAATCTTCATATGAGTTTGAGTTTCAATTATCAAATTTGAAAATTCAAAAAATTGAATTTAGGTTTGTAAATAGTGAAAATTAAGGTTCAGGTGGTGGTAAGTCTATAAATGATGAGTTTTGCGTATATGTTAATTTGAACGAAGGAGTATGAAATTAAACAAAGAAATAAAATAATTGATTTTTTGGTTAATGATGTTATTTCATGAGGTGGTAGTGGTGGTGGATCTATGAGAGATGAGGTTGGTAGAAGAAAATGAAGGAAAACAAAATAAATTAAATAACTTCTAAATTTCATTTTTTGAGAGTAATGCATTTTTTTAACTTTAAATTTATGACAAACTACATAATTGGTCCCTGTACTTTTGGGGTTCTTGGCTATTCGTCCCTACACCTCGCAAATGGTCCCTAAACTGAAAACTTTTACACCATTGGTCCTTCCGTCAACTTTTGGTCGTTAAGTACGATCATGTGACACGCACGTGTATTTTTTGAAGGGCAAAATAGTCATTATCTCTTAAAATATAGGGACCAATATTAAAAAATATAAAAACAAAATAATGCACCATTAATAATGGTGCCATTTCTTCTTCCTCCTTTTTCTCTCTCCTGGACCCTTCTCATCTCTCTCTCTCACACACACTCTCTCTCTATACACACAAATTGAAGGACATGGCAAAACATCATCAACACTTTCTCTCTCTCTCTCTCTCTCTTTCTCACACATGCCACCGCATACCGATCTTCAGAATCCCAGTGATACTACCACTGGCGATGGAGATGACGATCAAAGTCTTCCCACCTCGACCCACGAACTCGATCTGGTAATTCACCCGGACCTTCCACCGGAATCATTCTGGGTCTCCGCATCCGATGAACTCGACTGGCTCGATCGAAACACATTTATCCAACGGAAGGGATCTATCAAGTTCGCAATTACCAAGAATTCAGATCCCGATTTGAAACCATCCCATCGTTCTCTCTCTTTCAATAACAAGACACCCAAAGCGTTAATTATCGGACCCCCAAAATCCCAGAAATTTAGCCACCCCGGGAACACCAAACCACGCCAAATGCATAATCGAATCGTTTTGGAGCCACTCCGAATCGGGGAAAGACCGGGTGCTTACAGAACTGGGTTCCCCGAGAGTGTCGTGTATGGGGAGAGTTGGGTCAAGGAAATGTAGGCGTAAAGCAACTGGGTTTTGGGCGAAACTCAAAACTCGATGACCAGTACTACGGCGTCGAAGAGGGAGATCGTCCGAGTTGAGTCGAGGAATTTGATAACTCGGTTACAGATCGGGACATTGACGTCATCCTATATATTTCTTTCCGCCTTTCACATTTGGTCCCTGAACTATTAATTATAAAATGACTATATTACCCTTCCTAAAATACACGTGAGCCCCACGTGTATTGACTTAACGGTTCCAAAATAACGGAACTAGACGGAATGACCAACTCCGTTGAAATTGATTGGTACGAGGACTATTGGCAAACGAATTTTTGTACAGGGACGAAAACCAAAAAAACTCAAAAGTACAGGGACCAATTGTGTAGTTTGTCCTTAAATTTAAATATAAGACAAATTATAATTACAACATTGTTAGCCTTACAACTAATTTTATAACTTTACTTACAACTACTAAGTCTTGTAAGGATAGTATTTTCCTTTTAACTATGCCAAATTACAATCCTTCTCCCCCAAAGTATCCACCAAATCACATAGTACACCTCAACCTAAGGTTTGTCCCATAATGGTATCTGATATTATATTTTTTCATATTTTTCACCCTAGCCGCGACAGCAATTAGAGAAGTCACGTTAAATAACACGTGGTCTTCCACGACGTTAACTCGATGAAAATATTAGGAATTCGGTGTAAACTTTGTGGTGCTTAAAGTTCAAATGTTAAAATGGATTGGGGTCTACCATTCCATTTTTTCCTACTGAAAAAAAATCTAGAGAAAAGACCAACCATTTTTTCTGATTTTCACTTCCCACAACAAAAAGTAACCCATAATCTGATCTTGGTTTTGTCCACTCCCTCCAAATTTTCTCTTAAATTTATCTTTTAACCCAAATGATAGATATGCATTTTCCCGTTTCATTGTCACTTTTCTTATCATGATAATGAAAATAAAGTAAACGAAAAATATGAAGAAAAAATACTCTTACCCATAGTTACACGTCTCCATCTCCATCCACATACCCACCTTCTCTGTGAAACCCATTCACCACCGAAATCAATCAATTTCTCATCCTTTCATACTCTTACATGACTTTACCTTTACTCTCTCTCTCCTAATTCTTTAAATAAACCAACATGACTGCCATGATAGCTTCTATAAGGTCAAAATAATCTAAAGTCATAGCTTCTTCAACATCTTCTCAATTTTGATCCTTTATTTTAAACCATATGCATGCCGGCCGTATGCCCAATTTTATCCCGCAAAATTAAAGAGTATTTCAATTAAACACATAACTATTTCTCTTCATTGAAGTCCGCCTCTCTCTTTGATGAATTCGTTGATAAGGTTTATGAGTTTTTTGTTAATTGCATGTTTTTCCAAGAGTTTTTAGTAAGTATACTCTATAACCTCTGATTTATACTTCAAGCACGACTTTTGCAGGGGAGAGAATGAGGGAGATCGGAGATGGAGCTTAGCTAGAATCGAAGGATGACGACACTAGAGCTATGATAGGCGTGACTAGAGTGCGAAGGGTTTGAGTCGTATATGAGAACTTGTACCCAGAGATGGTGGCGGCTATGGTGGGGCTAGTTGGAGATTGTGGCTATTACTGTGGACCCGAAGCTGAGAACTATACCGAAAGAAGAGAGAAGGAGAGGGTGTAAGATTAGGGTTTTTACTTTCAATACATTTACTCCTTAACCTGATAAGAGAAATGACATTTTTGCCCCGTACGTGAAAGACGACGTGTTATTTAACGTGAATTTTCTAACGTCCGTCAGTGGTAGGATGGAAAATAGGGGGTGGGGTAAAGTCAGATACCATTATAGGACAAATTTTATATATGAGTAAACTATACGATTTTGTGGATACTTTGGGGGGGGGGGAATTATAATTTGGCCCTATAATTATTTTTGGATTATTAAAATAATTATTGATTATTTTTATTTAAAAACATGTTCTAAATACTAAATGGTTAACTAAATACTGAAGTTATAGCCAAATCTAATTAAAATGACCAAAATAATATCCATGTGACATGCACATACCATTTTCCATTACTATTTTTAACGCTCATAGACGGGAGGGGGCAAAGTGGGACAAATAGTAAAATAAGTTATAAAAATGAGACACTTCGTAGGTTGGTGTGCAATGTGAGATTTTGTGTGTAATTTTGGGAGCTAATCATATTTTGGCCCCATCAAAATTAGTCCAAAATACAAATTTCCCCCTAAAGTATCCACCAAATCCACTTTGGCACACAACGTAATTTTTTAGCATTTCCATATTTCATATCAAATTTGGTGATTAGATGTTATGTCTGGTAATCGTAGTGATAAACATGGAGTGGCGAATAATGTTTAAGATCGAGAATTTGCTCTTATCAAACCATAAACAATATCAACGGTGCTGATGAGAAATTTGTTTGAGTTGTATAGACGATGAAGACGGATTGAACCATGGTTTGCCTCATCATTGTCGTATACGTATGTGATGGATTCGAATTAATATGAGATTTCAAAATTTTGGTGTATGCTTGTGTATTATGTTGTACGAAGGAGAAATGGGGAAATTCTTGGTGTATGCTTGTGTATTATGTCGTACGTCTTTAATTTTTTGGTGGGTTCTAATTCGTAGTGGCCTTGATACCTAAGTGTGATTATCTGATCTTGAGTTCAATATCTCTATATGATTCCACTTTATTTTTATTTTTTTTCTATATAATAATTTGAATAAATTATTAATACACTCTTGAGTTTTATCTCACTTAAAATTTACATACGAAGGTCATTACTGTTGAAGATGCAGAGAAAGCATTGTCGGAGAAGAAGAAAATGAAGTTTATCTTTGGGTAACAAAAGCAGAGAAAGGGTTGCTATGAAAATGACTAAAATGCCCTACACGTGAAATACCATGTGCACATTAACGTCGGATTGGTAACCTTCGTCATGGCTAGGGGTCAAACTAGAAAACAATTATAAAATGAGATATGAAAATGACACAAAACTTAGGTTGGGTGGCAAAGTGGAGCTTTATAGATATTGAGTGAATTTCGTATTTTTAGTGTAAGTATATGTACTTTGGGGTTGAAAGTTTGATTTCTCTAACACAATATATTATTTTCTGAAAGGAGTCATAAATTTCAAAAACGAAATAAACAAAGTCTCCAAAAACAATGTGTTTTTGTTTAATATAGTAAGTTTGAATTATTTTCAATTCACACACTCATAAAAGTGAATGAATTCATGTTTGGTAATAAAAAAAAGAGAATGAAAATAACCAACAAAAAAGATTGTAAGATAAATTGTTATACAATGACTAAAAGTATACATGATAAATGACTGGAAAACAAAGTATCAAAAAAGCTAAAAGCACAACAGCACAATTTATAAGTTTCAAAAATTGTAATGATTAAAATACCAAAAAAAATCCAATAATTAAAAGTAAACATAAAAATGAAGAAACTAGCAAGTCATTTTAAAAAAATCATTAACACCACGTGAAACGCATGTAAACCTTACTAGTTATTAAAAATGTTAAAATCAAGTGTCGCATGTTGCTTTATCTTCAATAAAGTCTTGGTTGTCATGTGTTACTTTTTTGTTTTTTGTTTTTTTATGAAACTTCTCCTTGTGTCGCTATGTTCTTTTATATATTTTCTTTTATCTCTTGAAGAAATTGAAAATAAAACAAGTTAAATACATACATTTAATATATTCCTTCTGTTCTTGGTAAAGAGTTCACTATTCTATTTTGTAATTTTTCACTTAAAGAATTCACTTTCAATAAAGGATTATTTGTTCGGAACAGAAGCAGTATTCACTTTTGATTTTGAAACAATACTAATTTATTATTTATTGGATTGTCAATTATAAAGCTGCGTAATTCGCTTAACCAAATTTTTTTAAAAAAAATTACTGGATTGCCACTGCAAACAGGACTTTAACCAAACATTTTATTACTTGAATTTAAAAAAAAAGATATTTGAGAGATTACAGTTTCAGAAAACAGTACCTTCCCGCAATTTTTCCATAATGAGGGTATGTTTTCGTTGATAGCAACAAAAAAAAAAGTCATATTCAAGTAAGGTTCACATGATTTCTTTTATAGCATCATTAAAACGATAAGGTATCCATTAAGCTTACTTATTCTCATGCTTCGCTGAATAGGAAACTTCCATAGCTTTTCTCTCTTGCTTGTAAACTGATGACGGAAACGATAATTGCTTCTTTGTTCACTTATTCGGGAAACAAAGAGATATGGTGCTTTCAGTCTTATCGAACTGTTCTTGCCGACCCAGAGACTCTTCAAGCATTTTGGTGGACTTGGCTAATGTAAGAAAGGAAAGAAATAAAGAAGACACAAAGAGAATAATCACAGCAAAAGGAGAGAAGAACTCAACTTCCATGTTGATTTTTTATGGTTCATTCACATATATACACACCATACTCTATTAGAAATTTTGGAGGCCCAAACCAGAATTGTGGCAGCCTTTCTATTTGTTCTCCCTAAGCCCAAACAGATTGGCCCGTCTCCTGTGTAGATTGTCCTTATTGGTGAAGCCCCTTTGGTACTAGTGGGTTTATGGATGACAACTCATCCTTGCCTTATCCTTCGTAACCGTTTTTGCTATCCCTGTTAGTGACTATTTTGTTGTTGCCGCCCTATATATATATTCTGCTCCTTTCTTTCATCATTTGCTAGGGGGATTCTGAGAGCTGTGAGCATTAAGGTTGTGCGTGGGAAATAGAACAGGGGCCGTGGGTTGTGAGCAAAGAGACTAGAGCTGATAGATTCTTTTGTGCAGAGCGTGAGTGAAGAAAACCCATCATCAGTCGTGCTTCCCTTCTCTCTTCTATATCCTTCTGTCACCTTAGATTAGGTTAGTCATCCTCTCCGTCATCTTTCTTTGTGAGACTGTGAGTTAGAGGGTTCCTAAATCTGGTGGGTGTGTACCGGTGAAGGATTGATTCAGGTTCTTGCCATTGTCTTTGTGAGCGTGCTGTGAGCTTGAGAGTGAGTTGAGAGAGAGTCTGGGTTTGGGTCTCGGTTGCTGGGTTAGTGGGTGCGTATGTCTGGTCTTCTTCCTCTCTTTCTGTCCCCGTTCTCGGTTGCCGAAGCTCGGGGTCGAGTCTAGTTTGTGGCTTTGACCTTGGGTACGCGGTGTACTGGTTCTGTTGGACTCGTTGGTGGATATGGCCGGTGAAAGGGTGTTTGAGCCGACAAGAGCTTAGCCAAGGTCATCGACCGATTACGACGAGTCGTATTCGGAACACGGCAACTGGTTGCTCTTGATCGTTGCTTTAGTTTTATATTTCAGTTGTCATTATCTTTGTACTAACGTTTTCTGTTTTCTGCAGCTCTGTTTCTTTGTTTAATTCCACAGTGATATTTCCTCTTTGTTTGGTCCATAACAGTTGGGAAATATGGGTACTGTGACTACCAGATTTATTTACTGTTTTAGACCCCTCGGTGATTAAATGTTATCCCCTCCCTGGTTTGTAATTGATAGTGAGGCTGGTTAGTTATTTTTGTAATAACTAGTGTTATCCGTTATATTTAATCTTGGGTCTGTAATTAATCTGGTTATTCCGATTCTTGTACGGGACTGTTCCTGGCTATTAGTGTGGTGCAATCACACAACAGTGGTATCAAAGCCATCCGCGTCCTCGTACCGTGAGTCGGTAGAGTCCCCTTCAATCCAAACCTTTAGAAACTCTCTCCTAGAGTTTCTTGGTGAGCTTTGATTACCCTTGCTTTATTTTCGATGTGCGCTATATATGTTGATTGAAATAGCTTCGTATTTTATGTGTTTGGCTTGTTGCTCTGTTATGTTTGGATGGTTTTGTTAGTATTATTTATTTCTCCTGTTTAGTTAGTATTTTTCCTTAAATCCTGTTTAGTGTTGTTTTAGATCTGTTTACTAATTGCTTGTTTTCTTGAGTTTCAAAATCAGTTTTTTGAAACTTGGATATTCTGTGACTGTTTTGTGGTGCTTTGATTGTTCTATTGTTTCTGCGATAATTTTTTCAAAATGGCTTCATCGTCTTATGCTTTGGAACCCTTTAATGGTAAAAGTGACTTTTCGATTTGGCAACAAAAAATGAAAAGTATTTTAATTAAAGAAAAAGTTTTCAAGGCCATAACTCATGAGTTTGCTAAAAACACCTCTGAAGAAGCTATTCGTGAAATAGATGAAAGTGCCTACGCGTGTCTTATCTTGAACTTTTCTGATTCGGTTATGCGGAAATGCGGTAAACATAGACATGCCAAAAGTCTTTGGGAAAAATTGGAAGAACTTTACTTTGAGAAAACTCTGCCGAGTAAAATTCATCTTCTGGAAAAAAATTCAGTTTTAAATTAGATTTAAACAAAGACATGGATGATAACATTGACGCATTTACCAAGTTAGTTGAAGATATTAAACAAACCGGTGATGAACACATAAACGATTATACCTCGATTGTGCTTTTGAATGCGATACCTGAATCTTATGCCGACATGAAATCTGCTATTAAGTACGATATGGATAAAATTACGCTTGATACGGTGATTTCGGGTCTGAAAGGCAAAGAATTAGATTTAAAAGCTGCTAGAAAAGGTAAATCAGATTCCAGTGAGGTTAATATGGTGAGAGGTAGAACTTTTGAAAGAAACAATGAACATGAAAACAATCAAAATCAGAACAAAGGCATAAATCAGAATTCTGGAAATTGAAGAAATAAAAGCAAGAGTAGGTCTGAATGGAGAACTAAAGGTAGGAAATGTTACAACTGTGGAGAAATGAGACACTTTAGGAAAGATTGCCCTAATCCTAAAAAGAAAAAACATGAATCAAAGTCAATATCAGAACAAGCATAACGACTGTAATGTGGCTTATTGTGAGACTAGTGTTGATGTTTTTGTGGTAATTGAATTATGTGATGATGCATTGAATTCTGTGCATTCCATGTTTTCTTGTGAAAATGAATGGTCAGTTGATTCTGGTTGCTCATATCACATGTCACCTTATAAAAACATTTTTTGCTCTTACAAGGAATTAGAAACTGGTTTTGTTTCTGTGGCCAATGAGAAAATTTGTCATATTGCTGGAATCGTTGATATTTGCTTGAAATTTGATTCGGGAAATGTTTTTACTTTGAAGAATGTGAGACATGTGCCTGCTTTGTGTAATAACTTGATGTATTGTGCCGCATTAGAAGATGATGGGTTATAGGGTAGATGGGGTAAGGGTATGATGAAAGTTACTAAAGGCAATTTGGTAATTTTTAAAGCCGAAAAACAAAAGAGTTTGTATGTTTGCAATGTTGTCCCGGTGTCTTTTACTGAAAATCAAACAAATGCTTTTAAGAATGAAAATTTTGATTTGTTGCATAAAAGACTTGGATATTTGAGTAGTAAAGGCTAAGAAATTTTTCACAAAAATGAATGTTTTGTTGATGATGTGATTTCTTGTGTGCCTTTGTGTAATACTTATGTGACTTGCGGGCATCAAAGGGTTAGTTTTTTGCCACCCCCTCTGGAAAAATTCTCTTTTAAAAATCATCTTAAGTTGATCTATGCGGATGTGTGGGGTCCTATGTATGAGCCCTCGCATGGTGGGAATAGATATTGGTTATCTATTGTTGATGACTTTTCAAGGAAAGCATGAGTTTTTCCTGTGCAAGATAAAAGTGATGTTTTTGGAAAATTTAAAACATGGAAGTTTTTGATCGAAAATCAAACCGGTAAGAAAATCAAGGAACTTAGGACGGATAAAGGGTTAGAGTTCTGTAACGGTGGGTTCGAGAGATTCTGCGTTGAGAGTGGGATTGATCATGAAATATCTTTCCCTTACAACTTGGTCGAGCGTATGAATAGAACTCTGTTAGAACGGGTGAGGGTTATGCTTGCTTTGACGGGTCTTCCCATTGGCTTTTGGGGAGAGGCGGTTGTGTCCGCCGCCTATGTACACAATAGGTCTCATTCTATCCCGCTTGGTAATAGATGTCCTGAAGTTGTGTTTTCCGGTTGTGAAATTGATTTTTCGAACTTGCGTGTTTTCGGTTGTGCTGCTTACATTCATCGAGAGAATAACAAACTTGAACATCGGTTGGTTTGTTGTGTTTTCTTAGGGTACTCGGAGAGGGTGAGAGAGTATAGATTGTGGATGAGAGATGAGAATGACGAGAGACTTGTCATGTGTAGGGATGTAGAGTTTGACTAAACTGAATTTCCTTACTTGTTGCCTGCTCAACCTTTAAATGCTATTGTTGCACCCCCTCCCCGGCTCCAATTGTGGTGGAGCAACCCTATGTGTTGAATTCTCTTGATGTGAACTCGTGTATGCAAACTGAAATTGTGGAAAAAAGTGAAAATATGCTTGCTAATCCTGAAATTGTTGATAAAGAATTTGAACAAAATGAGGTGGAAGAAAATGTGATGGAAATTCCTAGATTTGAAAATTTAGGTGTGTATCAACTTGCTAATGGTAGGCCTAAACCTTTTGTTAGGAGGCCGTCTAGTTTTGATAGAAATTTTCACATTTCCTCATTTGTGTCTTGTATGCTTAATTCTTTTAACAATTTGAATGATCCCTTGATTTACAACAATGGTGTTTTAAAATTTGGAAATCCTTGTGATTGGTTGAATGCTTTAATGGATAATGTTAATGCTTTACATGTGAATCATGCTTGGACTTTGGTGCCCCTTCGTGTGGGTGAACTTAATTACTTCTTTTAAAGCTAGGTTGGTTGTAAAAGGGTTTTCTCGAAAACAAGGGACAGTGATTAAGCTTTCTTTAGTTGTCCAATTCAATTGGGAGGTTAAACCTTTGGTGGTAACAAAAATTCAATCTAGTTTTAAAATGCTTGATTTTGATTCTTGTGATTGATGGTTTGTTTTGGTTACCCGAAAATCCTCGACATTACTTGGTGTGTATCGTGGTATCTTTCTTGTTCTTACTTTGTGTATGAGAATAAGTTAGATTGGCTTACTTTGTGTTAGCGGTGGTGATTTCCTTGAAATCCATGGACAGTTCTTTGTGAACAGTCATGGTGTGTCTTGACAAATTTTGCTTTATGTTTAATTAGTTACGTGTTTTCCCTGTTTTGGTCCTCCTTTGTGTTGGATCAAGTGCAGGGATAAGGCGATGATGAACCTTTTTGCTTAATATATCCTTGAGAGTCCAATTGGTGTGAACCGACACTTGCTCCAAGGTGGAGATTGTTAGAAATTTTGGAGGCCCAAACCAGAATTATGGCAGCCTTTCTATTTGTTCACCCTAAGCCCAAACAGATTGGCCCGTCTCCTGTGTAGCCCATCCTTATTGGTGAAGCCCTTTTGGTATTAGTGGGTTTATGGATGACAGCTCATCCTTGCCTTATCCTTCGTAACCGTTTTTGCTGTCCCTGTTAGTGACTATTTTGCTGCAGGCGCCCTATATATATATTCTGCCCTTTTCTTTCGTCATTTGCTAGGGGGATTCTGAGACCTGTGAGCATTAAGGCTGTTCGTGGGAAATAGAACAGCGGCCGTGGGTTGTGAGCAAAGAGACTAGAGCTGATAGATTTTTTTGTGCAGAGCGTAAGTGAAGAAAACCCATCAGCAGCCGTGCTTCCCTTCTCTCTTCTCTGTCCTTCTGTCACCTTAGATTCGGTAGGTCATCCTCTCCGTCATCTTCCTTTGTGAGACTGTGAGTTAAAGGGTTCCTAAATCTGGTGGGTGTGTACAGGTGAAGGACTGATTCAGCGACTGGTTGCTCTTGATCGTTGCTTCAGTTTTATATTTATGTTGCCATTATCTGTGTACTAACGTTTTCTGTTTTCTGCAGCTCTGTTTCTTTGTTTAATTCCACAGTGTATTTCCTCTCTGTTTGGTCCATAACAGTTGGAAAATACGGGTACTGTGACTACCAAATTTATTTACTGTTTTAGACCCCTCGGTGATTAAATGTTATCCCCTCCCCGGTTTGTAATCGATAGTGAGGCTGTTTAGTTATTTTTGTAATAACTAGTGTTATCCGCCATATTTAATCTTGGATCTGTAATTAATCTGGTTACTCTGATTCTTGTACGGGACTGTTCCTGGCTATTAGTGTGGTGCAATCACACAACATACTCCTATGATACAAAGAATTTGATTACATTATCCAATTCATTTATCTAATCTAGTCAAACTAACAAATACAATTCATATGTGGGAAAGCAATTAATCTCGATGTATGCTTCAGTTAACACCCCCTCAAGCCAAGCAGAACCGGGTGGAGCTGTAGCTTGTCTAAAAAAAAGGCTAAGACGAAGGAGAGCTAAACTCTTTGTAAAGACACCCGCCAATTGATCTCGTAAGGAAATATAGGATAACCGAAGGAAGCCCCACTGTTGAAGTTCTCGAACGAAGTGGTAGTCGATCTCTATGTGACGAGTGCAGGCATGAAAAACAGGATTCTGTGACATGTGAACTGCTGATATATTATCACAATGAAGAACAAGAGCTTTCAAGTATAAACTGAGCTCACGATAGAGGATGAGAACCAACGAAGTTCGGTTATTGTTGTTGCAAGGGTGCATTACTCAGCTTCCCTGCTAGACCTCGATATAGTAGATTGTTTTTTAGCCGTTCAAGAAACTAAATTTGACCCAATAAAAACACATGCACCAGTTGTGGGACGTGGATCATCGAGGGAACCAACCCAATCTGAATAAGAATAGGTTGTGAGAGTTGTATCAGTAGAGCGGTGAAACTGAAGTCCTATCATAATGGTCCCTTTCACATATCAGAGGATTCTTTTTACATCTTGCAAATTGGTGGTTCGTGGAGAATGCATAAATTGGTACACTTAGTTGACCGAAAAAGCAATGTCCGGACGAGTAAGGGTCAAGTATTCTAACCCTCCTACCATGCGACGATAGGTAGTCGCATCTTCAACAGGATCACCATCCAAGCTAGATGGGTTTGCACCGGGTACCATTGGAGTACGTGCTGGCTTACAATCTGCCATATTGAACTTACGAAGAAGTTCGAAGGCATACCTGGCTTGACCAAGCTAAAGAGTTTGATAAGTTCGGATAGCTTTTATGCCAAGAAAATAACTGAGGGGGCCCAAACGTCGATTATCAAACGTCGCACATATGTCATTAATAACTTGGGTAACATCATCGGAAGAAGATCCGGTCACAATTATGCCATCGACATAGACCAATATAGCAAGGATTGAACCATTGGAATGTCAGATGAATAATGAACTATCAGATCTGATATTGAAGAATCCAAGAGACATCAAATAATTGTGCAACCGTTGGGACCAAACATGTGGAGATTGGCTTGGGCCAAGTAATTTAACTCATCTACTATTGGTTGTCTTGTAGTGGGTGGAACAGGCCCTCCATTCTGGGTAGAAGGAATCTAGCTCATATGGGAAGGTTGGCTTGGGCCAAGTTATAATTTCACTTCCTACAAATTGTTAGCGAAAAAGAAAGACTGAGTAACGGTTGGTGAGAAACTGAGAATATGGAGAAGGATTAGGATAAAATGTTTTGAGAGGTTTGGACACCATAAGCATAATTATTTCGGTCATTATAGTGGGGGTGCTATATGTCTAGCTTTGTTGCAGAATTGACAAATGAGATTTGGTTCCATGTGACTAGGATTGGTGGGTGGTGCATAGGTTTGAGTAATCTGTGGTTGACGAAAAGAACCAGGAAGTGAGGCATAATGGGCATTACAGTAAACTATGGTGATGGAGTAGGGAGTATACCGCGACCATGACTTCCGCGGCCGCCACCATGTTTTTACAATTTTCCCCCTTCTGCGACCATTACCCCCATTTCCACGTCCATGGGCATAATATGTGTAGTACTTCCTCTATTGTGTTGAACAAAATATGGTTTGGTTTGGTTCGTCGGCGAAGACGAGATATGGTTATGGGATTGGGTGTGTTGGTGATTTGGTCTGGAGGAAGCAGCTAAAGAAGTAGCAGAATGGAGGGTGGGGATGAAGAATTTAAGTTGTAGTGCTTCTTCTTGAAGCGAGAGATCTTGAAGTTCATCAATGGAGACGATCGACTTATTATTTTGAGTAGTGATAAACTCCTTGTATGAGGGACCCAAATCGGCCAAAATGCGTCGTTGGAGATCCTCCTCCGACATAATTTCACCTACTTTAACCAACGAATCCGCAAGGGTGGTGGCTTTTAGAAGGTAGTCGTCTATCGACATATCAGAAGTATGCTTCAAGTTATTAAGGTCATCGAGAAGTTTCTGTGTGTATATAGGAGACGTTCCTCCAAAGCGTTTGGCTAAAATTTCCCAAGCTTCAAAAGATCTTTCACAAGGATTCACCCTAGGCTGGTTTTGTCGGTTATTGTGGCTTTAATCCATCCTGCGACTAAACCAGAGGCTTGAATAAAGTGGCTATGTTCTGGGCTTGGTATCAAACCGTCATTAAAATAAGGAGGAGCTGGGTCTTTTAGTGTGATAGTGAATATAAGATTATGGGTTTGAAGAACAGAGCAAGAGAGAGAGCTTCAGTTCAAGTAATTTTCTGAGGTTAAATGGCAGTGACCTAGGTGGGATTGGATGTTGAGAAATAGAGGAAGAGGTTTGGAAACAATTTACTGAGACAAATGAACCACATAAAACTCGACAAATACAATTCATATGTGGGAAAATAATTAATCTCAGTGCATGCTTCAGTTAACAGCTAATACGGTTAGGGGAAGAAAAAGAAGTTTACAATGCAAGCATCGGAGTTTGTGATGTAAGCATCGTAGTTTTGTGATTCAAGCGTTGATGGTTGCGATCTATGTTGCACGGACACGGATACGTGGACACGGGACATGGGGATACGTGATTTTAAAAAAATATAGGACACGAATACAGGGGGTAAAGTGTAAATATTCAAACTATAAGGACCAAAATGTAAATATTCAAAATATAAGGACCAAATTATAAATGTTAAAAACTATAACCACAAAATAAATACTTCCAACATTTACCCCTTTTCCTATACTTGAAACATACTTCCATAAAGAACTATGCTCTTCATCATTTCCGGCAACAGAAAATGTAACACTAGCGGAATCGGAAGCGGAAGATGACATATTTAAAATCAAACTGAAAAAAAATTCTAAAATTTTTATTATAACAACTAACAATTAACAAGTAACATTTAATTCATAATTGAAGTTTATAACAAAGTACACAAATTTTATAAAAATTAAAAATTAATAATTGAAGTTTATTGTAACAGAGTACACAAATTTTAATTTATCACAACAATTTTATACAAATTGTGAAATTGACTCAACAGCCAACACACAGTCAACAGACTCAAGTCACTTAACACTAAAAAATTATAATATAAATTAAGAGTCCACTCTCATGTTCACTGTTGAGTGTTGAGTACTTAGTGGTTGACAAATGAGTGAAGAATGATGACTGGAGTGGAGGAGAGAGACTCACAAACTCAGAATAAAAGAGAGAAAAACATAGAGACTCACTGACGAACTGAAGATTGAGACGAAGACGAAGAGTAGATCGATGAAGACGAGTGAGGAAGACTTGAAGTCTCGAAGAGAAGAATCAGTCACGCAGGTCACACAGCACATAGGGAAAGAACAGAGAAGGTCGCCTTCGAAGGGGCAAGGGGTCTGGCCAGCGGCGTATGTCGTTCGGTGGATGGTCGGCTTAGGCGACGAGGGAATTTGATGGGGCTAGGGTTCTTTTTGATAAGGGATTTGAGGGAAGAAGTGAGAAACTGTTCATGACAATTGTCGATTACGTCATTACGATATTAGTAGTCAAAAATATATCCCAACCGTGTCTGACTTCCAGGTACGTATCTCGATTCTCTAAGCCTTGCACCCGTGTCTGTGTCCAGAAGTTCTGAAAATCCAAATTCGACCCCAAAACGTATTATGGGCTGAATCTACCGTGTTTGTGACGTGTCAGTCCCGGCCGTGTCCGACTCGGAATTCGCGAGCAACCTGCCGTGCCCGTGCAACATAGGTTGCGATACAAGCGTCGGAGTACGATTCAAGCGTCGGTGGTTGCAATGAAAGCGTCGTAGTTTGCTATTCAAAGGTGGTTACGATGCAAGCATTGAAGTTTACGATTCAAGGTTTTATGCTTGAAGGGCCATTTCTTAGAAGTAGTAAGGGCAAAAACTCTACGAATTGTTGGTGGCTTAAGGACGGGACTGAACCTTTCGTCATAATCGACACCGTCCTGAGACTCAATCATGTAACAACTTATATCCTTTTTGACGCTCAATAGAAGGATCTGTGCATCCTTTGACCCAAGCCAATGACCCTCTTAAATGGAGACCTGGGTCCACCTATCATTTTTTATAGAGAGTTGACATCTTATCAGCCCTGGTGGATTGCCAATGAGAATGCCAGACTTAATCAAAGTGAGTCTTCGGTCACTGTGGAGAAGACAGAAGGCATGGGATGTGGTAATGTGTCGTAGATTAAGTTCAGATATATATATATATATATATATATATATATAGTGAGAGAGAGAGAGAGAGAGAAAGGAACAAAAGAGAAAAATAGAAGGAGATAATACACTTATTTATTTCCACTAATGGCATAATTGTCTTTTTGTCCCAAAAATTCCTTTTTCCAATTAAGAAAAAATAAAGTACAACTTAAGTTGAATATTATTGAGAGGTTACCAGCTCCGTTATCACCCTATCATTAAATTTCAAAAACCCGTCTTTATAATTCGAATAAGTTGATAATCATCCACGTCTTATCTAAGTTTTGAAAGATATACTTGTTGGGCCCAAGTACAACTATAAATGACCCACTATTTAAGCCCAAAAACAATTATAGTAAGGAATAATTGTGGGCTGGTACCTTTTGAGAGAAATTCAACCATTTAAGTACTTTTTAAAAAAACACAGCAAAAGTATTTTTTCATAAATTTGTTTCAAAAATATCATCTCTGTCATTCTCTCTCTCTCATCCTTTAATAAATTCAAACTTCTGCACTTTCTTTCTTTCTTTCTCTCTCTCTCTCTCTCTCTCTCTCTGCACTTTCTCTCTCCTCGAAATTAATCCATTCAAATTCAAAGAAGTGAATGTGGGTTTTAATGAACTGCACTAGAAAATTGGGTTTTGATAAGAGGTGAGGTTTCTAAATGCAATCTTTCAGATATCACAATTAGCCTCTTGAAATTGAGAGGGAGATTTTTTTCGGAGAACCTCAAGGTGCCCCAAGAACAGATGTTCTCACTTCCTATTGTGAATTTGAGAGGGACCTAACATACGATGATCGTTCCACTCATTGGGCATGGAAAGTGAAAGGAGATCTGATCTGTCTAACTCTTTAAAAGTTATTGACTTCACTGGGCTCAGGCAGCATAAGGGATCTGAGTTGAGTGGGCATCACCGCTAATTGGAGGGGACGACATAGCGACATGGGTGATGCTTGCGTCAGAGTTTTGTGGTGCTTGCATTGGATGTTGTGATGCTTGAATCGTAGACTCTGATGCTTGCATTGTAGGCTCTAATGCTTGCCGCTTCCTTGCCAGCGGTCTTAATTGTGAGCATACACACAGATTAACATTCGTGTCATTGCTTGGAACCCTTGATTTGTATGCATGCAAGCTTCCTTAGCTATCGTGGCAACCTCTTCTCTCTTATTCTACGCATTCACTTCTTTCTCCGAATAGCAAATGTCGTACAATATTTGATATCTAATTCTAATGTTTTTATTCGAGAAAAAGTAGTAAATTAAGCACAATTTGGTAAGCACCATGGGCAGCATTTGAGTTGAATTGGAGTATATTCTTTTTTATTTAAAAGCTAGATTTTATAAATAAGGAAATAAAAGAAAATACAAAGTAAAGGGGACAACCAACCTTACCCTTAAAGGGGGGACAACCAACCTTACCTTTAAAGGGGGGACAAGCGAAATAAATAATCTAATGAAAGCAAATAAATAAATCTAATAATTATGAAAATGAGGATTTTGCATGCGAGATCGAGTTGTTCTGTCAATTACTTGAGGTGAAGGAGGTTTACGCTTCTGTTTTCTACGACTTGGGGTTTCTAGATTAAGAGCTTCAAACTAAGAATTGGTGTTGCTCGGGTCTTCTTCATCTTCAAAAGTTTGCAGAACTACAAATTTATTTGGGGAGATTATATTCAAAGTATCTTCTTGCTGCATATTTTCTTAAAATTCTTCATCAAATAGATCGCTTATATCCAGCATAGAGTTGGTTACACAATTATATTTAGGCAGTCCAAAGTTTGAGTTTTCTTCGGGTAAGGGGTAAGTAGGAGTTTTTTCGGATTGAAGAGGCTGGGAGGATGAAGTTTCTGGCATCGTGGTGTGTCTGCCTGGAGAGGGATTGAATGGAGGAAAGTTAGGACTCAAGCTAGAAGAATGATTATTATGACTAATGGGGGGATGACACTTGAATTGGGGACTGTGGACTTTTCGTAAGATCAATTTGGACAGTTTTATGCGCGGCAGAAACATTGGCAGCAGTAGGGATGACAATTGGGTGTTACTGGTTAATTTGGATAAAATCATTATCTATCCAATATAGTTAATGAGTTGAATATTATCCAATAACACACATTAAGGTTAATGTGTGTTATTGGATAATATCCAATTCTATCAATTAATAAATGGATATTATCCAGATAATACCCAATAAGGAACATCATTTATTGTTTTTAGCATTACTTACCTACTTATATTACGATTCACTAAACATAACATACACACACAAACCCACCCAAATACACTCACGCGAAAAAAAAAACACACACACACACACACACGGAAAAAACACACACATGCACACACACACACACACAATGATAAGTTAATAACTTATGTTCATAAATCATAATATTTTCACCAACTTTTCACGTTTAATAAAAATTCATAGGCTCCAGTACTTTCAACAACGACCGAGATATTCTCTTAATTTTGACATTTATCTTTTCTTTCCTTTTTTTACTCCTCAAATAAAAAGTGACATTTACAATGTAACACTGTTTTTATCACCTAATATATATAAAGTTGTCAAATTTTTATAATAGTCTCCATAGTTGTGAGATTAAAAAATATATGTGTTTATTGATTTGACACTAATAAATGATTATGTAAAAGTAATAAAAAATTTAAAAAATCAAATAACTTATTAAAAAATTAAATACTTATATTCGTTATAATTATAAATTATAAATAACAAACAAATATTCTTAATCCAAAACAAAATAACAAATACGTTCATAATAATCAATATTTTTTATGATTACTTGTTTATATTTATATTAACTTTCAAAAAAATATCAAAAAGTTGTCTAGTCTAGTGGTAACAAGCTTTGGAATAAATCAATTTTATCTTAGTTTGAATCTTGTTAACAGTGAGTTACGTATCTAATTATTATTATTTTTAAGAAAAGAGTATACAATGGTGATGGTGGCGGCGATGGGCGGCAGTGGGCAGTGGTGATTGACGGAGGTTGGTAGTGATGGTTGGCGGAAGTGGCGGCGATGGATGGCAGTGGCGGTCGGCGGAGGTTGCTGGTGACTGTGGGAGGCGGTGACCCATGGCGGTTGCCATGGCGGCGGTGAGCAGAGGCGGTTGATGGTGGTGGCATATTGATAAACTCAATGGTGGTGGTGGTATTAGTGAATAAACCCAATAGATAACTGGTTAATATCTATAATTATCCATTTTGTTATTGGTCTCTAATGGATATTATCCATTAACACCCAATAAGTTTCTTATAATAGATATAATAGATAATCCAATTGGTTGGATAAATTTTTGCCACCCCTAGGCAGCAGGCTCATGCATAACTTCCACTGGAATGTGATATGTGATAGAAGATGGAATGTCAGTCATAGCCGTTATCTTGGACCTGGGGATTAGATTCTTGGGGGATTCCTAAAACAGGAGCTTGCAAAATAACAACAAACTCAAAGGGGTTCTCCATGCTAAAACTATCGCTCATTCCCTTTCTCAAACCGGCAACCCAGTCGCACCCCAAACTCTTCGAAGTAGGATCTTAAACGGTCTTGGACATACCTACAAAGAGTTTATAACCACTCAAAACTCAAAGGGGGAAACCACCATAGATGACCTTAAGGATCTTATCATACAAGAGCAAGCCCTTCAACAGCGATTTGCCAATCAAACTCATTCCTCCCTCAGTGCCTTAGCAGCCACCAAAGAGCCTACCCAAACCACCACCCCTCCTGCCACCCCACCATTTACTCCTCAACCTGCCTATAGGCCGAATGGCCACAACCCCTCTGGCCAATTTTTCTTTGTCCCTAATCGTAACAAGGGTGGTAACAAAAATCGCAATAAGGGAAAATTTAATGGTAAGGGTATCCTTCCTCTACCTCCTCAGTTCCATTACCCGACCCCCACCTCTCGGCCCATGCCACCCCCTGCTCCTATCCCATATACTTCTCCCAATCCTTTCATCAGTCCGGATCCAAATGTTGTTTATTGTCAGTTGTGTAAGAAAAAGGGCCATGCGGTCGATACTTGATATCAAAGAAGTAATTTTGCCTATACTGCTCAGTTTGCACCTGGTGCAAATTCTTACTATAGTGGCCCCGCACCCATGGCTCCAGTGTCGTTTGTTCTTGATTCCGGAGCGACTAATCACATGACATCCGATCCGGGTGTTCTGCAACAATCCTCTCCGTATTCTGGTAATGATTCCATCCTTGTTGCTAACGGTTCTTCAATTCCCATAGCCAATATTGGTTCTACAAACTTTTCTGTTAACAATCATTCTTTTGTCATGAACACGGTTTTACATGTTCCCAAAATTAGCCGCTCTTTACTTTCTATTCGCAAATTTTGTCTTGACAATAATTGTTTTTTTGAACTAACGGCTTTCGGGTTTTGTGTGAAGGACAATCGTACCAAGAAGACTATTCTTTCTGGCAGTAATGCGGGTGATCTCTACACATTGTCTTTCATTCCCAATTCTCGCATCAACTCTTTGGCGTTAATTGGGGAGCGTACCTCGTCTTCTACGTGGCATGCCCGATTGGGACATCCTTCTTCTTATATTTTTAGTCGTTTGGTTAATAAAGCTAGGATTCCAGTTAACGGTCCTATGAAAAGTAGGGAGATGTGTCATATTTGTCCTCTTGGCAAGTCATGTAATCTTCCTTTTGAACTCCGTTCCTTTCAATCGACTGTTCCCTTAGCTTTGCTTCATTTAGATGTTTGGGGGCCTTCTACTGTTGCCTCCGTTTTTGGTTTTAAATACTATTTATCCATTGTTGATGATTATTCCCGTTTTGTTTGGTTATTTCCATTATTTCAGAAATCAGATGTGTTTACAGTTTTTACTGAATTTAAAACATTTATTGAAAATCAGTTAACACGTAAAATTTCTGCTATTCATACCGTTAAAACCATTCAAACTGATGGGGGTGGGGAATTCATAAATCGCAGATTTGCTTTCTACTTGAAACAACATGGAATAGGTCATCGGACTTCCTGTCCCTATACACCTCAACAGAACGGAGTCGTCGAACGTAAGCATAGGCATATTGTAGAAATGGGACTATGTTTACTTGCTCAATCAAAAATTCCTGAAAAATTTTGGGTGGATGCATTTTCAACGGCTGTTTTTCTTATTAATCATCTGCATACTCGTCAGCTTCGCTATTTCTCTCCTTATGAGGTTTTGTGGAAAAGAAAACCCGACTATAGATTTCTTAAAGTTTTCGGTTGTACTTGCTTTCCGAATCTTGTTCCATATAATACACACAAGCTCATGCTAAAATCAACTCCGTGTGTATTTTTGGGATATGATTTAATGCGAAAGGGATATCGGTGCTACAATCCCGTCACATGCAGAACTTATATCTCTAGACATGTCTTATTTGATGAAACACATTTTTACTATGTCTCTAAAAACTTCTCTAGTGCACTGCCGAATTCTCCATTACAGGAAAACATCATGGGACAATCTAGACCAACAGCTGCTGCTCCTCTTTCAAGGCCCCCCTCCTCTCATCTTGATCAAACCTAATTGGACAGCACCAGTCCCATTCGTCTCGCCAGTCTGCCCACTCGGCTTTTGCAGCAGGCTGAACCATTCTCTTTGGGCGCCCCAACTACAGCTCCACCTGAGCCGGATACTCCTACTCATGGACCAGCACCAGCGACTCGTCTAAACAACTCGGCACCTCCAGCTTCCGCGTCAGTTCGAGTTGGGCCGGTTGAACCCGTCCAGCCCACGTCTTATGAGCCCACTTCTCCAGCTGTTTCTCAGTCCTCCGAGCCCGCTGAACCATCTCTGGGCATCAACCAGCCACCTCCCACCTTGGGGCCTGCCACTCTTAACACTCATCCGATGATTACTAGAGCAAAAGACGGTATTTTTCGGCCTAAACATCACTTTGCTTTCTCTGCCAAGGATTCATCTTCTCCTCTCTTTGAGCCACGTACCTTTCGACAAGCTGCTCCTTTGGCTCAATGGCAACATGCTATGAAGGATGAACTCGAGGCTCTCCACAAAAATGGTACATGGTCACTAGTTCCTCCTCCTACTCACCGCAATATTGTGGGCAGTAAGTGGGTCTACAAAATAAAGCGACAGGCCGATGGTTCGATAGAACGGTACAAAGCTCGCTTAGTCGCTCAAGGATACACCCAACAGGAAGGTGTTGACTACGGCGAAACTTTCAGTCCCGTTGTCAAACCAGCCACCATTCGATGTGTTTTATCCTTGGCGCACTCTAGAGATTGGCCCATTGAGCAGTTGGATGTCCGTAATGCATTTCTCAACGGCATTTTATCTGAGGAAGTTTACATGGCTCAACCACCGGGGTTTGTTGACCCGGCTTATCCAGATTATGTATGCCGACTTCATCGTTCTCTCTATGGCCTCAAACAGTCTCCACGGGCATGGTTCACTCGCCTTCATGATTTTTTACTTACCTTAGGCTTCTTTAATAGCCACTCGGATTCCTCTCTCTTCATCCGCCATCACGAAGGTACTATAACCATTGTACTCGTCTATGTGGATGACATTTTGGTTACGGGTTCTACTACTGCCATGGTCACTCAAGTTCTTGACGCCATTTGTTCTAAGTTTGAGAGTCGACGTCTTGGCCCGCTTAGCTTCTTTCTCGGCATAGAGGCATCTCGATCCTCTTCTCTTTTGCAACTTAATCAGTCTCGCTACGCCTCTGATCTTTTACACAAGTTCAACATGCATTTGAGTAAGCCCGCTCCTACTCCTTTATCTCATGGCCTTCATCTCTCAGTCTTGGACGGTGATCCTCTCCCGGATGCTTCTCTTTATCGAAGCATGGTGGGGGGCCTTCAATATATCACACTCACTCGCCCGGATCTGTCCTTCGCAGTTAATCAAGTATGTCAATTCATGCATTCTCCTCGCACCTCTCATCTTAAAGCAGTAAAACGCATTTTTCGATTTTTAAAAGGTACTCTCACTCTTGGGTTAACCTTTCAAAAATCACTCGATACTTCTCTTACTGCTTTTTGCGATGCGGACTGGGCCGGTTCTCCCGATGACCGTCGTTCAACCACAGGTGCGTGTGTGTTTATCGGACCAAACCTCGTTGCTTGGACCGCGAAAAAGCAACATAATGTTGCTCGTTCGAGCAGTGAAGCTGAGTATAGAGCATTGGCCTCCATTGCAGCTGAAGTTAGATGGTTTTCTTTTTTGTACCGTGAGCTTGGTCTTGCTCTTTCTCCGCCTCAACTTTTCTGCGACAATATCTCGGCTCTCCATATGTCCAAGAATTCAGTTTTTCATGCTCGTACACGTCACATTGAGATTGACTTACATTTTGTGCGTGAATTGCATCAACGGGGTTTTCTTCGACTCCATCATATCTCTTCCTCGGACCAACTGGCCGACATTTTTACAAAGAGTTTAGCTGCTCCCCGTTTTCAGTTGTTATCCTCCAAGCTTCAACTCCGCTCCACTCCGTTTCGCTTGAGGGGGGTGAAAGCAATAATCATAATCCGTGATTATAACAAACGTGGAGTGTATATTTCTGTATATATTGTTCATATTCTCGGTCCTTATTTTTAGGAAGATTGATTAGAATACCTTGTTTGTATAGGAAACTAATCAGGCAATTAATTAGGATATATTTGTATTGTTAATCCTTTCCTAGAATAAGGCTTGTAATTCTCTTATAAAAGTCAATGACAAAGAATACCACATTGGTGGGTTTTCTCTCTTTCTACTGTAGTATCCTTCTTTTTTTTCTTTCCAGTCCGTCCCTTTCTTTTCTTCTACATGGGGAGGAGTTTTGTCGAAGATAACATGGGTTAAAGAATGGATTTCTAACATGGAGAGGAAGAGAGAACTCCAATTTTGGTAGTTCTCGTTAGATAATCTACAGTGACCCATGTAGGATTGGACATTGAAAAGGGTTGGAAGACCATATTTGTTTGAATTACCTTGTCCTGAACCGTTGGCAACCATGGTGTCGGTTTCCTTTGTTTGATCGTCACCCATGGCTTTAGCAGGCTCTTGATACCATGAACGAGATAATCACCTGCATACAAAAGGATTAGGTACAAGAAGAAAAGAAAGGGACGGACTGGAAAGAAAAAAAAGAAGGATACTACAGTAGAAAGAGATAAAACCCACCAATGTGGTATTCTTTGTCATTGACTTTTATAAGAGAATTACAAGCCTTATTCTAGGAAAGGATTAACAATACAAATATATCCTAATTAACTGCCTGATTAGTTTCCTATACAAACAAGGTATTCTAATCAATCTTCCTAAAAATAAGGACCGAGAATATGAACAATATATACAGAAATATACACTCCACGTTTGCTATAATCACGGATTATGATTATTGCTTTCAGGGTTGTCATGCTACATTATTAGTCGAACTGAGATTAGGGTTTGTAGGAGGAGCCTCTTTTGATTTACCTTTCTTGAGATGGTTAAGATACAATTTACACGAATCTCCATCGTGACCTTGGCGGTGGCAATAGGTACAATAAGATGGAAGACGTTATGCTTCAATAAGTTTCCAAAATCCATCAGTGCCACCAATATCAATCCATATACGGCTGGGGATTATTTTTTTCAAGTTGACTTCAATACAAATCCTAGCAACACTAGGTCTTGTAAGATTGACTGTGGGAGAGTCTATAACCAAGGGAGTTCCAATCATGTTGGCCAAAGAAAAAAGGGCATGCTTGTTGAAAAGAAACATAGGAAGGTTTGGAAGAGAGAACCAAATCGGGACAATTTGACTTTCCACCTCTGTCTGGAATTCCGGAGTCCATTTGAAAACCCTCATGGGGAAGGAGCCTACGAACCACTGATCTTTGATCCATAGACGTTGGAAATCGGCTTCATGGTTGGTTTGAATCAAAACACGTTTAGAGTCTAGGTGACCTAGCGTCACATCTGCGCGCCTTCAAGTCAAATGTAAGGAACTCTTTACACATTGACTCCATTGTTGGGTGGCCATGGGAAAACCTTCTCCTACTAATGACAATTGAAAGAGCTTGGATAGCACCGAGACTATGGCTAGGGATAGGCGCAAAGCAGGTTCGCATTTGTAGGTAGCCGGATGAATAATGGGAAGAGTGGTTGGAATAGAGGATGAAGAAGAGACAATGTTTGCGAAGGATTTCTTGGAAGAGGGAGAAGGAGGCGCCGGTGGAATGGATTCACCAGCCAAAGCAACGGCCGTAACCGTCCCCATACTTTAAGAACCCTAAACGCGAGCTCAAGAGAGGAAGGTTCTAGCAATAACAAACTTAGAAAGTTAGATTATTGAAGAACAAACTATGAGTTGCTTCACACTTGGTGTCATGCAAAATGATTTTAGCAATAATTTAGGTCCTTGAACAAAGATTTGCGAAGACATTATATTCGTCCTCAAGTAAGTGTTAAAGGCTAGTTGGAAAAGGTTACAAGCATTATGTTTGTTGGCAAAGTGTTTCTTACTTGCTTGTCACAGATCTAGGATACAAATCATATATTCATATTGTAGCTGGATAATGAACATGAGACTGTTCTGCAAGCTCCAATGCTTGCGTCGAACAATTCTCTTTCAAGAAATGATGATTGCTCGCCCAGATATGCCTTTTCCTCCTCTGAATTCATTTCCCAAAATCTTTGCTATTTTCTTGTTTTTCAATTTCAAGGGGCAACTGTGTTTGTGTGTTTCCGGTGAAGAAGAGGGCCCCCGTCAAATGGGTTGTCACTCCTTGGGTGGCTTAACACAGGGAACTGGATTTTATTCTAAGGAAGAGTGCTATATGAAAGAAGAAATTTTAATGGTGGGTTTCGTAAGTTAGAATCTTTATCAATAACTCATATGGGAAGTGGACCGTCTTCTTTTGGATTTCAGAAAATGGCAAGGAAATGAAAGGGGGCAAATCGTAAATAGTTTGTACTTGCACGAAACGGAAGATGAGGGATGTCGAAATCAAGTTAAAAAGTTTGTGGAAACTCAATGGTTTTTTGAGAAAGTTTTTATTTTCCTTCCTTTCTCTCTGCTAATTCAGTTTTCGTAATTTGGGTTTGGGGAATTTAAAAGGACATCAACTCAAGCCTATTTGTCACACCCCTTAGACCCTACCAAGTCTCCATTATTTGGTTGGATAGGAATATAGTGTGAGAATATTCTTAACTTTTATTTATTGCTAAACAGGTGATACAATATATACTACTGCCTACTGGAGATAAAAAGAAAAAGAGATCTAATCTACCTAGGCTATTTACATGAAGTAGAGTCAAAGCAGGATACTGCATGGCATCGGCGCATGCAATAAGAATTAGGAGACT
This sequence comes from Codonopsis lanceolata, assembly GCA_013146195.2. Taxonomy (NCBI): domain Eukaryota; kingdom Viridiplantae; phylum Streptophyta; class Magnoliopsida; order Asterales; family Campanulaceae; genus Codonopsis; species Codonopsis lanceolata. The sequence continues at coordinate 127,893,986 of CM028380.1, read as the reverse complement.
CATAAAATGTTATCATATAAGATCACAAAATCTATTATCATATGGTTCAACTTAAGACCTATTGTTAATTCAGAATAATCTTTACTGGTTGATGTACGCGCTCAAGCCGTTCAACCGATGGCCTATTGTTAAATCAAAATAGAGACTTGTTTTTTTTCAATTTTCAATGAGGTAACGATGATAAGAATAAGAATTGCATGGCAAACAATGACAATAATATAATGATGATACTGATAATCACAACAATATAATTATGATCATCTTCATTGGCCTTATCATTATAAAAAAATTATTAATATGCGTCACTATAAAACATTTCATGTCCAAAGGGGTCCAATAGAAAAAAGAAATTGCATATGTCCCTGGTACAAAGAGCAGTGGTCAAAATATATATAAACTTCATCTTCATCTTCATCTTCAACATCTAAACATGTTGCAAGCATGTACAACACAGAATCAAGTTGAATCCAGTTGCACCCAATCATAAGTGAAGAAAATAACTAACAAAAATCAATGTCACTATCAAAATCATGATTTACAAATCAAGGCCCAAAAAAGTTAATAGAAATTTGGGGGTATAGATCTATGTTCATCTATCTGGGTTCATCCTTAAACTCGACCAAACTCTCTATAGCTAGCTTGATCTTCAAATCACACAGACACACACTCTCTTCAAAAAGAAAAATTACGAAGAACCTCTAAGAAGTTGAGCTAGCTACAAGACTTAAACTTCAATTTTCTTAGCCTTACTGCAGAACCCAGAAAAAATAAATTCAAAAAACCTAGTCTTATTTAATTGGTATCTAACATATTCAATCCCAAAAGTAAGTTTTTGAAAGAAAGATTTTTTCATTATCTTCAAAGCTGCACCATTCTTCATCCACTGGAACTTCCAAGCCCTTATTGACAAGCCTTCAAAGCTTGAACTCCATTTTCTTAGCCTTATTGCAGAACGTGAGAGGCAGATCCACTCCGCTACCCCATTCTTCATCCACCTCCCACAATCTCGCCATCATCAACAGCTCTGATCTCCGATCTCTGATCTCTTCATCTCGACCAGAGCCGCTCGAGCTCCTTCTCTCTCCATTTCCAATTAAAGTCACCGGCTCTATTGCCGGTCGAGCAGCCTCGAGCCACATTTTACAGACGAGTTTTTTGGGTGGCGTTCCAAAAGAGGGTGCCACCGGCGACAACACTGAAGAGAGGGACAAAAGGGCGGCTCTGTCGAAGGACAGATCTGAAAATTTAATCTGGAAGACAAACAAGAGAAGCAGCTACATCGACTCCGAATTGTTGAAGCCCTGCCCCTATGAATCACCACCATAATTATTGGTGGACAGAGAATGAAGGTTGGATCTGGGACGTTGATTTGAGGGAGATCGAACTAGGAGATGAAAGGTCTCGGCTAGATCTGGGTGAGGAGAGGGCTGGGGTTGGTGCCGCTTGGCTGGAGACAGAGCTAGCCAGACCGGTAGTGGAAGAAGCCGGTTGGATCTGTGACGTATATTGGAGGGAGAGCGATCTAGGAGATGAGAAAGAACCATCGTCGTTTTGAGAAGTCTAGCTCACGGACAGGGGTTGTGTCGTTGTCATCGGGGGCGGAACATAACTGGAAGAGGGAGGAGGAGAGAGTGAGAGTGGGGAGAAAGAGAAAACGTAAGCGAAGAAGTGGCGGAGAGGGCGTCATTGTTGTGGAGAAGGAGGGAGAGAAAAATAAGGTGTGAGGTTGCTTTAAAAAATGTCCTGGTATAGTTAGGTTGCTTCAAAAAATAGATGTGTGAAGTTGCTTCAAAAAATGGAGGTCTCCATCTCTTTTTCCTTCTCAATTCTAGTCAAATTCATTCCATTGACTTGATCAGATGAAGATGAGTCTAGCTTTTGAGTTTTCATAATAAACTGGGTTGTTGGGTTTTCTTCCTAAAGAAGATGAAGATCAACAATAAACATTGTTGACATCAGACATGTAACCCCTAAGTATTGCTGGGTTACAATTGGACCCCTTTTATAGGGGTAAAATCAAAAAATTACATAAAGTTAACGTCCTAATCTAACGGACGTTAGAAAATGAGCTTGTTTGCAACAGAACAAAAGTTAAGTGACCAACATAGATATTTTAAAATTTTGATAACCGAATTGCAAAAAAAAGTAAAATTGGGTGACCTATTTATGTGTTTTACCTATTTTGGATTTAAGAATCATTATAGGTTTTGTACTTCATTAAAGAATCTAATCCTACCATATTTCACCTAAGAAAACACACAATTATTGATTCTGGTCCCACTTAAAATCACAATTTAGCGTGTCTAATGTCCATGGACACTTGTCCTGAATGAACAACCGAATCAATCCAAATCGAATCATATCATGCGATTTGGTTCGGTTTTATTTTAAGACGGTTTAGTTTTATTTTTAAAAATTCAAGAATTGATTAGTTCGTTTCATGGTTTATTTTTTTGAATCGAATCATGTTTTAATTGATTATTTATTATATAGTATAATATATGTGTATTTCTGACATATATATAATAAATAATGTCGTTCTTACCAAATGTCATAAATTCAAATGATATCTTGACTTTTATTTCATTGTTTGTTGGTATTTGTAGGAGAAGTTTGACTTTTTATAATTAATATTTGGTGTTAATTTACCGATTAAAATTTATTTATCTATTTTTTAATTTTTTTCTAAAATGATTAATTTGAGTGATTCGGTTCGGTTCCAAGCGTTGGTCGATTTGGTTCGATTTGAGATTTTTGGAGTCGAGAAGGTGTGGTTCGATTCACGATTTTAGCCTAAACCGAACCACGGACACTCCTAATCACCACACTTTGAATTGTTTTTCAATATAATAGTGTTTTCACATCAAAATTATGTTGGTTCGTTTTCAAATAAGTGTGTTTTTTTTAGGTAGCACGGAGAGCATTTTAGAACATTGATGAAAGACCAATAGACAATATTTAGAAAACTAATATTTTTTTCAAAATATGAATATGTTTAATTTGTATTATAATATATTTTTAATTTTTTTCAGTATTTTTTATTATATGTGTATTGGTTGAATAATAATAGCTCTCCCCACATAACATTAACACCTAACCGTTCGACCAATGCACATCATCTAATAGTAAAAAAAAATCTTTATTTTTCGGTATATAATTAATAAAATTCACACTACATAGTGACAATTTATATTTTAAAATTAAACTAAGACCTTAATTTTCACTAGGGATGTAAATCGGAACCATCGAACCACGGAATCGAATCCGAACCAAACCAAATCAGTCGGTTTGGTTCGGTTTTGGTCGAAGACGGTTCGATTTCAGTTTCTAAAATTTGGAAAATCACCCGGTTCGGTTCACGGTTTTTGTATCCAAGCAAACCAACCTATATATTTTTATTTATTTATTATATAATATATATTATATAACATTTATTAACAATTTTGAACATTTGGATCATCTTATATATATAATCTAGCTCCTTTGATTTATTCATATATAGACACATACTAAACAAAACAAAATCTTGATTGTTGGAAAACTATTATTTCTTCCATTGTTTGCGTTTATTTTAGAATTTGTATTGTTTTATTTATATTAATTTGTTGTTAGGTAGGTTATTTCCTAATTTTGATGTTAATTATAAATTAAAATCTTATTTTTATTGTTATTTTTAATGTTAGTTAATTTCATTAAAAATAATTTATATAAACCACAAAACCAAATCAAACCAAACCAAACCGAACGGTTCGGTTCTGTTCGGTTTCAAGTCTTATTTGGTTTGGTTCGGTTTGAAATTTTTGGAATCAATAGGGTGCGGTTCGGTTTCTGGTTTTGGTATAAACCAAACCAAACCACTTACACCCCTAATTTTCACTGACTTTACGATAGGGGTGTAAATCGGAACCACCGAATCACGGAATCGAATCAAACCGAACCAAATCGGTTTGGTTCAGTTTTGGTCGAAAACGGTTCGGTTTTGATTTCAATTATTGAAAAACCATCCGATTCGGTTCGATTCACGATTTTTGGTATCAAACCAAACCAAGTCGAACCAAACATAAGCAACATATTTATTTTTATTTATTTATTATACAATATATATTATATTACATTTGTTAACTATTTTGAACCTTTGGATCATCTTATTTGCATAATCTAAGCCTTTGATTTAGTCATATATAGACATATTAAACCAAACAAAATCTTGATTATTGGAAAACTATTATTTCTTCCAATTATTTGTGTTTATTTTATAATTTGTATTGTTTTCCTTATGATAATTTGTTGTTAGTTGGTTATTTCATAATTTCGATGTTAATTTCAAATTAAAATATTATTTTTATTGTTATTTTTAATATTAATTAATTTGATTAAAAATAATTTATATAAACCACAAAACTAAACCAAACCAAACCATGTGGTTCGGTTCGGCTCCAAGCCTTACTCGGATCGGTTCGGTTCAATATGAGATTTTTGGAATCGATAGGAGGTGGTTCGGTTTGTGATTTTGACATAAACCAAACCAAACCAAACAGCTTACACCCTTACTTTTCGACATTATAGCTCATCACATATTCAGGTGTGGCTTAGAGCATCCACAATGGTTGCATCCCTAAAACGCTATTTATATAACCCCTAAACCTTTTTAGAGGCTCTTTAAAAAAGTTTTAACTCCAATGAGCACCTTCTATATAACTCTTTGAATTTGTGACATCTTAACTAACAAACCTAACTACTAATATATTTCTACTTTTTATTTTTTTATTTTTCTACCGCAATTGAAATAAAATATTTATACTTTTATATTTTATATTTTATGAAAAATATATTATATGTTTTGATTATATCAATTATTTTATTTAAATAAAGTCTTGTCCCGCTTTTTAATATTATTAATATACTCATAATTTTAAGTTATAAATAATAAAAAAGAGAAATAATAGTGCAAAAAATGCACTAAATTAATTGAAAAAGAAAATAGGAAAAATGGGAAAGCATACTATCATCAAAGTGATGATGTGAGTTGGGTTATTTATTTAATTCATAGCCTCTCCACTCTAGCACATCAAAATTTTGGCCAAAAACTGGATGCTCTGATCAAGCCAAAAAAAATTCAGTTTTTGTCGCCTTCTTTAAATTTTGGAACAAATTTTTTGTAAAGGAACGAATACTAGGAAGAAGACCAATGAAAAAGGAGATAGGTGGAGGAGAGAGAAGAAAGAGATGAATGGAGGCCGGCTAATACTCATCCAATAAGTTGGGGGAGAGTTAGTTTTTTTTAGGGACGGAATGATTGATAAGGTGTCACTGTGGGGCTTAAGTGTAGTAAAAAACACTAAAAAAAGTTTTAAGATGTTAATAAAAGAAACTATCGTGAATACTCTTAAATGAAATAAATTTAAAGATGGAAAGGGAATCTCGTTAGTCGTTACCCCCCTAATGAGATTCCTTGTAGCAAATGTAGCAAATTTAAATTTCCTTCATACTCCTACAAAAAGAGGCAATGATAGAATCTAAAAAGTGCATTTACTGCAAGGCAAAACACACCTGCAATTAGGCCACCGAGACGTCAAAATTTATGGCCACTGCAGACTTATCTTGCACGTTAACCCATTTTTTAACAGACGTTACCTATTGACGTTATCTTTAAGTGAAATACCCTTTTTGCCCTCTCCTTCATCACTTAAACATCATTTCTTTGGAGCTATGAGCGATCAAACCAATAGACTCAAACAAGCAATTTGAATGCTTAGATCAAACCAATAGACACCAAATCCAAAACGAAAATCAAACCCAAATTTGAAGGAGAAGGACGAAATTCTCCAAAGCTTGTATGAGCCGGATGCTCGGGTTTGAGGCTTTGATGAAGTTGAGAGATGAGGAGATGCCGACATTGGAAGATAGCGGGTGAGAGGAAGGATTTTGCGAGTGCTATGTCGAAATCTTGGAGATGAAGATCGCATACAAGGGAGACGAAGATGGAACAGATCGGTCGGATTTTTCGATCCCGAATTCGATTTTCCGTTTGAACCGAATAGCATTCAACCCCGCTTGGTCAAAATTAGGTTGGGTTCGACCCTCATCCTTCTTTTACAAATTAACAATCTTTAGAGCGTAATTGACTGGATCTCCACCTTCTCCGTTCGATCCGTGCTCCATAGCATCCATTGCTTCTAAGTAGAACCACGACGAGAAGAATCGGCCGGGAAAAGAGAGAGATCGCTGCTTCTCCACCCAATAATACTTCTCCATCTTGTTGGGACGTCTTCGGATGATAGCGCCAGTCGTGTTGCCCACTTGTTCGGCAATCGAATCCGAGTCCGTCAGACGGAGATATCCAAGCACGTGCCATCTCTCGCAGATGCCTCGATTAGCGCCAAGGCTTCAAACATGAAACTTACCTTATTTGGTTAACACTTGTTGAAGTTATATTAACAGGATTATGAAATTAAATTGTTAATGGATGGCCAGTACATAGCAGAAGGAGCTTCAATTTCAACTACTTGTTATATCGCTGGAATTTATGGAGATGTGATATATAATTTGATTCTCCTTTCATAGTTTGATTTTCTTGATTTTCTGGGTTTGATTTTCTGGGTTTGAAGATGTTGATGATGAAGACGGGGGTAAAATAGACATTTAACCTAACTTAACGTCCATCCAAAAAAAGGGTTAACGTGCAAGATAAGTCTGGTACAGTGGCCATCCCGAAAATTTTGAAGTCTCAGTGGCCTAATTGCAACCTTTTGTTTAGTACAGTGGCCCGGAAGTGTGTTTTGCCTTTACTGCAAATTTAAAGAATGTAGCCTAACGTGTGTAATATTATTACCTTAACGGATTAATTTGATCCATCTCAATGGAGAAGGGAGGGGGGTAATGTTACGCTTATATACAAAACAATAAATAAGTGTTTTAGTTAAACTACTTTTTTCCATTAATGAAAAAAAGCATACGGAGAAGATGGAATGTTAATTACTACTAACAATTAACAATTAATGAATTAAATCAATTTGAACTAAAATATGTAAAAGATAAATGTGTTTTTAGGAAATATTAAATGCTTTTGATCCAGATCGATTTAAGTTATTTAACACTACTCAAAAATTAATTAATTTTGTAGACAAATAAAATACTCCACATATAGGATATCACATCAATAACTTTACAAAATTAAGTACCAATACCAATTAAGGGACTAGCATTACTTCCATAACTAATCATTTACAAGTTCTAACGTCCATTCAATACTACTAAAAAATATAATTAAATATTAAACATATACTAGCTCTTAAAACGTACTCCCTTAATTCTTTCTTAAATATTCTTTCCATTTCACTCAAAAAGTCATGTTTGAAAAATGTAATAATTAAGGAATATATATTAACATGAGAGTTGGTCATAATTATTATAACGTTTGGGCATAATTAATATGGTAATATCAAATATGAAGGGTAAAGAGATATTATGGAGTTTGAAAGTAAACTTTTTAAGTGAAACATCCTTAAATAATATAGTAGATTCTCTACCTTAAATGGAGCGAATGGTTGACAAGTTTTTCTTCATCGTCCTCGGTTCTAAATAAATTGTTCTAACTAAAAGTTTTCCTTTTTAAGATTTTTTTTATCATTTTACTCTTATTATTTTTTGTTACTTTTATTATACCACGTGTATATAATACTTTCAAAAAACTACATTATACTAATATTTATAATATAATTAATTAATTTTTTTTATTATACATGCTAAATAATTTAGGAAGCAAAGGAATAGTATTTTAGATATTGACTAAAAAAACAAATCAAGAATATTAAAGAGATTCTCATTCCTCTATAGTGACTAGTGTCATATCATCCAGAAGCATACACATACGCTACGTACTAGGGGTGTAAGTGGTTTGGTTTGATTTGGTTTATGCCAAAACTACAAACCGAACTGCCTCCTAGAGGTTTCAAAAATCGCAAACCGAACATAACCGAACCACTCGGTTTGATTTGGTTTGGTTCGGTTTTATGGTTTATATAAATTATTTTTAATGAAATTAATCAACATTAAAAATAACAATAAAAATAATATTTTAATTTGGAATTAACATCAAAATTAGGAAATAATCTACTAACAACAAATTATCATAAATAAAACAATACAAATTCTAAAATAAACACAAACAATGGAAGAAATAGTAATTCTCCAACAATGAAGATTTTGTTTGGTTTAGTATCCGTCTATATATATATATATATATATATATATATATATATATATATATATATATATATATATATATATATATATATATATATCAAAGGTTTGAAATCATTAATAAATATAATATATATTATATTATATAATAAATAAATAAAAATATATAGGGTGGTTTAGTTCGGTTCAATACCAAAAACCGTTAATCGAACCGAACCGCATGGTTTTCCAATTCTTGAAACCGAAACCGAAACCGAAACTGAACCGTCCTCGATCAAAACCGAACCAAACCGACTGATTTGGTTTGGTTTGGTTCGATTCCATGATTCGGTGATTCCGATTTACACCCCTACTGCCTATCGACCACACCAAAATTTCAATCTATTTTACATGCATCATGTTAACTCTCGGGAGTCGGGACCGCTCTACAGCTAATAAATGTTGTAATTCCGTTATAAAATTAAGGTCATATATTAAAGCTATTTCCCAATGCAGGAGTATATATAAAATAAACAAAATATTTCTATAAATAATTTCTTAAAGAACATGGTAGAATTCTTCTTAGCCCAAATGATATTTGGCCTTCCAAGTTTCAAAAATGTCCCAAAGTCACTTCAAGTTACAATTTATCCCTAACGGTGTTAGAAAATTGAAAAGGAAAACTAGTCATGTGCATTGCCGGTTGCACATAACAAGTAATATATGAAAATTATTGTTGACCTTGACCTTTAATTTAAAATTTTCAAATTAAACTAAGTTTCCAAAAATATATGGCAAACTTATCACATATTTAGACATGACATGAATTTAAAGAAAGAAAGTGATCACGCCACAAAGATGGGGTGATTAAGCTGGTGATCCACGTAATGGACCGGAACTGGTGTGTCTTTGATGATTGACCACGTCTGTGGACGGGGGTACTTGATGTACCAAAATGGATAGGATATTTGGGCTTTGGTTCTCTTATAAACTGATTGGTTATGCTTTGCCCTTGACCTTTGGTGACCTGAAAGGAAACTACCGTTAGGGTGCCGAGGGTTTTCCCAGCTACAGCTCTCCGTTGTGAGGGTCAGTAATCAAGGAATATATGTGTCGGAGCTAGGCGTTCCCTTAAGCTTCCGGTGATTGCGTATATTGTTTAGTGTTTGAATGCAATTGTGTGTGTGGTTGATTCATAGAACTTACCTTTCTTGTAAGGGAAGACTTCCTTTTATAGTAGTTGTCCCTTAGGGATCATGATCAATATGGGGGCCCTTGGGCATAGGGACCTGTTGCTGGTTAGCTGGCTGGCAACTTCTTACTAGTTGATGGCCTATGGGTAACCTTATATAGTTGGTGGTTGCTTACTTGCCAAGTTATATCTTCTTTCTTATGTAAGGGCCTATCGCTTAATCGGCTTGCTGTCAACCTCTCATTGGTTGGCTTATGCTTGCATGGATGACACGTGTCATCCAATTAGAATCTGACATCTGGCGATTAATGGTCGGAGTGTCCGAACATGGTTGTCCTTGGCTGGGTGATCGATCTTACTTGGCTCCTGGGTTGACCTTTGTTCGTTCTGAGGATACTTTGTTCGACCAGATGAGTGTTAGTCGGCCATGGACGGTCCTCTCGCTTGCTGGACTCTCTGAGAGATGGGCCCTGCCTATGCCTAGCTGGGAGCCACGTGCTCGCTCCACGTAGGAGGACCCAGGTCGGGTCCCTTCAGAGCCCCCGAGTTTCCAAGTGCGAGGATTTATCCTTAGCTTGGAAAGTATAATTGGGCTCTTCACTCGGCTGTCGAGTATTTTTTATCTTCGTTTTGGTTTCCTCGGTTCTTCGGCTTCCTCGGTTTTTTGGCTTCCTCGCTAATGGTCGCTTTTCGTCGTCAACTATTTATTTGTTCGGTCATGCTCGAGGTTAAGGCCGATGATGAATTCATAGTTATTAATGGAATTATCTGGGAAATTGGTCCACCGTTTTCATTAAATGGCACATTTATCGAGGGGTCGTAGGTAATCATTTCTTTTTACTGTTCATAACTATGACGCCATCATTTTCCAAAACGTCGTCGGTTTGTGAACGCGTTTTGCATGGTTACTGCCCACGTGTCGGCCTGGGAATGTGTAGGTAGGATCTGTGTACTTTTTCTTTGGGTCGACCCGTTGTCTTTAGGTCGACCCGTTTTCTTCCAGTCTGTATAAAAAGTTCACGAAGCCGGCTTCTTCCATACGCTTCAATCATTTTTGAACTTTTCCCTCCCAAAACCATATTTCTGTGAAGGCGAAAAAATATCTCTACTATTTTTTATCTCACTCGTTGCTACTTTCAACCGTTAGTTTGTCTTGCATTTCTAGTTTCCAGGTTCGCCTTCTTCCCCTCTTTCTTTTGAAGTCAGTTTCGTTTTTTTTAAGTTTGTTTTAAGTTGATTTCTAGGTTTGTAGCAATTTTCCGGCAATTCTGTTGTTGTTTCTGTTATCCCGGTGCTAACTCCAGTGACTTATCCTCTTCTAGATTCTCGGTGATTTTATTTCTCCTTCCTCGTTCTATTTCTACTCGCATGCATTTGCCCCTCTTGTTCGCTGCTTTTAATTTTCAATTTCTAGGGTTTTTAGGGTTTTAGGCTTCATGAGACATGTCCCCGCCTTCACTCCTAGTAAAACCTCTTTTTCTTTCTCGCCTAGCCCTTCCACTGCATCGAAACCAGGGATGAGGACCAAACACGTAAGCCATGATCATGTGTATTCTCGATCCCCAAAAAATCGTAGGGTATACTCACAAACTGATGGGCCCTGGTTAATTGTTTTGCCGAGCCAAGCAGTGCCCTTTTTGGTGGAAAGGGAGTACAATGTGGAGGGCTTACCAACCCTTCCCGATGAAGATTATAGGACTGAGGATATCCCTGCTGGCTCGCCCATGATGGTCTGTAGAGATAAGGAGAGGGCCCTAAGGTATTTTTTCAACCAATACTATAGGGAGATTATTGCTCAGGAGGTAGTGGAAGCTAACCGGGCCTTGGCTCGTGAGAAGCAAGGAGAAACTTCCTCGGCTGTTGCCAGAGTCGAGGATGGCTCAAGTGGGATCGAGGATGCCCCACCGGCTCGCCGAGTGCTCAAGGAGTGGGAAAACAACATATGGCCCGATGATGTGGTTACCTGGAATGATAAGTACAACCATAGTTCCAAGAGATTCCGAGGGTCTGCTCCCCACAACTCGCTCGATCTGGACGAGCTCAGGAGTCAGTGTGATAAGGTGGATTTCTATATGACCTTTTTCGAGGTAGGTCTTCGGTTGCCCCTCGACCCCCTTATCTGTGAGCTTCTTGAAGAGGTCGGTGCCCATCCCCTCAATCTTTCCCTCAACTTAATGAGGTATTTGGTGTCATTTGCCGCTTGTGTACAGATACTCGGGTTTGAGCCAACCCTTCCTTTATTCAAAACCTACTTCTCCGTGACCAAGTCCTTGAACCGGCTCCAATACAAGCATCACAGTCGGGGTCTCAACTTGTTCGCCAAGCCTCCTGGCAAAACGGGGCACTGGGATGAGAAGGTCCTGTTGGTTGAGAGTCAAATTGGGTGAAACTTTCCTATTCCTCGGCTTTCTGTTTCTGATGTTAAGTCCCTTCTTCGGTCCGGAGTTTAGATGAATACAAGGAATCAGTCCGAACGGCCATTAAGTCTTTCCTAGGGGTACGTGGAACTAGACTCACCCGGGTATTCTGTTTGAGCTCAATGACCGAGGATGAGTTTCTACTAAGGATGATCGGGATGTCGACCAAAAAGATCGAAGGACTAAATCCTTGTTGCGAGGTCCCCGAGCATATCTAGTATCCGGGGTGGTCAATGCATGAAGGGCATAGGTTTAGAGAATACTATCCCCGATGCAGGGATGATATGCTCAACTTCGAAGGCTGCGAAAGTATTTGTTTGACTTGTTTTTATTTTGTTGTTTTTTGATCGTTGTCTTTTTGCTCGTAGTTCTGAGTCTTCTAACTTATCATTTTTTTGCTGCTTTAGATATGGTGGTGGATTTGGATCAAATTACTGGGAGGACTGCCAGGCAGACCTGAGGTGCTGCCCGTCGAACAGTCTTGAGGGATGCAGCTGTTAATCCCACGAAGGCCTACACTCTGCCCACCGATGAGCAGGGGGATGGGTCTTCGGCTGTGCCCATTACCACAACCTCAACGGCTCCTCGATGGGCACCGCCCAAAGTGATCGTAACTCTGAGGCCCAAGCCTTTAGCTCAGGCCTCGGCGAAGAAAGCTCCTGCCACGATCATTGGGCTTGCCTCCGTGGAAAGTACCCCACCTCCCCTTTCGACAAAAAGGCGATTGATCGAAGAGGTATGAGTGAGCTCTGAGCACAGCCTTGAGGATGCATCTTTCTGCTCCCCTGCTCCCAAAAAATTGAAGGGTACGGCCATGGCTTCCTCGTCCAGCGAGGAGACTGCACCTTGGCTGAAAGATGACTTCGCCGTGCCGACCACTCATGCCACGGGGATCAAGCTGGGGCAAGATATCGGGGACGTCCCGGTGCTACAAAATATTGAGGGATATGGTTGGGGTTACCAATTCTTAGCCTGCCAATGAGGCTATGGGACACATTGGGATGTACGTGAGCGAGGTAAAAAGCCTTCTCTTTATTCTTATTTTTCTTATCTCCATTCTTCTTTTTCTTCTCTTCATTCTTTTTATTGGATATATTGTATCTTACTTTTTTTACTCTTACCGTTTCCTTGTACCTGTGCACTTTTGTAAATTCGTTGAGTGGTCGCTCTGGTTAGGTTGAAGCTGAGGTGAAGAAGCTCAAGACCCGGGCCCAAGCTGACCAGGATGAGATTGAAGTTCTCAAAGCTCGCCTGGCATCTTTGGAGAACGACCAGGCCCAGAAGGCAGCTGAGCTGGTAGAGTCCTCGGCCAAGATAACTGCTCTAACCAAGGAAAAAGAACTAGCTGAGACTCGTGCTAGCGATGCCAAGCAAAGGGCTGGCTAAGCCGAGCAAATGAGATCCTTTCCTGAGAAGGAGGTGACCGAGTCCTCGACTAGGATTGTCGATCTGGAGAAGCAGATCGATGAGGTGAGGGCCTCTACCTTTGATCAATTCAAGGATAGCGAAGAATTTACCAAAGAGGTCCTCCCATACTATGAACGGGGTGTTCGCCATGTTCTCCGGGTAGCAGCTTCTTCAGGCGTCACACTCGGGACCATCGTAGATTGGGGCGGCGAGCATTTCTCTGGCGATGTCGCAAGGGAGGGACATGAAATGATCCCTTTCGATGAAGTCGAGCTAAAGATGATCCATGCCAAAGATGCTAAAGCCGAATTTGAAGAATGGGTGCCCCCGACTCCTTGGTCTCAAGATGTCATCTTCCTAATCAACGTCGTGGAGAGGGACGAAGATGTGGAGTTTGATGCAGAGCTTAAGTTAAGAATATTCATGGGTGAGTAATCCAACCGCGACCAATTCCTTGATGAATCTGATGCCTCCGAACAACGAGGTCTGCCCTCCCCAGCCCATGATGCTAAAATTGTTGATCTCCCTGAATGATATTTAATCCTCGCTGTGTCGAGCAGATTGGGCGCGTGTGCTCGTTTTTTAAAAACAATTTAATACTTGTGTTCGATGTAACTTAACAATTTTTGTTCTTTTTAACTTTTGGCTCTGATATATCGACCATTGGAAATTTATTTCTATTTTGTTCTTGCTTGTCGTTTCATACGTGTCTTTATTTTAATTTATTTGTAGTCTTCCTCGTGTACCGAGGATAAAACCTTTGTCCCACCTTTGTACAAGGATGGGAATGAATGTTTGACTCATCTTGATTGTTGTGACCTTCATCGCGTACTGAGAATAAGGCATTTGTCTTACCTCCGTACGAGGATGGGAATGAACACTTAGTTCATTTCTTTATTGTGACCTTCCTCACGTGTCGAGGATAAGGCCTTAGTCCCACTTCCGTAAGAGGACGGGAATGAGCGCTTAGCTCATTTCTTTATTGTGACCTTCCTTGCATGTTGAGGATAAGGCCTTAGTCTCACCTACGTACGAGGATGGGGATGGGATGGTGGCGAACATTCTTGCTTTGAAAAAATACATCATTTATTAAACGCTTTGAACTTTACCCAGAGGTTACATCAGTGATAGTAGGCTTTGAGGTGATCAGCATGCCAAGGGTTTTTCAAAGGTGTGCTGTCGAGTTCTGCAAGTCGATAAGTTCCTTCTTTCACGATGTTAGTTATTCTGAACGGGCCCTCCTAATTTGGTGAAAGCTTTTTCCTTCCTACCTTCCTGTCAGTCACCTTAATCTTCCTTAAGACCAAATGACCAACTGAAAGTTCTCGGTTTTACTTTCTTACCGTGTTGGATATTGGTAAGCTTTTTGTAGTTGATCATTCTGAGGCGGGCTTCCAATCCTTTTTCTTCAAGGTTGTCGAGGTCAAGTTGTCTGGAAGAGTTGTTCTGCTCTTGATCGAAGAAGGTGACTAGAGCTGTTGGAATGGCTAATTCAATCGGTGCCATTGCCTCCAACCCATAAGTAAGTGCAAATGGGGTTTCACCCGTAGATCCCGAATTGACGTTTTGATTCCCCATAGGACGATTGGCAACTGCACTAGCCAGCTTCCTTTTTTATCATCTAAGTTTCTTTTTAAGGCATACATGATCTTTTTGTTTCCTGCCTCTGCCTGACCATTGCCTTGTCGATGAGCCACCGAGGACATTCGGTATTTGATATTTAGCCTTTCGCAGCTCACCATGAACTTTTTTTGAAAACTGAGTGCCATGGTCGAAAACAATCATCGAGGTAGTCCGAAACGGGAGAAGATTTGCTCGTATACGAATTTTATTGCTTGATCCTTGGTTATGCTGGCGAGCGGTTTTGCTTCGATCCATTTGGTGAAGTAATCCACCATGACAATAACATACTCACAACCATGTTTGGCTTTGGGGAAGGGGCCAATGAGGTCAATTCCCCACATGTCAAAGAGACATGCCGCGACCACCGGTGTTTGTAGGACCAAGGGAAGTCATGGAATGTTTGCATATCTCTAGCATTTGTCGCATTTCCTCACATACTCCGATGTGTCCCTTCTCATGCTCGGCCGGTAATACCTATAAAAGTTAATTTTTTCGACAGTGTTCTCACACCTGGATGTCCCCCACATTCTTCTTCATGTACCTAGGCTAGCAGATCCTTCACCGTTTCTGGCCGTATGCATCGAAAAAGAGGCTTTGCATTGGATCTTTTGTATAACATACCCCCTACAACCGAGTATCTGCATGCTCGGTTCCTTACTGTTTGTGCTTCACTTTTTTCATTCGGTAGGATGCCCTGTTCGATGTAGCCCTTTATGTCATCGATCCAACATCTTGAAGTCTCTGTGACTACCATAATTTCCTCATGGTCGATGGCTAGGCATTTGAGAAACATGAGTTCGACGTCGGGAGGTGCCTCCTCGGCTTCTGAGGATGCGATCTTGGAGAAATAATCTGCTCGAGAATTTCTTTCTCTAAGGATTTGCTCCAACTCCCAATATTTAAATCGTGCCAACAATTTTTGTGTTAATTGTTTCTTGGCCAACACCGGGTGATTTGCTTCGTATTCGCCCAGCACTTGTTTGACCACCAGCTGGGAATCACTGTAAATTATGATGTCCTCGACCCCTAAGCTTAGTGCAAGCTCGATTCCAGCGACCAAAGCTTCTTACTCGGCCTGATTGTTTGAGGTTCTGAATTGAAATCTTAAGGTCATATTCAGTTCTTCTGACTCTGGAATGAGCAGTGAGAGACCTACCCCGCTTCTTGTTGTCCTAGTAGATCCATCCATAAATAAGACCCAATATTGAAGAGGTCTGGTCTTCGTTTGTTCGCCAGTTATGGTCAGTTTTTTAATCACAGGGGTCACCTCTTTGCCAATTTGTTCTTGATCAGCTTTCTGCTTGGTGAACGAAGTTTCGGCGATGAAATCAACCAGGACTTGTGTTCGAATTGTTTTCCTGGGCTCATAGTCGATATCGTACAACCATTTCAACATTCTGCCCGCCATATCTGGTTTGTGCAGAATTTTCCTTAAAGGAAAGTTGGTATAGACTGTTATCGAGTGTGCCTGGGAGTAAGTTTTTAGCTTCCGGGCTGCGATCACTAAAGCAAGGACCAACTTTTCAACCTCTAAATATCTCCCTTCGACATCTGTCAGAGCGTGGGAAACATAGTAAATTGGCTTTTGAACTTTATCTTCCTCTCTTATCAAGACTGCAACGACTACTGAGTCTGATGTTGCCAAAGATATGTATAGCTTCTCCTACGGTATTGGGATGCTAAGGAGTGGTGGTCGACCAAGATACTCCCTGAGCTCTTCAAAAGCTTTAGTACAGTCGTATTCCATTCAAACTTCATGCCTCCCTTCAATATTTTGAAGAAGGGCAAGCTTTTCTCGACTAGCTTAGCGATGAAGCGACTTAGGGCTGTGACCCGACCATTAAGCTGTTGGACATACTTGATTGAGGTTGGGATGTCCATAGTTGTTAGAGCCTTTATCTTCTCTGGATTGGCCTCGATTCCTATTTCATTGACCATGTACCCGAGGAATTTTCCTGCTATTACCCCAGATGCACATTTGGTCGGGTTAAGCTTCATCTTATTCTTCCTTAGGTTTGCAAAGGTTTCCCGTAGGTCTTTGGCATGGTCGGAGTGTCTAGTTTTGATAACCACGTCGTCAATGTAGGCCTCCACATTCCTGCCCAGCTGGTCGCCGAACACTTTATTCACTATTCTCTGGTATGTAGCCCCCGCGTTCTTGAGGCCAAAGGCATCATAGCATAGCAATACAATCCTCCAGCAGCACGGAATGATGTGTGTATCTGGTCGGCCAACCACATTTTAATTTGGTGATATCCTGAATAAGCATCAACAAAATTGAGGATTTTATGCCTGGAAATGGAGTCCACAAGCTGATCAATTCTGGGTAGTGGGTGCCAATCTTTTGGGCAGGCTTTGTTAAGGTCAGAGAAGTCCACACACATTCTCGATTTCCCGCTCACTTTCTTCACCATAACTACATTTGCAATCCAAGTTGCATATAAGACCTCCTTTATGATTTTAGCCTTCAATAGCTTAGATACTTCTTCCTTAATGGCTATTTGTTTCTCCCCTGAGAAAATCTGTGCCTTCTGTTATATGGGGATAAAGTCTGGATCGATACTCAACTGGTGTATACCGACATTCTGGCTAATACCCTTTATGTCCTCGATTCTCCAGGTGAACACATCCAAGCTTTCTTTTAATAGCTTGATGATTGCTGCTCGCTCCTCACTTGGTATTTCCCTTCCTACCCTAACCTTCTGCTCAGGGAAGTCAAGATTAATCACAATCTCATCCAGGTCTTCATTTGGCTCGATAGCTGGGTGGTTATCGACGTCCAGGCTTTCAATTGTGATTACTTTTGCTGCGATCTGGTCCCTCTTGTTGTTATACTCGGTGCTGGCTGATGTGTCAAGCATGTGGTCCTCTTTTCCCCCTTTTTCGTGTGAGCTGGCGTTCCCAGCTCGCTTTAATTGCTAGGCTTGTGTTGGCTCGGGAGAGGCTGATATTATTTCCTCCGTTTCTCAGAGCCGTTTGGTCGGTCTGTTATCTTTGACCAATTAATCTTTCTTCAGGCAAGGTGATTCCCCCTTTCTCTTTACCCTTCCTTTCCTTGTAGATGTACTCTAGGGTGCTCGCCGGGTCATTTAGGACCATTCCTATTCCCCTTTCAGTGGGGAATTTTATTCGCTGATGAGTCATTGATGCGACCATTTGGAACTTTGTGTGAGAATGAGAGCCGAGTATGGCATTGTATGGAGAGGGTAGATCAAGTACCAAGAACTCGACCTCCTCTGTTCGAGGAGCCATGCTTTCTTCGGCCAAGGTTACCATGAGAACGATAGTTCTTTTTACCGCCACCTTGTGGTCGGTAAACCCTTCCAATTGTATGTCGCTTGGTCGGAGGTGGGCGTTCCCCAACTTCATCCCTTTAAAGCAGGCGTAATACAAAATATCTCTTCCAGCCCTCGTGTATCCTTATTCGGAGAGTTAGAGGCTGTTGACGAGCGGTTTCACCGGTACCTACCTCACTTGGCCAAAAGGTAACTCCTCCTGTTTCATCGGGTCGCGGCATCATGTTAACCACATGCTTCAATTTATAAATCATGTGTTTTAACTGAGTACCACTTGGTGTTGCTTCCCGAATGGTGTCTATTACATTCCTGGGGCCCCCGTTATTTGGTCTGGGGTTCTGGTTCCTCTCCGGCTCTCTTTGTCTTCCTCCTTGATTATTGTTTTTCTGCTCGAATCACTTGAGCTCCCTCTGTTGGTCCACAATTATGTTCAAATAGGCTAGAGGGGGTGAATAGCCTATGATACCATTTTAAAATCATTTCTTTTGGATACATTTAAAACATAGATTTAGTGGCATCTGCAGTTTAGTGTATTGAGCATGTTTGCTGGTAGAAGCTAACTGTAGACTTGCTCTGAGCAGAAGTGTCAACTCTTCCGGTAAACTGCCAGTTAAATCGAAAGTCAGTTATAAAATGTCTAAGCAGCGGAAAATGGAGAGGCTTTAGATTTGGAGAAGTCTTAAGTGGTTGTACACGAATATATGATCAGAACAACATCACACTTAATACTTCTGTCAAATGCAAATTTAGGAAATCAATTAAAAAATAACTTTTCTAGAGATAAATTAGTTTGTAAAAGCTAATAGATATATAAAGACTGAGAGATAAAGTATTTGTAAGAACATGTGAATTTATTCAAATATAAATTGCATATTACATCAGCCTAAATATTCTATGTACAGTTTCTGTCTTTGTCCTCCCAAGCCTTAATCCTTACTTAATTATCCATAAATGAATTATTAAGCAACGAGGGCAATAGGAGACCAAAACGAGAAACTGTTATGAGAAGAGAATTTTCAAGGTCGTTCAGATAAGAAATATCTGAATGATTGAGTGTAGAGCACTCAGCCTTCCATGATGAATGATTAGTGCACAATCAACTGCATTTGTACAAGAATACAAATCTGAAGATATCAATGCAATTGTTGGTCCCAAAATAGGCTCAATCTAAGCTAGAAAGGGGGGGTTTAATAGCCTAGTTATGTTTTTATAAAAAACTTTTCCTAAACACTTCTTAATGATCTTTTAAAGGATTAAACTAGAAGTGTTAAAGCAGCGGAAACAGAGGAGATTCTGTACTGAATAGAGATCTGCTTAAGTAGTACAGATTCAGAACAGGTTCTTAATCAGTATGAGCAGTATAGAAATTATAAGAACAAATTCAAACAGAACACATCGATTTGAAATGGTTCGTACTGTGAATAGTACTACGTCCACTACCAAAGTGGTTAGCTTTGGATTTTAAAAGTGCACTTGTTTATCCACTAGGTTTAATAGCAAGATCTCTAATGGATCGTGTACAAAATAAGTTTTTAACCAAGTGTATAAAGGTGAGAGAAACAATCAAGGATTAATTGTTCTCACACGTGCTGAAGTAAAGAACAGTTTAAAATAAACAAACTAAATGAAGTCGAAACAAATTCAAGACCGGCAGATCCGCAGCCTTCGTAAAGTTTGGTGAAGTGTTAGTCCTTGTCCTTTGATCTCTTGAATGCTTGTGTGTTGAAGATGAAGCTTGAGAGTTTAATGCGCAAGAGTTGTTTTTTCAGATCTTCAAAACTTGAATAAATACCAGAGAGATCTTTTGGACCGTTGGACTGAGGCAGAGAGGGCTGTGTCCAACATTCTATTGCATTGAATGCAATTCGGCGCTTTGGGAGGTGTAAGAGCCACAGTCATCAAAGATGCAGTGTGTGCAGAGAAGACATTCCCAAATAGAGTAAGGTTTCGATTGTGCTCGCAGCCTTAGAAAGTCTTCTTAGCCAAAAAGGGTAATGTCTTCGACTTCGTGTTTCAGAGACACCGACAGCTTGTCAAGATGTAGAGTTGACTTCTTTAAAGTGAAATCTGATGAAGGCATTATGACTAGATATTTTCAAAAATATCTAGATAGGTGTATACGTGTCATAATTTCGTGATCTGGCTAATCTTGATTTTTCGCTCTTTTGAGCAGACTTCAAAGTCTGCTGTTTTCCAAATCAAGAAGCTTGCAAAATCGCGCCTAAACTAACACTAAACAGTTCTAAAAAACTATGATTCTAAGACAGCTACACACTAATCGGCACGCTGCATCTTTTAGTCATCAATAGAATCGAGGATGACTCAACCAAATCTAGAACTATAGGAATCAACAATCTCCTCCTATTTGGTTGATGTCATCATCTCGCCTACTAGCGCACTTTGAATCATGCAATGAGATAATAACATGTCTTAAAGATTTTTATTAAGAAGAGCAGACATGTCTCTCAGAGCAGAAGTCTTAGTAGAGAGATAGCTAGACTAAGTACTTACAAGATAAAGGCATTAATATAAAGTACTAAGTAGAGCAGAGTTTAAATCTTGAGATAAGCACACATGCAAAATATAAAGATTTAAACACGAATTTTAAATATAGCAAACCATAGCAAGATAAAGCAATTTAAACTTTGAAAGAAACAAGTCATCTCGTGGATTAAACAAGCCGCTTTTAACGCCAGGTTTTTGCAAAATAGCGAGTTTAAAAAGATACATAACAAAATACCAACATATTCGTAATGTTGGCCGAAAAGGCCGACGTTCTAAGTAATCTCCAACCCGCATCCCGATTCTCGCTATTAAGGCGTTTCTGAGTCTGCTCGTTCTTCAATGAGAGCTTGATTCAAAAAATGCGTAGCTCTCTCCTCCCTGATGGCAGCAACCCTACGCTGTTCAGCAGCAGCAGCTCTTGCATCTGCTTGCTCAACAAGGCGAAGATCAGTGAAATCAGCAACTTCACGTCTACGGATGATGGCTTGTGCCATTCCGATCTTGAGTTCATCAAAAAGGGCACGAATGCTGATCTGCTGAGAGTGCAGCATGCCTATCAGAGCAGCTTGTTGATCTTGAACTAGAAACCGGTGAGTAGTGAAGGCCTGAGCAGTGTCGTTCACCAGTTGATCAACAATCTTGCCAATGTCGAAGACGATGGCATGAGTAGCATTGAGGCCATAGCTAAGCACCTCGATTTGTTGTGCCATGGAGGAGACTGTGCTGTTGAGCTGGGCCAGCTGAGCATTGTTGGTGCGGAGAAGATCAAGAAGGGAAGGATCAGCAGTGTTTGAAGGAAGACAAGAAGGGTTGAGGTTGACTGAGATATGGGTCTCAGAAGGGTTAGGAGCAAAGTTTGGAGAGGAGGAAGAAAAAGCAGATTGGTTAGCAGCAGAGGTTGTCGGTGGAGGAGAAGAAGGTTTGGAATCAATTTCAATGTCAGTCCCGGAGCTACTGACATAGGAAGAAGTAGAAGAGGAAGAAGATGCTTCTAAGAGAGAAGAGGGAAAGGGGTAGTCAGGTAGAAGAATGAAGTTAGAGGGAGAGTTAGAAGGGTAGAGAAGATCAGAAATAGAAGAAAGATCAAAGAGAAATGAATGAGTGGCAGAAGAGATAGAAGGAAAGAGAAGCTGGTAAAGGTCAGCAGAGATGGAAATGGGGGTGATATACTGAGAGATAGGAGGAAAGATTTCAGGTAGGAAGGCTGTTTGGTAGAGAAGGGTAGATATATGAGGGGCAAGAGGAGAGAAGTGTTCTGGCATGGAAAAGGAATAAGAAGAGGGAGTGGGAGTAGGAATAATGGCCAGGGAGGATTCAGGAGGAATGATGGAGATAGGTTCGGGAGAAGAAGGTGGAGAAGGGATAGAGTCGATGGTAGGAGAAGGTGGAGAGAAGGTGTAGGAACCACGCACTTCTTGCCCTCTTCTTCTTTGGGATAGAGAAGGGCTCCTCCTCAACAAATGCCAGGGTCAAGAGGAAGTGGGAGAAGAAGGAGGGTAGTAGCAAGAAGCTTCTCCCCAACAAGCAGCTAGGCCGTTGAAGAAGTGAGAGAAGGGAGGAAGAAGAGATAGGAGATGAAGATGGGAATGAAAGGAATGAAGGGTTCAAAAGGTAGTTCGTGGCGTTTTGACTTACGCTCGAGCGGAGAGGAGCAGTGGTCCGTTCACAGCCTCAACAGAATAGGATCGAGCAGAAGCAGCCTTTTTCTTTTTTGGCTTGGGATGAGCAGGTTGGCGGTAGAAAGACTTGAGGAAGCTTTTCCTCTTTTGGGACAAGTCTCCTCAACGTAAGAGATCTTCTTCTTCTTCTTGGATTGGGAGTGGTCGACTTTGCGAGCCCTTCACAGCCAGCCTTCCTTTGAGAGCTTCTTGCTCACCGCTTAGCCATGAATGCATCCACGGTTGTCTCGAGATTAATTTTGATGATTTTAAGTGGAGGTGGATTCATGGCATGAACTATGAGCAGAGGAGAGAGACCTTGCCGGCTCGCCGCTCTTCGCTTTGGTGGTCGATGATGAATGTGCCGTGAATTGATGGATTGAACCTTCTTTTCTCAAAGGCCGCATGCGGTACGAAATTGCGTGTTGGACCGAAGAAGAGTGTTGAGAAGACGAACAAATGGGTCGCTCGCTGAGAGAAGCTTTGATCGCATCAATAGCATCGCACGCCAGCTCAAAAAAATCTCGTGCCCGCTTGAGTCGAAGGTTGAGTATGACTGCAGAAGTGTATTCCAGCTGGTCTGTAGTCATTATGTCATGAGTGCCATTCTTAAAGATCAGACTTTTGTCGAATAGATGGCTGATGATGTAGACATCATCTTCGAATAGAGTCCTCTTCATCTTTGCTGGTGCCGCCTCCCTTGGAGTGTTCTCCCCACGCATATAAGACCAAGCAGTGGCTTTCTCAGCATCGGTGAGAGAAGTGGGTCCATCGAATTCCACGCTAATAATCTT
This sequence comes from Codonopsis lanceolata, assembly GCA_013146195.2. Classification (NCBI taxonomy): domain Eukaryota; kingdom Viridiplantae; phylum Streptophyta; class Magnoliopsida; order Asterales; family Campanulaceae; genus Codonopsis; species Codonopsis lanceolata. Next base: position 127,870,913 of record CM028380.1, on the reverse strand, counting down.
GGCGATTCTCGAAGCAAGGATAGTGATGGAGACGGTCCCCCGACGAAAGAGTGATGACGCTCGATTCATTGATTGTTGCCTTCTGGAAGAATTCTTCCACTAGAAGATAGCTATAATCGGCATCTTCTAACATAAACAGAGGCAGAATGCCGGACTGGTTCAGATCATCCACAATTTTGACCCCAGAAGCATATGCACGAACAGACGGTTCGTCAATGCACATCCCCAGATGATACATAGTGGGGGGCAATGTTGGAATATCAAGAGTTGAACTCTAAGTCTGTTCAGGAATTGCAGATGTAGAAGAAGTGCCAGCCTAAAGAATTTCAGGAAATGAATTAGGGAAAAATTTTAAGAACTCGAAATATGAGCAAAGCGTACTGTGGAGCCCTAGAAATTTTCATAGATATCATGTGAAATATCTTATACATGAGGAATCTTGCCCAGAAAGATGAAATCTAAGATAACGAACAGTAATATGTAACTAATACTAGTAACAATCAGTAAAATTTGAAGTTTAAAGAGATGTTGAGCAAAAAAAGCTTTATGAACAGTCAACAATGGAGAATTAACATACCAAAATATGTAAATGGAAGCTTACACCTTAGTGACTGAGTTAGGGTTAGATTCGTCTTACCATTGAAGTAGATTTGCAGAAGAAGAGGCAAATGAAGAATGAGTCTTCGGATTTTTCTCACCAACAGTACAAAAGGATGCAAGAAATTTTAGAGAGAGAAAGGAGTTATAGAGAGAAGCGTAAGAGACAGTTTTGTGAAATGAGTTTTTGGCGGTTGAGGGTTTATAAATGAAAGGACGTGCAGTCAGTCATAGAGACTTGTGAAAGGACTTTAAGTCAGACGTCTTTTCCTTGAAAATACTTAATGAATGACGACTTTAAGAGAGAGAAAAAGTACCTTTTTAAAAAATTTCTCAACCAAATTTGAAATCAGTCCCTTACAATTTTCAAAACTAACCTTCTAAAACTAGGAATTTAGACAACTTACCTTTGTCTCCCAGCGACTGTATGAATTCTTGACTTGTCTCTTAAAAGAAATAAATATGCTATAATATCAAGTCTGCTTAAGAGAAATTATCAAGTCTGCTTAAAATATTATAATGAAAATTTTTAATTAAGACTAAATTTAAGCAGTAGGGTCAAGCATACCAAGCTCTCCCCTGAGATAAGCAAACATGTCTGCTTCTAGAGCTTTGGTGAAGATATCTCGCGCTTGATGTTCGCTTGAAATGTACTTCATGCTAATGTTTCTTTTCTACATTGTCCCTTAGAAAATGATATCGAACATCGATATGTTTCGTCTTGGAATGCATCACAGGATTGTAGGTGATCGAGATTGCTGAGGTGTTATCACTCATGATTGGGCAGTCTGCTACTTTGATGTCATAATCCACCAACTGTTGTTTGATCCGCAAGCTGACAAGCAGCCTTCCAGCCAGCCTATGTACTCGCTGGTGAAGTTGGAAACCGATGCTTGTTTCTTGCTAGCCCAAGAGACAAGTCTGTCTCCTAAAAATTGACAAGTTCCACTGGTGCTTTTTCTGTCGACTTGGCAACCAAAGATAGTCGGATCCGAGTAGCCAACTAAGTTGAAAGAAGATTCCTTGGATACCGATACCTAAGTTGGTGGTATCTCGATACATACTTAATGATTCTTTTGGTCGCAAGAAGATGTGACTCACGAGGGTCCGCTTGAAATCTAGCACATACCCCAACAAAGATACACTATGTCGTCCGGCGGTGAGAATATAGCAGAGATCCGATTATCCCCTATAGTGGGTGATATCAACTTTCTTTCCTTGTAAGTCTTTTGTAAGTTTGCATTTAGCAGCCATGGGTGTATCAAAGGTGTTTGTTGTTTCTAATCCAAACTTTTTGACAAGATCTTTAGCATACTTGGATTGGCTGATGAATATTCCTTTGTTGGATTGTTGAATTTGAAGACCCAAGAAGAATGTGAGTTCTCCCATCATGCTCATTTGAATTTGCCACCATGAGTGTTTCGAATCGCTTGCACAGCCTAGCCTTCTCATTTGTAGATCCAAAGATGATATCATCGACATAAATTTGCACTAGCAGTAGAGTGTCCTTTCAGTGCTTGAGAATGAAGAGAGTGGTGTCTATCTTTCCTCGCACAAATCCTTGTTCTACTAAGAATTTGGATAGAGTTTCATACCAAGGCCCGAGGAGCTTGCTTAAGACCATTGAGGGCCTTCTTAAGCTTGTAGACATGAGTCTCTTTTCCTTTTTCCACGAACCCGGGAGGTTGAGCAACATAAACCGTTTCTTGAAGATCACCATTTAGAAATGCGCTCTTGACGTCCATTTGATATAGCACAAAGTCCTTGTATGTAGCATAGGCTAAGAAGATTCTGATAGCTTCCAGTCTTGCTACTGGAGCAAACGTTTCATCGTAGTCAATTCCTTCTTCTTGGCGATATCCTTGTGCAACAAGTCTTGCTTTGTTTCTAATGATGTTCCCATCCTCATCCTTCTTGTTTCTGAACACCCATTTTGTGCCAATGATAGTATGATCAGCAGGTTTTGGGACTAGCTTCCATACTTGGCATCGTTCAAATTGTCAAGTTCTTTCTTGCATGGCTTCCAGCCAACTTGGATCTTGAAGAGCTTCATCGATCTTCTTTGGCTCATCTTCTGAAACGAATGCAGCACAGAACATACATTCATTTTTGGAAGATCTTCTGGTCCGTACTCCAACATGAATGTCACCAATGATTTGAGAGATTGGATGGTCTTTACATGTTCTTGTGACAGCAGGAATGTGATGATTTGCTACTGTTTCTTCATGACAAGGTTCAGAAGGAGGACTAGAAGGAAGATCAGCTGTGTCTTGATGAGTATTTTGTTCAGAATTTGATTCAAAGGTAAGTTGAGGAAGAGGATTTTCAGGTTCAGAAACATAGGGTTCTGGGTTTGAGTTTTCTTGAGCAGGGTTGAAGTCTTCTGGTGACCCATTTGATAAGAAATAATGGTCAGGGATATTTGATTGAGTTGCTGGTGATGGATTAGGTATATGAGAGGATGATGGTTGGGAGGTACCTGCCTCAACATTAACAAAATCATCAAGAATATTTGGAGCCACGCAGTGGCTCTAATAAATCAAATTCATCAAATGAGACATGAACATTCAACTATTTTTAATGATCTTTGTTGAAAACCCTGTAAGCCTTGGAGTGTAAAGCATAGCCCAGAAATACACCTTCATCGGCTTTGTTATCAAATTTGCTTCTGTAGTCATTACCATTGTAGACTACGAAACATTTGCAGCCGAAGATTTTAAAAAATCCAATGTTTGGGGCTTTACCTCTCCAAAGTTCATAGGGTGTTTTACCGTGAAATTTGTTGATCAAGGATCGATTCTGAGTGAAGCAAGCTGTGTTGACTCGCCGCCTAAATGTTTGGGTAGCTTTGCTTCAGAAGCATAGTTTTAGCAGCCTTCGATAAGTGTTCTGCTTTCTTCTTTCGCTACACCATTCCGCGTGGTGTCCTTACCGCAGAAAGTTGTGACCAATACCATGATCATCACAAGATTTTGCTATTCCATTATTGGTGAACTCGCACCATTGTCCGATCGAACATCACCGATTTCATCTAGTTTTTGCGCTTGCGCCTTTCGAACAAAGCCGTCAAGAAGATCGTATGTGTGGTCTTTAGAAGACATCATCTCGCCCAAGTATATCTTGTATAATCATCCACTACTACTAGCGTGTATCCGTGACCACCATAGCTATAGTAGTGACCGGTCCAAGAGATCCATGTGGAGAAGCTGCAGAGGTCTCGATGTTGAGAGTCCCGGTTTGCTCTTGAAAGACGTTTTTGAGAGCTTTCCAGCTTGACAAGCTTTGCAAGCACGATCATGATCACAGAGACCTTTGGCAATCCTTTAACTAGACCTTCTTTGGATAGCTTAGATAGATATTTGAAGTTCAAATGGTCGAAGTCTTTTATGCCATAACCGCCTTTTTGTCTTGAAAGTAGTTTGCCACAAGACATAGACTAGCAGCCTTGCCATAAGCATTCAAATCTATCACATAGACATTCCCTTGTGTATGTCCAGTAACCAAGGTTGAGCAGAGACCGATCCTTGATATCACATCTGCTTGAGGAGAATTGATGATAAGTCCTTTATCACGCACTGAGAAATACTCGTAAGATTATGTTTCAAGCCTTCTACTAGAGAGACTTTTCCAATGGAGAGATTTCTAATGATGGATCCGTAGCCAATTGTTCTTCCTTTAGCATTGTCTCCAAAGATGACCGAGGACCTTCTCGCTTGAGATGTTAGAGAGAAGGCAAGATTCTCCGTCATATGTCTTGAGCAACCACTCGCCTAGATACCATACATCTTTCTTTTCTCGAATTTCAAGCCCAAAGCACACCTCGAGATGTAAAGGTAAGAAAATCATGGTCCCCTTTTATTTTTCTTATGGGTCCAAATGGTTAGCGTATTTTTGGAACCCATACTTGCCTGATTTTTGGAATAGGGGATCCAGCAGGCTTTATGATGGATTTCAGCAGACATTCATGGATCAAGTGGCCAAAACATTTGCAAAAGGTACAATGATGGAAATTACGTAAATCTATTTGATCATGCCGGGTATTGAAAGGTTTTTGAACATTTTCCTTAACAAAGCCTTTTGATTTAGCAGCTTTTGTTAACAAAGAAGCTTAGGGCATCCGTGTGAGGCTTCTGAGTCTGCAGACACGTAAGCCTTTGCTTTAGCATAAGAATACTTGCTAGTAGACTTCGATACCTCATACATTTTGCCTTTAAGCTTGGTATCAACATTCTCAGTAGCAAAGACCATCCGTAGTATCGTTGATGAATCTGATAGGTTTGAGCGCACTTTTCAGGCCTGCCAGCCTTTGCTTTCACGTATGCCGTGGAGGGCCGCTGAGAGTCCGCACCACCTTTAGCAGTGTTTCTCTCAAACAGATGATTGTTTTGCTTTCAAAGCTTCACGCTTTTTGATAATTTGAACCTTAGGTATTTATAAGAGTAGCAAGATAACCAATTCCTTCTTTACCCTTGTTAGGTTTCTCGATATTGTGCAGAACATTACTATTTACTGTAAAATGTTCATTTTCCCTGCTCGAGGTTGCACCGTAAGTGTTTTCAGAGAATCCTAGCCCGCGATTTATCCGCTGAGGGCTTCGATCTCCAAGAATTTGATCAAAGATCGCCGTTGAGTTATTCCATGAGTTGATGGTCTTTTGCAACTCATCTTTCTCACAGATATCTCTTTGGCATGATCAATAAGGCAGCAACCTTTTCATTGAGAAATTTGTTCTCTTCTTTTAACTTGATATTTTCCCTCGCTGACTCCATGGAGAGTTTTTAACTCTGGCTTCAAAGATGGATTTCGCCTCCCCCTTTCATGACTTTTAGCTAACTTAACATAGGCCTTTCTAAATTCATTGAATTCCTCTAGCATGTCTTGAGCATCCTCGAGGATTTCTTCTTTGAAGGCTCTTCGTAAGATTGTTCAATGTTAGCTTGGAAAGGAGAGTATTTAACTTCACTATCCGAGTCATAGGTGGGAGGTGACTCTAGAGCAACAAGGCAAATGTGTGCCCGCCGGTGAGTCATCACTATCATCCTCATCGACCGCTTCAAACCAAGTAGATACATGGTTTTCTTCTAAGTCCTCACCAAGAGACCTCTATGTTTAGAAAATGATTTAGATGGTCTCCTTTTATAGGCTTCATATTTTGGCTTAGGACATTTAGAAGCAAAGTGACCAAAGCTCCTCGCAATTGTAGCAAACTAACTCATTGTTGTGGAGTTTTCGCCAGACTTTTCTCGAAAGTTTGCCGCCGGTTTGCTTCCTTCTTTTTGTTAAATTTTGAGAACTTTTGAAACTTCTTAACTAACATGGCAAATTGCTCGCCGAGAGAATTTCATTCTCATTTGAAGAAGTAGATGGTTTATTTTCTTGAGCAAGCGTGAATTTCCCGAGAGAATAGCGTAAAAGAAGGAAGTTTAAAATGTTTGTCCTGTTTCTTCGAGCTTGAAGTTCTTGCTCATAGACTGCTAAACTCCTCGCATACAAACTTCGAGGTGCATGGAGTTCAAGTCTTGGACTCTTTATAGCAAGTTGGTTTTAACATGCCACAAACTTCCTAGAAGCTAAAAATCTCATATTTACTTCCTTAACACTATATTCTTTTCCTAAGGAATAACAATCGCTTACTACCTCACAAAATCTGTCGTGAGGCTTGTCGTAGAGTCTCCTTAGGATCTTTTCTCAAGGAATCAATTGTTGAATGTAGTTATACTTCCGTTGTCTCCGTGGGCGTCTCCTTCAAGATATTCCACCAAGGCTTCCCACATTTCCTTGGCGCTTTGCATCAGACGATGATCTTGATATGTGCTTGTGTCGAAGTAGCCGATATGATGTGAATAGCTTTGCCGCCGAAGTTCAACAAGCCTCTTCGCATGTCCATTCGCTCATGGATTTAGGTATCTCAGTGGTCCACCGCTACTTCGCAAGTAGGTTGGGTTTCATTGGAATATAAGGACTCAAGAACACATTGCCACAACCGATTGTCAATAGAGTTCATATATCTCATAACTTTATCTTTCCATA
>CM028380.1:127830897-127864186 GCA_013146195.2 Codonopsis lanceolata | reverse complement strand
TACCAAAGGAATAGGCTAAACAACATAATTACAAATATCACAATTCACATTTAGGTTGCTACCCCAACATGAAGTTTACATAACTTCATCTTCCCCAACGACCTCACCAAAAACAGATAAACTATCTAAGTAGCAACCTTGCCGAAATAATACTTGTCAACGCAATCTTCTTGATTTACTTGGATCCGCACTCGGCTCGGATCTAGGAAAACAACCAACAAATAAAAGTAAGTCAAAAGACAAAGTTAACTTCCTATCATGGCATAATACTCAATCATAAATTACATCATGCTATCGTCATGAAATAATATATAAATCATGTTATGGCATCCATGCTCAACATTAAGAGAACATGTTATCATTATAGTATAACATCTCACTAAAATCCATATCAAGGCATTTTATGCTCAACGATCATAACTCATGTTATCGGTATAACATAACCTTCCAATAATTTACATGTCAAGGCATATAAACTTAACGACAATAATTCATGCTTCGGCATAAAACGCATTCGAATAATATTCATGTTAAAGCCTACTAGCTTAACACGATAATTCATGTTATTGTTATAACATACGCCTTCCCATAATTTTCATGTCAAGGCATATAAACTTAACAACAATGATCCATGCTTTTGGCATAATGCATCATTCAAATGATTTTCATGTTTAAGCATTCATCCTTAACAACATTAATCAATATGTTATCTATAAAGTATAACATTTATAAAACCAAAACAAACCATCATATCATATCCAATTCACCAAGCACGTTATTCACATAAGCACTTGTGAAAAATTCATATAAGCGGATATGATACCATTACCAATTCTTCAGCGTGTCGCTCACAAACACGTGCAAAACCTTTATGTGCCCTCGATATCCCTCTCGTAGATATCGGCGTCCCGAGACGATCTCATTTCGAGTTCCATAGTTATCAAAGTCATGTGTATTACTACAACTAAGATAAACTACTTCCCCACCGTGGCCATCGATGGAGGGTGTGTGCAAGCCCGGCGGCGATCCATCGCGATCACGAATCCCACAATTCGTGAAGACGATGTATCGTCCACCAAACTCAACAAACCGACTCAATTGGACTCAAAACCCAAGCACAAGTAATATATACTCATATGCTCAAAACAAGTAGGTAAACACTCTACTATCAAACTAGTCATGCATTTCATCCACAACTAGCATAAACATCACAGAGAATCATATAAGCTCTCATAATCAAGTGTGCTTCACACACTTCAAAACTTCTTGGAGGCTCGACCTCCATGAATTCTACCCAAAATTCCGTAGGACTTAAGATTATAGTTCTAGGATTCATACTAACCAAAGGTTAACTCCGTTGAGTTCAATCTAAGTTTTCGAAAATTCAAGGAATAGAAGCTTAGGCTTCATCATCCCCTATATTCATAACTATCGCCAAAACCATAAACCCTTAGATGTTCAATAAAATCATATAAACCCAACAAACTAATTAACAATGCAACTTAGAATAAATTAGCCATCTTGTGCATAATTTCATCAAGTCATCATACCAATCATAACCTTCAAATCATGATTAAAATTTACAACATGGTTTAATATACTCTATTAAGCATATAAAACATATTATTCAAGCTCCCATCAATAGATTGCAAGTTAAACCAAAATTAGGGCAAGACACCCTCCAAGTATCTCAATCAAACCAACATCAATACTCATGGAAAATCGACATAACAGAATTCAATAGACTCCACTAAACATGTATAACACAATAATTAGGCTTACCATCATGTTTAACAAGCCAAACACAATTTGGGGAAAATCCCTTCAAGTATCTTTGTCATTCAAGCTCAATACATATGAACAATTCATATAGCAAAGTTTAATAGACTAATTGGCATATGAATTCCATATAAAACAAGTCTCACATAGGTTCACCCATCTCTAACAAGAATTTGAAACCTAGGGTTCATGCATCTTCTATAAACCCTAACAATGGCTTCCATTGACCTCAAATAGCACAATTGGTTGTTTCCCTAGAATTGTCAATGGAGCCTAAAAATCAAAGGAAGAGAGGTAGAAACTTACAAGAACTTAGCCCTAACAAGCTGAAAATTCGGTTCTTGGAGGTTGTCTTCTCTCTCAACTCTTTCTTCAACCTTGTTGGTAGAATGGGGGGAAGAAGACCTAGCTATGGCTTCAAGCTCAAGCCCTTCAATCTCCCTAGAAATCACCTTCTCAAGCTTCCTCTTTGGTTGGGTTGAAGTGCTTGCGAAACGACAAAAGGTGGAAATCGATTCTGTCTTGGCCGAACTAAGTGAGAATGACGGCTGAATTTCTCTTATATAAGGGGATTAATTCACTAATCAAGCCACTAATTAACCCCTAATAACTCTAATAGGTGTTTAGGACTAGTTTAGGTTAAGTAATTGGGTTAAAGTGTGGTTTAGAATAGGTTTAATTGGTCAAACTTTCGGACGAAAGAGGGATTGGAAATCCGTAATCTGGGTTCGAGGGACCAATGCGGTCGCATGGGGTGAAGACCATGCGAGCTTCATCTTAATCCGGCATTCCATGTTTTCGCTTCCTCGCTCGGTCCCGGCCTCTCCGCCTGCATTCTCGAGTCCTTCCAAGCCAAAAATGGTCTACAATTCAACCTTAATATCCTCCAAACAATAACCAAAGAATCAAGTCTCAAACCTCATCAAAATGTGGCCAAGAACTCGAGGCGAACTCGCCCGACGACATGGAAAAGTCAAGCTGAAAAAGGATTTTCGCTAGAATCAAACTAGCAACCAAACCGACGATGCAACCAACATCTAACCAATATCCAAGGCATGTTAATGATGTTTTGAATGCCTTCTAACAATTATCCATGTTAACCACATAAAACATAAACCCGAGATTCAAAGCATCTCTGAAGAAAAATGCATACGTGCGTCTCAAGCGACGTCAACGCTCATGCTATTGACTCTAAACATAAACGGGAGCTAAATGAACATGTTTATGATGATTATAAGTGTATGAGTTCATGCATAACACAAGAAAGCTACATTTCAGGGTTTTACAGAGGCGGTGATGAATTGGAAGAGACCAGCCACAGTTACGGAGGTTAGGAGTTTCTTGGGGCTAGCCGGTTATTATCGGAGATTCATAGAGGGATTTTCGAAGATTGCTACGCCAATGACGAAGTTGACCCAAAAGAAGACCGCATTTGTTTGGAGTGATAAGTGTGAAGAAAGCTTCCAAGAGTTGAAGAAGATGTTGACTACGGCACCAGTTTTAGCATTGCCTAGCGGAGGTGATAACTTTGTGGTTTATAGTGATGCATTGAAAGAAGGATTGGGTTGTGTTCTTATGCAGAATGGGAAGATGATTGCTTATGCTTCAAGGAAGTTGTCTCCGTATGAGATGAATTATCCCACGCATGATCTCGAGCTAGCGACGATCATATTTGCTTTGCACAAATGTAAGCATTATTTGTATGGGTCGAAGTTTGAGATTTTCACGGATCACAAGAGTTTGAAATATCTCTTCTCGCAAAAAGAATTGAACATGAGACAGCGGAGATGGATGGAGAAGTTGAAGGATCATGATTGTACGATACTTTATCATCCGGGGAAGGCGAACGTGGTTGCCGATGCCTTGAGTAGAAAGGTTCACTTGTCATGTTTGATGATGCGAGAATGGAAAATGTTGGAGGATGTTCGTGATTGGAATCCTTGTGAGGTTAATCATGGAGTACTATTTGCTAGTGTGCGGGCTATTCCAGTTTTATTGGAGAGGATTAAGGAGACTCAAAGGAAGGATCCGGGGTTAGTGAAAATCATTGATGGTTTGAGTGAGGATAAGGAGCATGAGTTCGCGATGAACCAAGATGGGATTTTGACTTTCAAGGGTAGAGTTTGTGTTCCTTCATTGAGATGTGAGGCGACTTGTGTTGGATGAAGCTCACAAGGCAAAGTATACTATCCATCCGGGGAGTACAAAGATGTATAGGGATTTGAAGAAGCAATTTTGGTGGAATGGCATGAAGCGACAAATAGCGGATTATGTGTCGAGTTGTCTAACTTGTCAACAGGTGAAGGCGGAACACCAAAGACCCGCGGGGTTGTTGCAACCGTTGGATATTCCAGAGTGGAAGTGGGAGCACGTTATAATGGATTTTGTTTCGGGGTTTCCACGTACTTGTAGAGGTTTTGATGCCGTTTGGGTTGTTGTTGATCGGCTCACGAAATCAGCTCATTTTATTCCGATTGCGATGACTTATTCATTGAGTCAGTTAGCGGCATTGTATGTGCAGGAGATTGTTAGATTGCACGGGGTTCCAGTTAGTATTGTTTCAGACCGGGATCCAAGATTTACATCGAGGTTTTGGAAGGATTTGCAAGAAGCTATGGGGACCAAGTTGAATTTTAGTACAGCTTTTCACCCACAGACAGACGGACAGTCCGAGAGAACGATACAAATACTTGAGGATATGTTGCGGGCTTGTACGGTGGATTTTAAGGGGAGTTGGGATACACACCTTCCATTGGTGGAGTTTGCATACAACAATAGTTACCAATCGAGCATCAGGATGGCACCGTGTGAGGCTCTTTATGGGCGGAAGTGTAGATCTCCTATTTGTTGGGATGAGGTTGGAGAAGCAAAATTATGGGGTTCCGAGATTGTTCAACAGTCGGCCGAGAATGTGAAATTAATTTGGGATAGATTGCTTACAACTCAAAGTCGACAGAAAAGTTATGCGGATAATAGGAGGAGAGATTTGGAATTTCAGGTTGGAGATTTTGTGTTCCTTAAAGTATCGACGAGAAGGGGTACTAAGAGATTTGGGAAGAAAGGAAAATTATCACCGAGGTTGTTGATACTCATTGTATTTAGATTTATATCTGCTCATACATTACACTAGTTTTATACATAAGTGGCTAATTGGGATGGGTATCGATTAGCGTGGCAACTGTGTATAGAACTTTGCCAAGATAGTTTTTATAGGACTTCACAGGTTCAACGGAACACCTCTTGAGCTTCATAGGAAGACACCTTCTGATTCTGACGGCGGACCTTGTCTACACTCGGTCAATCATGGCGTGTCGAGTCAAGCAATTCTTAATGGATCAATTTAAATTTATCCTTATCGAGTTTGAATTTAAATTGAGACATTCCACGACATCTCCGGACATTGACGCGACTTTCAGGAAGCAGAAGACTTTCAGACCGAGCATAAAAGTAGGAAAGCGGATGTCACTATTATGCGTAACAACTCTCTGAATCGACATCCGGTGCTCAACTTCCAGTCTCTGCAAAAGATCTCTGTACCCATTCCCTGCTCGATATCTGTGAAGACAAAATTCTTGATTGACAGCTCCATGCATTTAATGCATTCAACCTAATAGAGCTGTTAAGTCTTCGTCTTCTCCAACGGATCTCCAGAATGCTCCTGCTATAAATGCTGCCATTAAAGACTGAAGAAATACTTGATGAATTGCTCTGAAAATCTACAACTCTAAGTCTTTATACTCAGTGCATTCAAGAGATCCGGAACAGATCAAGAAGTCCTCGACAACAACAAGAAGCTGTGCATCAACATTTATTTTTGTACTTCTTGTTGTTTTCATTCTAAGCTATTCTTCTGCACGAATCAAATATCATGTTTACACAGATATTTAATTCCTTAACCCCCAAACACAAGTCAATATTTTGTACACGATCCATTGGGAATATTCTTTGTAATAGATCTAGTGGAAAACATAGTGCACTATTTAAATCCAAGGTTGACTGCCTTGGTGGTGGACGTAGCACTCTTTATAGTGTGAACCATCCCAAAATACTTGTGTTAATTCCTTTACTGTTTGCCTACTTATTGAACTGCTTGTTACTTTGTTTATCTTTATCCTTAATGGCAAAACTTAAGTAACCTGTTAAGGTCTACCGGTAGTCCTTATCGGCAGACTTGAACCAGCTTCCTTGAAAGACTTCCGCTACTTCAATCTTTTCAATAGATTGTAAGTACTTTTCAAAGAACTTACTTAAAAGTTTTTAAGTGTATAATAAACTATTCAACCCCCTCCCTTCTAGCTTATTATTTTGCCCGTTGGGACCCACATAGGTTCATTGGACCTTTTGAGATTCTTGAGCGAGTTGGGAGTTTGGCTTATAGGGTGGCCTTACCACCGTCATTGTCAGAGATTCATAATGTGTTTCATGTGTCTATGCTTCGGAAATATCTTAAGGATGATTCACATGTTCTTGGGTATGAGGAAATTACATTTCAGCCGAACTTGTCATATGTTGAGCAACTGGTGAAGATACTCGACACCAAGGAGCAAGTTTTGAGGAGCAAGAGAATTCCATTGGTTAAAGTCCTTTGGAAAAATCATGAGATCGAGGAAGCAGCTTGGGAGACCGAGTTGGAGATGCGTGAGAAGTACCCACATTTATTTGATGACCACGGTAAGAATTTAGGGGCTAAATTCCTTAAAGTAGGGGAGAATGTAAAACCCTAAAACATTGCTTGCTTGTGTTATGCATGATTTTATACATTCATAATCATCATAAACATGTTAACTTAGCTCACTCATATGTTTAGAGTCAATAGCATGTTCATTGACGTCGTTTGATATGCTCGTATGCACCTTTCCTTCACGGGATGCTTTGAAACTAGGGTTTATGATTTATGTTGTAAACATATGGATAAATGTTAGAGGCCATTCATAACATCATTAACATGCTTTAGATGTTGGTTGAATGCTAGTTGCATCGTCGGTTTGGTTGCTAGTTTGCTTCAAGTGTTAACCCTTCTCCGTTTGACCTTTTCGGTTGTCGTTCGGGAGTGTTTTACTTAAGTTCTTGACCATGTTTGAGTGAGGTTTGAAAATGGATTGCCTTGGTTATAGATTGGAGGTCTTTAAGAGTGAATTCTAGACCCTTTTTGTCTTGGGAGGACTCAAGGATGCATGCGGGAGAGTCCGAGGCCGAGCTAGGAATCAACAAAGGTGAGAAGTGAGTATACCAGAGTGATGCGCTCGCATCACTTACTACCAAGCGACCGCATCATACCAGCAGTCCCTGTTACGGGATTTTGTGAGTTATTTGCCAAGTTGTCCAAACTATCCCCACCCAAACCCATCCTAAACTAATCCTAAACCCTCTTAACTACCTTAAGACCTATCCTAACCATCTAATTGAGATTTGGAAGTGGATTTGTGTGGTTAATTAAAGAGAAACAAACCTATTAATCTAAACTACACCCACTTACTTCCCAACCCTTATAAACCGCAAACACTTGTCTTAAGCCTCCATATTCAGCCTACACTTCACAAAAACGTGGGAGACTCCTATGAGAGCTTGAGAGGAGAGTTTCTAGGGTTCTTAAGAGTCCAATCTTGGAGGCCATAGCTTGGGACCTTCATCCCTCAAGCCACACCATAGTTTTGAAGAGGGGATTGAGGAGAACAACACCCATCACTTGGAATTTCAGGTTTGTAGCTTGAGAGGGCTGAACCAAGGTAAGTTGTTATATCTCTTCCTCTTTCTTTTGGCCCCCATTGACCCTAGGGAAAACAATCATCTTGCTATGTGAGGTCAATGGGTGCAATTTTAGGGCTTTTAGAGATGCCATGAACCCTAGGTTTCTAGATGATGAATTAGCTTGGATGAACCTACTTGGGACCTTGATTAGTATGTTATTAATGTGTAGAGTAGCCTATTCATCCTTGCTATGTGATTTATTTCATGTTTTATGAGCATGATTGGTGAAGTTACTTGGAAGGGTATATGCCCAAATGATGATTTGTTGATGAACATGATTAAAACCTCGATTAGTTTGATATTCATGTGTAGTAGAGCATATTAATTCATCCTATGTGATTTAATCATGTTTTGGAGAGCATGATTGGTGAAGTGATTTAAATGAATTTATGCCCTAAATGTGATGTGTGCTCTATGTTACCTAATTAATTGTTTTATTGGGTTTATGTGGGTTTAATGAGCTTGGGTATCTTGCTTATGATGTTAGACATGAACATAGGAGGGTATTGAAGCCCATGCATGTTCTATGCCCTAATTTTTGGAAAGTGTAGATTGGACTCAACGGAGTCAACCTTTGGGTTAGTATGAATTTTAGGAACTATAATCTTAAGTCCTAGGGAATTTGGGGTAGAAATGATGGAGGTCAAGCCTCCAAGAGTTTTTGAAGTGTATGAAGGACACTTGATTATGAGAGCTTATATGAATCTCTAATGTGATTTTATGCTAGTTGTGAATGAAATGCATGGCTAGGTTGATGGTAGAGTATGTGCCTACTTGTTTTGAGCATATGAGTATATATTACTCGTGCTTGGGTTTTGAGTCCAGCTGGAGTCGGTTTGTTGAGTCTTTGGCGGGACGATGCATCGTCTTCACGAATGATGGGATTCATGATTGCGATGGATCGCCGTGCTGGGTTGCACACACCCCTCCATCGATGGTCACAGTGGGGAAGTAGTTTATCTTAGTTGTAGTAATACACATGACTTTGATAACTATGGAACTAGAGCGGGGATTGTCTCAGGGACGTCGATATCCACGAAAGGGATATCGAGGACACATAAAGGGTTTCGCACATGTTTTTGCAGGAGCGACACGGCGGAAGGAATGGTAATGGTATCATATCCCTTTTATATGAATTGTCTCACAAGTACTTATATGAATAATGTGCTTTGTGAATATGGTATGATACGTTGATTGGAATGGTTGCTTATATTGTTATACTTTATGGATAACATGACTTTTAGGGTTGTTAAGCATAAATGCTTTAACATGAATATTATTGGAATGTTGTATTATGCCAAAAGCATGAATTATTATTGTTAAGCCTAATATTCCTTGACATGGATTTTAGTGAAATGTTATACTATAATGATAGCATGTTTTATTATTGTTGAGCATGAATTCCATGACATGATTTTTAATATAATGTTATTCTATGATGATAGCATGATGTATATTATTATTGAGCATGATGCCATGATAGGAAGTTATGTTTAGTAACTTACTAAGTCTTTATGACTTACTCCTATTTGTTGATTGTTTTCCCTAGATCCGAGCCGTGCGGGCGGATCGAAGTAATTCTCAAGATCGTTGGTCAAGTTCCTTTTTGGCAAGGTTGCTACTTAGTTAGTTTATTTTCTTTTGGTAAGGACGTTGGGAAAAATGACGTTATGTAAACTTCATGATGGGTACCAAACCTATTTGTGGGTGTAATATTTGTACTTATGTTGATTAGCTTATTCTTTTGGGTAGCCGGCTTGTAGTAGTCGTGCTTGGTGTATATTGATGGTTACATTTCCGTATGCTTTCTTGATGTTGGTACTTATGATTAATAGTACTTATACCGTTGGTAGCCGACTTGTGTTAGCTGCACTTGGTAAATATTGGTGATTATGTTTTAGCATGTTACATTGATAGTTAAATTATTATGTTTGTTGGTCCTGAAATAGGCTCAATCTAGGCTAGAAGGGGGGGGGGGTTGAATAGCCTAGTTGCTTTTTATTAAAAACTTTTTAAAACACTTCTGAATGATTTCTTAAAAAGATATTACTAGAAGTTTTAATGCAACGGAAAACTAAAGAGGTTCTGAACTGACTGGTAGGCTGCTTAAGTAGCACAGATTCAGTAGTGGTCTATGATAAGTAACATCAGTTAATAGAAAGATAGAAACAGATCAGATAGAACACAGTGTTTAGAAGTGGTTCGTACTGTGAATAGTACTACGTCCACTACCAAAGTGGTTAGCTTTGGATTTTAAAAGGTGCACTTGTTTATCCACTAGGTTTATAAGTGAGATCTCTAATGGATCGTGTACAAAATCAGTTTTCAACCAAGTGTATAGTGGTGAGAGATATAATCAATGATTAATTATTCTCTCACGTGCTAAAGTAAAGAACAATTTTTAAAAGCAAACTAGATGAAGCTACAATGGAGTATAGACTGGCAGATCTGCAGCTTCAGGAAGTTTGGTGAAGTGTTAGTTCTTGTCCTTTTGATCTCTTGAATGCTTGAGTGTTGAAGATGAAGCTTGAATGTTTAATGCGCAAGAGTTATGTTTTCAGATCTTCAAAACTTGAATAAATACCAGAGAGATCTTTTGGACCGTTGGACTGAGGCAGAGGGAACTGTGTCCAACGTTCTATTGCATTGAATGTAATTCGACGATTTGGGGGATGTATGCGGCACAGTCATTAGAGATGCAGTGTTTGCAAAGAAGACATTCCTGAATAGAGTAAGGTTTCAGGTTTCAGGAGTTGCAGCTGTAAAAGTCTTCTTAGCCAAAAGAGGTAATGTCTTCAGACTTCATGATTCAGGAGACAGACTGGACAGTTGTCAGTATGTAGTTGACTTCTTTGGAGTGAAATCTGATGAAGATATTTTGACTAGATATTCCAAGAAATATCTAAATTAGACGTTATGTGACATAATTCTATGTTTTGGCTAGTCTTGATTTTTCGCTCTTGAGCAGACTTCAAAGTCTGCTGTTCTTCCAAGGCTGCTGTTGAAGCCTGCTTATCCGCGCCTAAACTAACACTAAACAGTTCTAAGCAACCTTGATTCTAAGACAGTTGCCACACTAATCGGTACGCAGACCTATTAGCCACTGTACAATAGAATCAGAAGATGACTCAACCAAATCTAGAACCTATGAGAATCAACAATCTCCTCCTATTTGGTTGATGTCATCATCTCAGCTACTAGCAGACTTTGAATCATGCATCGAGATAATAACATGTCTTTGAAGAATTTTATTAAGAAGAGCAGACATGCCTCTCAGAGCAGAAGTCTTAGTAGAGAGATAGCTAGACTAAGTACTTACAAGATAAAAACATGAATATCAAGTACAAAGTAAAGCAGAGTTTAAATCTTTAGAAATAAGCACATGAAATATAAAGATTTAAACGCGAAGTTTAAATAGACCAGATCATGATAAGATAGAGAAATTTAAACTTTTAAAAAAACATAAATCATCTGTTATTAAACAGGCTGTTTAACAGCAGAAGTTTTTCAAACAGCAGAGTTTGAATCAAAAAACATAGAACAGAATACCATGTTCAGAATAGATGTGGTTGGGTACGTCGACGTTCTAAGTAGTCACCAACCCAGATTTTGATTCTGTCATTTAGGCGTTCTCGCAGTCTGTTCTGTTCTTCAATATGAGCTTGATTCAAAAAGTGCGTAGCTCTCTCCTCCCTGATGGCAGCAACCCGTCGTTGTTCTGCAGTAGCAGCTCGCTCATTGGCACGTTCAACATGGCGAACAGCAGTGAAGTCGGCAACCTCACGTCTGTTGATGACAGCTCGCACCAAGTTAGTCTTGAGCTCGTCAAAGAGGTCACGAATGCTTATCTGCTGAGAGTGAAGCATGCCGATCAGAGACGCCTACTGGTCTTGAACGAGAAACCGACGGGTGGTGAAGGCTTGAGCGGTATCGTTCACCAGCTGCTGTAGACACCCCAATTTCGTACCCCTAATATGTGACATGACATAAAATATCAAGAACTGTTGAAACATTAACAAATGTCAAGTTACAGGGTTGAAAATGCAAAAGGAAAAAGTAGGATGCATGAACAGTGAACTGCAGGGGAGGAAAGTGTCAAAAAACCAAACTTGGAAGGCAGCATGGTCCCGCACCAAGGACCCTTGGTGCCGCACCAAGGGTCTCCTTGGCCGCACCATACCACTTCCTGTAGCTCTCTGAGAGAATGAAATGGTACCACTCTTGATGCTCGCGGTACAACTCATTGAAGCAGGCTGAACAAACTTCCAAATTCACAGCGTGTCCCTCTCTCCCACTATAAATAGAGAGCTCGGCCTCCCGTTTTCATCGCTCGCCATTTTCTGAAGCGGAATTCTTCACGTTCCTTGCCAAGCGATTAGTTACGAGAGGTGCGAGATAGGTGAGTGGAAGCCCCTAAAGTCTTCAAACCCTGTCCAAACTCCGCCAAATCAAAAATCCACCGATTATAAGTAATCCCTAGCCTAGTTGTTAGGTATCCACCTCATTTCCTCGACCCAAAAATCCCAAAATAAGCCGTTACTGCCGAGTAACGAGCAAACACCCTTTATAAGCCATTATTCCGCCCAACCAAAAGGCCAAAACCACAAAAATTAAGCCGTCACTGCTGACCAAACAAACCAAAACTACCATATATAAGCCGTCACTCGCCAAAATCAAAACAACAAACACACAACAAACAACAACAAAGTCTCCCTCTCCAGAAGGAATGACGAGCACACCGCCGCTCTAAAGGTAAACGACCTTTAAGGGCGTTTTTATTTATTTATTTACTTTTCAGTTCATTTATTATTTAAAGTTGTATTTAAAATCCGGCACAATGTAGTCTTTATAAGCCGTTGTGCTGCCCGGATTAGATTAGGAAATAGTATGTAAAAGAGCCGTTATAATGGCCAAATATTCTTAAATATGTCGTAATTATTCGGAAGGAGGCAGTGCGAGTCCAGTAAATAATGTGGCCACGAATGTATTTGTTTAAATTTCCTGTCATTTTAATACCTTATTTATTTGCTAAATAAATGTGACAATAAGCATACTTCAGCCAAAAACCATTTTCGAGACCGAAAGGTGAGTTGGGTGCCTAGCACCTTCCCAACTCGTAACTTAGCCTCCGAACCCGTTTTCTTTTCTCGGTTTATTTTTCTTTTCTTTGGTTTGCTTTATTTGCCTTAAAATAAAGATGGCGACTCTAAAACTTTCGGATTCGGTGGGGCCTCGCAACATTCCCTCTTTGCACTTTCCGTTCTCCCTAAAAAGGGAGATATGGGAATGGAGGGTGATGCATTCCCATATCCTGGTATCCCTAAACAAGGGATAACTTGATGCGGGAAACCCAAAGCTCCCATAGTAATCTGAATGGGCCATAAGGCTATTTTTAATAAATCCATAGTGGAGGCGTCGCAATATCCTTTTTTGCACTTTTCCGTTTTCCCCTAAAAAAGGGAAAATGGGAATGAAAGGGTAATGCATTCCCATATCCTGATATCCCTAAACAAGGGATAACTTGATGCGGAAACCATCGGTTCCCATATTGGATACAAAATCCACTCAAGGCAAGCGAGGCACATTCCAACGTGCTAATATAGGCAGCACTCCTCTCGCACTTTTGATTTCGTCTTCCCCTAAACAAGGGAGGGTGGAGCGAGGCAGGTGGTGTCCCGCATCCGCGTCGGCGCACCCCATCAAGGCGCGGCGCGGCACATCAGGGAACCTCATTTGCGACTCATTTGGGAGTTCTTCCGCTAGAAGGTTGCTGTAGTCGGCATCTTCCAACATGAATAGGGGCAGAATCCCGGATTGGTTGAGGTCGTCAACAATTTTGACCCCAGAGGCATAAGCTCGAACAGAAGCTTCATCAATGCACATTCCCGGATGATACATGGAGGGGGGCAGCTTTGGAATGGCAAGATCTGGGCTTTGAGCCTGTTCAGGAATAACAGAAGTAGAAGAAGATCCAGCTTGAAGAATTTCAAGTAAACAATTAGGGCAAATGTTTGTAAACTCGAAACTTGAGCAAAATGCACCGTTAAGCCCTATAAATTTTTCAGGTATCACATGAAATGCCTTAGACAGTCAGAGTCTCACACAGAAAACTGAAATTGATGTTTAATAAACAGTAATCTGTAGCTAATGCTAGCAATGAGCAATATATTAGAAAATTTAAAGAAATATTGAGCAAGAAATTTTATGAACAGTCAACAATGGCGGATTCACAGGCGAAGATATTTAAAATCGTGCTTACACCATAGTGAGTGAGTTGAGGTTAGATTCGTCTTACCATTGAAGAAGATTGCAGAAGAAGAATTCGGAGATGGAAATTTTTCTGTAGATTCTATCCAAGAACAGTGCGAAAGGAAGCAAGAGATGTAGAGAGAAGAAGGAGTTATAGAGAGAAGAGTAAGAGACAGCCTGTGATTTAAGTTTTTGGCGGTTGAGGATTTATAAATGAAAAGACGTTAAATCAGTCATAAAGACTTGTGAAAAGACTTTAAGTCAGACGCCTTTTCCTTGAAAAGACTTAATGAGTGACGACTTTAGGAGAGAGAAAAAGTACCTTGTTGAAGAATATCTCAACCAATTTTAAAATCAGTACCTTTCAATTTTCATAACTAACCTTCTAAAACTAGGAGTTCAGAAAACTTACCTTTGCCTTCCAGTGATTAATTAACTCGCTGACTTTATTCTTAAAGAAATAAGTCTGCTTAAATGTATAATCAAGTCTGCTTAAGAGAAGTCGTCAAGTCTGCTAAAAAAATTTATGATGAAAAATTAAATTTTAATTAAAATCAAGCAGTTGGGTCGAGCATACCAAGCTCTCCCCTTAGATAAGGAAACCTGTCTGCTTCTAATGCTTTTGTGAAGATGTCTGCAAGTTGATGTTCAGTTGAAATGTACTTCATGCTTATGTTTCTCTTTTCTACATTATCCCTTAGAAAATGATATCGAACATCGATATGCTTGGTCTTGGAATGCATCACGGGATTGTAGGTGATCGAGATTGCTGACGTGTTATCACACATGATTGGGCAGTCAGCTACTTTGATGTCGTAATCCACCAACTGTTGCTTGATCCAGCGGTTGACGATGGCAGCTACGCCAGCCTATGTATTACCTTACGTGGTGGAGTTGGAAACCGATGGTTGTTTCTTGCTAGCCCAAGAGTCAAGCATGTCTCCTAGAAATTGACAAGTTCCACTAGTGCTTTTCCTGTCTACTTGACAGCCAGCATAGTCAGCATCTGAGTAGCCAACTAAGTTGAAAGACGATTCTCTTGGGTACCAGATGCCTAAGATGGTGGTATCTGATACATACTTGATGATTCTTTTGGCTACAAGAAGATGTGACTCACGAGGGTCTGCTTGAAATCTAGCACATACTCCAACAGCATCCACTATGTCAGGTCTTCTGGCGGTGAGATAAAGCAGAGATCCGATTATCCCCCTATAGTGGGTGACATCAACTTTCTTTCCTTGTAAGTCTTTTGTAAGTTTGCATTTGGCGACCATTGGTGTATCAAGGTGTTTGCCATTTCCAATCCAAACTTTTGACAAGTTCTTTAGCATACTTGGATTGGCCGATGAATATTCCTTTGTTGGATTGTTGAATTTGAAGACCCAAAAAGAATGTGAGTTCTCCCATCATGCTCATTTGAAATTTTCCAGTCATGAGTGTCTCGAATCGCTTGCATAGCTTCTCATTTGTAGATCAAAAGATAATATCATCGACATATATTTGCACCAGCAGAGAGTGGCCTTTGTGCTTGAGAATAAAGAGAGTGGTGTCGATTTTTTCCTCACACAAATCCTTGTTCTATCAAGAATTTGGATAGAGTTTCATACCAGGCACGAGGAGCTTGCTTAAGACCATAGAGGGCCTTCTTAAGCTTGTAGACATGAGTCTCTTTTCCTTTTTCCACGAAACCTGGAGGTTGAGTAACATAAACTGTCTCTTGAAGATCACCATTGAGAAATGCACTCTTGACGTCCATTTGATATAGCACAAAGTCCTTGTATGTAGCATAGGCTAAGAAGATTCTGATAGCTTCCAACCTTGCTACTGGAGCAAAGGTTTCATCATAGTCGATTCCTTCTTCTTGGCGATATCCTTGTGCAACGAGTCTTGCTTTGTTTCTAATGATGTTCCCATCTTCATCCTTCTTGTTTCTGAACACCCATTTTGTGCCAATGATAGTATGATCAGCAGGTTTTGGGACTAGCTTCCATACTTGGCATTTTTCAAATTGCTGAAGTTCTTCTTGCATGGCTTCCAGCCAACTTGGATCTTGCAAAGCTTCATCAATCTTCTTTGGCTCGTCTTCTAAAATGAATGTAGCACAGAACATACATTCATTTCTGGAAGATCTTCTAGTTCGTACTCCAACATGAATGTCACCAATGATTTGAGAGATTGGATGGTCTTTACATGTTCTTGTGACAACAGGAATGTGATGACTTACTGTTGTTTCTTCATGACGAGGTTCAAAGGAGGACTAGGAGGAAGATCAGTTGTGTCTTGATGAGTATTTTGTTCAGAATTTGATTCAAAGGTGAGTTGAAGAAAAGGATTTTCAGGTTCAGAAGCAATGGGTTCTGGATTGGAGTTTTCTTGAGCAGGGTTGAGGTCTTCTGGTGACCCATTTGATAAGAGATGATGGTCAGGGATATTTGATTGAGTTGCTGGAGATGGATTAGGTGTATGAGAGGATGATGGTTGGGAGGTACCTGTCTCAACATCAACAAAATCATCAGCAACATTTGGAGCCACGTGTGGCTCTAATAAATCAAATTCATCAAATGAGACATGAACGGATTCAACTATTTTTAACGATCTTTTGTTGAAAACCCTGTAAGCCTTGGAGTGTAAAGCATAGCCCAGAAATACACCTTCATCGGCTTTGTTATCAAATTTGCTTCTGTAGTCATTACCATTGTAGACTACGAAACACTTGCAGCTGAAGATTTTTAAAAAATCCAATGTTTGGGGCTTTACCTCTCCAAAGTTCATAGGGTGTTTTACCATGAAATTTGTTGATCAAAGATCGGTTCTGAGTGAAGCAAGCTGCGTTGACGGCTTCTGCCGAAGTGTTTGGGCAGCTTTGCTTCGGCAAGCATAGTTTTAAGCGACTTCGATAAGTGTTACTGTTTCTCCTTTACGCTACGTTACTGTTGTGGTGTCCTTACTATAGAGAAATTGTGACCAATGCCATGATCATCACAGTACTTTGCTATTCCATTATTTGTGAACTCAGTACCATTGTCTGATCTAACGTCACTGATTTCATCAAGTTTTTGTGTTTGCAGTCTTCTGAACAATGCTGTAAGAAGATCGTATGTGTGGTCTTTAGAAGACATCATCTATGTCCAAGTATATCTTGTATAATCATCCACTACTACTAGCGTGTATCTGTGACCACCATAGGCGATAGTAGTGGGTCGAAGAGATCCATGTGGAGAAGTTGCGAGAGGTCTTGATGTTGCGAGTCTGGTTTGCTCTTGAAAGACGTTTTGAAAGCTTTCCAGTTGACAAGCTTTACAAGCACGATCATGATCGAGACCTTTGGCAATCCTTTAACTAGACCTTCTTTGGATAGCTTAGATAGATATTTGAAGTTCAAATGGTGAGTCTTTTGTGCCATAACCAACTTTTGTCTTGAGCAGAGTTTGCCACAAGACATAGACTAGCAGCCTTGCCGTAAGCATTCAAATCTATCACATAGACATTCCCTTGTCTATGTCCAGTTACCAAGGTTGAGCAGGAGACTGGATCCTTGATATCACATCTGTTTGAGGAGAATTGACAAATAAGTCCTTTATCACAGAATTGAGAAATACTCAGAAGATTATGTTTCAAGCCTTCTACTAGAGAGACTTTTCCTATGGAGAGATTTCCTCGAATGATGGATCCGTAGCCAATAGTTCTTCCTTTAGCATTGTCTCCAAAGATGACTGGAGGGCCTTCTGCTTCAGAGATGTTAGAGAGAAGGCAAGATTCTCCGGTCATATGTCTTGAGCAGCCACTATCTAGATACCATACATCTTTCTTCTCTAAACTTGAAGCAGCCATGAAGCACACCTGAGATATAGAGATAGGAAAATCATGGTCCCCTTTTATTTTCTTACGGGTCCAAATGGTTATTTTTGGAACCCATACTTGCGACTTTTTGGAATAGGGGATCCGGCGAGGCTTCATGATGGATTTCAGCGGACATTCATGGACCAAGTGGCCTAAACATTTGCAAAAGGTACAGTGATGGAAATTACAAAAGTCTGTTTGATCATGCTGGGTGTTGATAGGCTTTTGAACATTTTTCTTAACAACAAGCGGCTTTTGATTTAGCATCTTGTTAACAAGCTTAGGGGCATCTGTGTGAGGCTTCTTGAGTCTGTACTCAGCAGTCTTTGCTTTGGCAAAAGTATACTTGTTGGTAGTAGACTTTGATACCTCATACATTTTACCTTTAAGCTTGGTATCAACATTCGTATAGCGGCGCCATCGGTAATCTTGTTGATGAATCGATAGGTTTGGCGGACTCTTTGTGGGCCTTGAAACAGCGCCTTTGCTTTCACGAGAGGTGCCGGTGGAGGGCCGTTGAGTCTACACTACCTTTAGCGCATTTCTCTCTAGATGATTGCTTTGCTTTTGAAGCGTCATTGTTCTTGATTATTTGAACCTTAAGGTATTTATATGGAGTAGCAGTATATCCAATTCCTTGTTTACCCTTGTTAGGCTTCTGATATTGTGCAGGAATATTGTTTTGCACTGTAAAATGTTCTTTTTCTTGTTCGGAGGTTACGCCAGAAGTGCTTTCAGAGAAACCTAGCCCAGTTTTATCTGTCGAGGGCTTCTGATCTCCTAGAATTTGATCAAAGACAGTCGTTGAGTTATTCCATGAGTTGATGGTCTTTTGTAACTCATCTTTCTCAGCAGATATCTCTTTGGCATGATCAATAAGGCAGGCAACCTTTTCATTGAGAAACTTGTTCTCTTCTTTTAACTTGATACTTTCCTGCTGGACTCCATGGAGAGTTTTTAACTTCGGCTTCAAAGCATGGATTTCTCGATTTTCTCATGATTTTTGGCTAACTTAACATAGGCCTTTCTAAATTCATTGAATTCCTCTAGCATGTCCTGAGCATCCTTGAGGATTTCTTCTTTTGAAGGCTCTTCAGAAGGTTGTTCAATGTTAGCTTGAAAAGGAGAGTATTTAACTTCACTATCTGAGTCATAGGTGGGAGGTGACTCTAGAGCAACAAGGCAAATGTGTGCCTGCTCGGGTGAGTCATCACTATCATCCTCATCAGAATCAGTTTCAAACCAAGTAGATACATGGTTTTCTTCTAAATCCTCAGCCAGTAGACCTTTATGTTTAGAAAATGATTTAGAAGGTCTCCTTTTATAAGCTTCATATTTTGGCTTAGGACATTTAGAAGCAAAGTGACCAGGCTTCCTGCAGTTGTAGCAAACTAACTCATTGTTTTGTGAGCTTTCAGCAGACTTTCTGAAAGTCTGCTGGTTTGCTTCCTTCTTTTTGTTAAATTTTGAGAACTTTTGAAACTTCTTAACGAACATGGCAAATTGCTCGTCAGAGAGAATTTCATTCTCATTTGAAGAAGTAGATGGTTTATTTTCTTGAGCAGGAATTTCTTGAGAGATAGCAGAAAAGGAAGGAAGTTTAAAATGTTTGTCCTATTCTTGAGCTTGAAGCAATTCTTGCTCATAGACAGTTAAACTCGCATACAAACTTCTGAGGTGCATGGAGTTCAAGTCTTTGGACTCTTTTATAGCAGTGGTTTTAACATGCCACAAACTTCCTAGAGAAGCTAAAAACCTCATATTTACTTCCTTAACACTATATTCTTTTCCTAAGGAATAACGACTATTTACTACCTCACAAAATCTGTCGTAGGCTTGTCGTAGAGTCTCCTTAGGTACTTTGGAAGGAATCAAATTGTTGAATGTAGTTGTACTTTCTTTGTTCCGGTGGGCGGATCTCCTTCAAGATATTCCACGAGGCTTCCCACATTTCCTTGGCGGTTTTGCATCGATAATTTGTTGATATGTGCTTGTGTCGGCAATTTGGATATGATGTGTATAGCTTTCTGTCGAGTTCAACAAGCCTCCTTTCTTCGTCTGTCCAATCATTCATGGATTTAGGAATCTCCGGGGGTCCACTGGCTACTTCGGCAAGTAGGTTGGGCTTCATTGGAACATGAGGACCTGTTAAAACACATTGCCACAAACGGTTGTCAATAGAGTTCATGTATCTCATAACTTTATCTTTCCAGACTTCGAAGTGG
Source organism: Codonopsis lanceolata (assembly GCA_013146195.2). Taxonomy (NCBI): domain Eukaryota; kingdom Viridiplantae; phylum Streptophyta; class Magnoliopsida; order Asterales; family Campanulaceae; genus Codonopsis; species Codonopsis lanceolata. The sequence continues at coordinate 127,844,345 of CM028380.1, read as the reverse complement.
CCTTCGTCCAATATTGGGACGTGGCTGGTATTCGAAGTAGGAAGCATATAGTGAGCCATATGATCTATTCACAAGAGGTTAATCTTGAAAAAATGAATTTTCAAAGAATTAGGCTATGGTACCAATTGTTGGTCCCGAAATAGGCTTAATCTAGGCTAGAAGGGGGGGGGGGTTGAATAGCCTAGTTGCTTTTTATTAAAAACTTTTCAAAACACTTCTGAATGATTTCTTAAAAAGATATTACTAGAAGTTTTAATGCGGCGGAAAACTAAAGAGGGGGCGGTAGGCGCTTAAGTAGCAATTCAGTAGTGGTCTATGATAAGTAAGCAGTTAATAGAAAGATAGAAATGCAGTCGGATAGAACACGAGTTTAGAAGTGGTTAAATGCTGTGAATAGTACTACGTCCAGTACCAAAGTGGTTAGCTTTGGATTTTAAAAGGTGCACTTGTTTATCCACTAGGTTTATAAGTAAGATCTCTAATGGATCGTGTACAAAATGAGTTTTCAACCAAGTGTATAGTGGTGAGAGAGATAATCAATGATTAATTATTCTCTCACTTGCTAAAGTAAATAACCGTTTTTAAAAGCAAACTAGATGAAGCTGTAATGGAGTATAGACTGGCAGATCTACAGCTTCAGGAAGTTTGGTGAAGTGTTAGTTCTCTTGTCCGTTTGATCTCTTGAATGCTTGAGTGTTGAAGATGAAGCTTGAACGTTTAATGCGCAAGAGTTATGTTTTCAGATCTTCAAAACTTGAATAAATACCAGAGAGATCTTTTGGACCGTTGGACTGAGGCAGAGGGAACTGTGTCCAACGTTCTATTGCATTGAATGCAATTCGCGCTTTGGGGATGTATGCGGTCATCGGAGATGCGGTGTTTGCAGAGAAGACATTCCCGAATAGAGTAGGTTTCGAGTTGCGGGCGTTGCGGTTGTGAAAGTCTTCTTAGCCAAAAGAGGTAATGTCTTCAGACTTCATGATTCAGGAGACAGACTGGACAGTTGTCAGTATGTAGTTGACTTCTTTGGAGTGAAATCTGATGAAGATATTTTGACTAGATATTCCAAGAAATATCTAAATTAGACGTTATGTGACATAATTCCATGTTTTGGCTAGTCTTGATTTTCGCTCTTGAGCAGACTTCAAAGTCTACTGTTCTTCCAAGGCTGCTATTGAAGCCTGCTTATCCGCGCCTAAACTAACACTAAACAGTTCTAAGCAACCTTGATTCTAAGACAGTTGCCACACTAATCGGTACGCAGACCTATTAGCCACTATACAATAGAATCAGAAGATGACTCAACCAGATCTAGAACCTATGAGAATCAACAATGTTTGTTCTCCGGCATGTTTTTAGCCGTTGAGTATGTTAGACTAGAGTCTTAGACTTAGTGTAATGTTGGAGTTCAACGTAACCGCCCGATGAATTGGTTTATTTGTGCTATATATTTGTATTGCATGACAGGGAGTTTTGCTCTACGTGCCCAATGTTGCGGCACGTGCGTCGAATTTTTGGACCGAGAGATTAATTATCTCTTTGGTTTGAGCTTGTTAGCTCGGGCACCACTGTTTTATTACATTTCGCTTCCGCATGTGTTTTGAGTTGTTGGCGTATCGCCGTTATGGCCTTACCCATTATTTGCTATTTGCTTGTTGTTGTTTGTTTCCCAACGGCACGACCTTGGGATCTCGTCTTGGGATCCGGGTCGGGTCGTCACATAGATGTTGCCTAAAGAATAGATTTCCTTTGCAATAGCTTGTAATGTCTTTAATTTACATCTCTTAGTAATTGATTACAAATAACTCTTTAAAATAGAAGCCAAGTCTTCAGAAACTGAATATCATATAACAGAGGGATCAATCAATGTTTCATGATAGGGAGTTTTTGACTCTTGATTTTTTCTTAAGAGGAAATAAGAATCTTAAAATCCTTCAACTGTAATGTTGCAGAATTCTGAACTAAAAGATTTCTCTCGAGAGGGTGTTGGATTGATGACAATCGTTAGCCTTATATCAAGAGAATTTGGATCAAAGATCATTTAAAGTGAAGCATCCATTGGAGTTTTATACATCTGAGACAATTTTATTCATAGTGTCAACTGAAGAATTTACTTCTGTCATATGAATAAATTTCTCATATTCAAGTAAGGAATCATCATAGGAATTGCATAACTCAAGAGATTTTTGAAAACAAAATAATTTCAAAATAACCATGTTTTCGCAAATATATCTCATGAGAAATCCTTGTCAAACGAGTTTCTGAAATAAGAATAAGAAAATCAGTTTCTTTTGACATGCATCTGGAATGAGCGATCGAGAATCAAACTCTCAGGTGGTTAAACCTGGCAAGTAGCTCTCAGAGTTTGGCTCTGATACCAATTGTTGGTTCGCAATGATGCTCAAATAGGCTAGAGGGGGGGTGAATGGCCTATGTTGCTGATTTAAAACTTTTCTTTTTGTATTCATAAAAAGCAGGTTTTAAAGGCACAAACAGTCGGGATAACGAGCATGTATGCTGGTAAGACGGAACAGCAAACTTGCTCTGAATAGAGTAATGAACTCTGCTGGCAGATTGATGGTAAATCAAAAGCCTGGTTAAAGAGTTTTAGTAGTGGAAATTGTAAGGCTTGGATTTATTGAGGAAGTCTTAAGTGGTTGTACACGAATATATATTCAGAACAATAGCACACTTAATTCTTCTTCCAAATGCAGGTTTAGGAAGTCATGAGAGAATAGCTTTTCAAGAGGTAAATTGGTTTATAAAAGCTCATCGAGAAATTAAGGATGAATATTAAATAAGATATAATATGAAAGAACATCTGAAGTTTATTCAAAGACAAACATACAGATTACATCAACCTAGACTCTCTATGTGCATTATCTATCCTTATGGTTCCAAACTTTAATCCTTACTTATTTATCCATAAAAGGAGTTCTTAAGTAAAGATAGCAGTAGGAGACGACAATGAGGAAAATATATGAGAAGACAATTTTTAGGGTCGTTCAGAAAAGAGATATGTGAACAACTGAGTGTTGAGCACTCGACTTCCTATGATGATCGATGATTGCACAATCAACAGTATTTGTAATGGAATACAAATCTGAAGATATGAATGTAATGCACACAAACAACTCTTCATCTTCCTTGGGCAAGATCCAAAATCTATCTTCAAATTCATCTGAAGTGCTTTGCCTCTAGCTTACGAATAAAGTCCTGAAGTTCTGTTAGAGACTGAGATTTTCGAAGAAGGTTGAAGAACTCAAATCAAGAAACTGATTCTTGATCAAGAAACTGATCTTTGTCTTGAGATATTTCTGATCTCTCTCTTCTCCTTTTCCTATTTCTTCTTAGCAATCCACAGTAAGTGTTTTGCTAAAGTCTGGGTTCTTTCACTGTAATATTTTGTGGAGATCTAAGGGAATCATTGTTGAAGATGATTTCCTTTATAGATCTCATAGCCTTGTCGAACAGATCAACTTGCATCTGTGTTTCACCCACTTATGCATTCGATCTGTTGATTGATTGATCGTGTTGTGTATTTATAAGAGAAGAAAGGATTTCTTTTCATAGACAAGGGTCTTTTTGATTGTTGAGATATGTTGATAGATTTTCTATCTGTTTTGAATAGTGTTGTCGTTGAAGACTGTTGGATAAAGATGTTGTTCACTGGATCTATGACTGTTGGGTAAAGACTTTGTTCTGCAGATCCTTGAACTGTTGCCCGTCAAACTGAATTGATTTACCTCTAAAAACTAAGTCTGAAACATAGTTCACTGATGGGTGGTTTGTCCAATAAAGTAGATTCTTTTGACTTTCCAAACTAAGTGTAGAGAGAGAAGATCTTGTAACATCTGAAATGTCGATCAGGCTTCATAAAGATGTGAATGACTTTTGAGGCTTGAACATTTTTGTCTCTTTTTAATCATCTGCAATCTTTTCTCTTTGCAGCACGTGCAAAGCTAAGTCTGCTAGTAAGCTGTTCATTACTGAATGATGAGTCTTTGACTAGAGAAGACTACTGGCTATCGTGGTTGCGGTATGAACATTCAAACCATAGCATGTCTGCTGGTGATAATTCTTCAAGATATTTATGTGTTTATGAAAAGTCTGCTGGTGACGAGTCTTCAGAAGATTTTTCACGCTCTAGCAGGTCTGCTTGTACTGGTGCATATGAATCGCTGGTCTATTGATCATCAATGAGAAGGTAGGACTAGACCCGGAAATTCCTAATCTAAGACCTATGTGATGTCAAATAAGTTGTCACCCTAATGGTACGCAGACCTTTTAGCCACTTGTTATGACACACGGTAATGAGAACAAGCAAATTAAAATATTCAGAATATGCAAGGAGATAAGTTGTTCATCAGCAAGAATATTCCAACAGTTCTTCCCCCTATTCCAAAGCTATTCCGTAGATTTATGATGACTATGATGATGAAAATCAAACTTTTAAATGACTATAATGTTCTGTTTGAAAATTGGAGTAAACAAAATTTTTTTTTGAAAATCTTACAAAAGAAAAGGAAACTTTGAATGTTGAAAATAAAAGATTAAATACTTTGAATGATGATTAAAAAGAGGCTTTAGCTCGTATTGAATCTCTATTAACTAGATAAGATGTGGAGTTTGAAAAGATGAAAAGTGAGCTAGATAGGTCTAATGGAACCTTGCACAAAATGAATAAATTTAAGGCTACTCTTGAAGAAATTTTGGAAGTAAGTAATGAAAGTAGAGTTGGCCTTGGTTATAAGGTTCCTAAGGTTCCCATATTTGTTAAAAAAATGTTAACAAAGCTCATACGTTTGTTAAAGTAACTGGTGTGTGCCCTTCTATCTCTTCAAAAGATTCTAATTCTTTGAATTTATGTGATAAAAGAAGATCCAAAAGAAAGACTTCCAAAAAACGTAGTATGATTTGTTTCTAGTGTTTTATTAGTGGTCATGTTAAACTCCATTGCCGTAAGAGACACGTTGATCTGGCCAAAAATATTTTTCAGAATTCAATGAAGGCTCTGATGAACCTTTATTCAAGAATTCATTCATATTATGCCAGATTTGCTTGGAAACAAAAGTCCATAAAGTTTTGTCATGTTACCTTTACTTCTCTTAAGTCTAACATTGCAGGTACTTGGTACTTTAATAGTGGTTGCTCTAGGCATATGATAGGTCCCAAAGAATATATGAAAAATTATGAAAATGTCAAAGGTGGGTGTGTGACATATGGTGATGATGCACAAGGTTAAGTAATTGGTAAATTTCAAGGCCTAGTGTAGCTCGGATCTGTATTGAAGTGAATCTTACAACTGTTATTCCTTCTCGAATCTGGATTGATAGCGGCTCCACCTCATCTTCTGGATTTTGGCAGCCCATAGAGCGTCCCTTTGTATTGTACCTTTTGTCATAGACAAGGTCATGATGGAGACTCATGTAGAGTTTATCTGAAACAGACTGGAAAAGGCAAGGAACCTGCAACCTCTGATGTCCCTACTCATGAAAGAGCTAATCCTGGAACATCTAAAGCAACCGGCAATGTTACGTGGAAGAAAAAAAATAATCCTCCTATGCAATCTGCTCCTCAAGCCACAAGTAATACTGAAGAAGAAATTTTAGCAGACCCTCAAGTTGAACCGAGAATTAATCCCCAACAGGATGTTCCATCGGGAGGAAACCAAGATCTGAATAATACGGGTATTCCATCGGGAGGAAGCCACGATTTGAATGCTAAGGGTAATAGAGATTCTGATGTGGTGGACAATCAAAATGATCAAGAGCCTGATGCCCCAGTAGAGACCATTCCAAATACAGCCCCTTTTAATAAAGATCCCAAGCCAACTGTTATTCAATCACCTTCTGATGATCCCGAGCCTGATCCGGATGAAAGTGATCAAGTTACATCTCCTAATCGATTTGAGATCCTGCAGTCAATTGGGGAGGAAGATTCGAATGTTGAGATTACGGCTAACCCTAAAGTTTCCCGTAAGCCTCACGCTATCCCTCCCTCGAATATTTCAACTCGTTCTCAAGCGCATGCAAAGCCTCATGCTTCTAGACGGCCAGACATTTCCCATGTCGATAAATAGCCTTTTTTGGAATCTTCGGGGTGTGGGTAATGAAGTCACAATTACCCGTCTAAAAAAGCTTATTAAACTTCATCATATCTCTTTTCTTTCTATTTGTGAACCCATGATAGATTCTTCTAGCATTCAATATCTTGCTCGCCGTCTTAAATTCCGTTTTTTCTTTTGCAATTCGGCTAATTCTATTTGGCTTTTTGCTAAGTCATCTCTTCAGTGCCAAGTAATTCTGGATTCAACTCAACACTTAACTCTCCGTATACAGCATTTTACGTGGTCTCAGCCAGCCTATATAACTTCTGTTTATGCTAAATGTTCTGCTGTCGATCGTCGGAGCCTCTGGGATGATTTGATTGAGATGGGCTCTGATTTAAAGGACTTACCTTGGCTTGTCAGCAGTGATTTTAACATTATTCTCAGCTCTCATGAGAAACTTGGTGGAGTGGGTTGGGATAGACATGGCGCCATTGATTTTCAGAATTGTTTAACTTCTGCGGGGTTAGTCGATCTTGGCTTTAATGGCAGTAAATTTACATGGTGTAATCACCGAGATGGCCAGGCTATTATTTACCAAAGATTGGATAGAGCTCTTTCTAATACTGCTTGGTCTACTCGTTTTGATCGTACTCGGGTGGATCATTTAAATCGTTCTTGTTCGGACCATTCTCCGCTTCTTATAGTGGCTGAGCATTGTTCTGTGGTAAGGCCATATAAATTTCGTTTTTTAAATGTTTGGACTGATCACCCCGCTTTTTTGAAGGTGGTTCAAGATGCTTGGAATGCTCCGGTTTTGGGTCGCCCAATGATGAAGTTTTTGCAAAGCTTAAAGGCTGTTAAGAATGCCTTGAAGGCTTGGAATAAACAAACTTTTGGAAACATTTTCCAGGCAATTCGCGAGGCTGAAGATGTGGTTCTTGAAAAAGAATTAGCTTATGAGCTTGATAATTCTATGTCCAACCGAGAAGCGCTCCATTTGGCTGAGGCTACTCTTAAGAAAAAACTAAAGACTGAAGAAAATTATTGGAGGCAGAAGTCTCACTTGAAATGGCTTAAGGATGGTGACGGCAATACTAATTTATTCCACTCTTCGGTTCAGCAATCTCGACGGAAATTACACCTTCATTCCATTGTTGATTTGCATGGGAATTTTCTCTCTAATGAAGATGCCATCAAAGATGCCAGTAGCTTTCTTTCAGACCAACTTCGGGCAACAACATTAGAAGATAATGATCTCCTTGATGTCATTCCTTCCTGTATATCTACTGCCCAAAATACTCTATTGTCTGATCCTCCATCTCTTATTGAAATTAAGAATGTGGTATTCTCTCTTAGTGGCGACAGTGCGGCTGGTTCAGACGGTTTCACGGGTAAATTTTTTACTTCTTGTTGGGATATCATCGCGGATGATCTTTACTCTGCAGTTTTGGAATATTTTGCCGGTTTCTCTATGCCTCGATCTTGGACCAGTACTCTCCTCATTCTTATTCCAAAGTCGGATCAGGTTACATCGTTTAAAGATCTTAGACCTATCAGTCTTTGCAACTTTTGCAATAAGATCATCTCGAAGTTATTATCTGCTCGGCTAGCTTCGGTTCTTCCTTCTATCATTTCCGACAACCAAAGTGCATTCACCAAAGGTCGTATCATCCAAGATAATCTCCTTTTAGCTCAAGAATTGATGCAACATCTTAAGAAGAAAATTAATGGCTCTAATATTATTATAAAGCTGGATATGGCAAAAGCTTTTGATAGGGTCTCATGGCTGTTTCTGATCAAAGTGTTGCGAAAATTTGGCTTTGGGGAAATATTCATTGATTTGATTTGGCGTACTATCTCAGAAAATTGGTTTTCAGTTCTCATAAATGGGAGTTCTGCGGGTTTTTTCTCCTCATCCCGAGGCCTCCGTCAGGGTGATCCTTTGTCTCCGAGTTTATTTATCATCGCAGCGGAAGTCCTCAGTCGGAATCTCAATAAACTTCAGTCTTTGCATCCCCATTACGCTTTTTCTTCGCTTAGTGGCTGCCCGATCATTTCTCATCTTGCTTTTGCAGATGATGTGATTATCTTTTGTAATGGAAATCGGCATTCCATGTCCCAACATAGAAGATTGCTTGACAATTATGAAAAGTGCTCGGGTCAGCTCATTAATGCCCATAAAAGCTGCTTCATGCTTTCTTCTCATACGTCTAGATCTCGAATTGCCTCGATTCATAATCATCTTGGATTTCCGTTTCGAGATCTTCCAGTCACTTACTTGGGCTGCCCTTTATTTGAGGGAAGGAAAAAAAAGGTGTTATTTGATTGCTTAGTTGAAAAACTTCAAATGAAGATCAGTTCCTGGATTGGTGCATTTCTTAACCAAGCGGGCAAAGTCACTTTAATTAATTCTGTTTTGAATTCTATAGTGATGTATCAATTAGCTTCGCTTGATCCGCCGTTGGCAGTTCTTAATCTGATTAACCGGTTGCTAGCCAATTTCTTTTGGGGTTCCATTGACGGTAAGCACAAAGCGCACTGGATCGCTTGGGATAAGTGCTGTCGGCCTGTTCTGGAGGGGGGTGTGGGGATTAAATCGCTAGCTGATGTTATGCGATCCTTTGCTATTAAAATTTGGTGGCGTTTTCGGACAACTGACAGCCTTTGGTCTCGGTTCATGAAAGCTAAATATTGTTCTTCGTCTCATCCCTGCTTCTTCTCGCGGGCTCGGGTCTCATATTTGGCGTCGGATGTGTTCTATTCAGGTCTATTCGGAACATAGCAGATCCTCATATTCGATGGATTATAGGCAAGGGAAACTGTTCTATTTGGTTGGATAGTTGGTTACCAGATGTAAATCTCGTTCAGCCTGATTCGAGCACTCTATCTATTGTGGCTGATTTATTTTCCTCTTCCGGCCAGCTTACTTCCCGCGCTATTTCTACTCTTGGTAATCTTTGCGGTTTACGCCATTCAGTCTCATCGCATTCATATTTCGGATCAGCCAGATATGGCTTGTTGGAGCCTTCAAGCGAATGGCCGCTTCTCCTTATCCTCAGCTTGGGATCTGATTCGTGCCTCTCATCCTCTTCTCGGTTCAGCCAAATTTATATGGCACAAATATATCCCAAGGCAGATTAGCATATTTATGTGGCGGCTGTGGTATCATCGTCTCCCCATTGATGAGAGTATAATGCGGAAAGGTATCTCGCTTGCTTCTTGATGTTACTGTTGTAATGATGGAGCTTGTGAATCTTATTTACATGTGTTTCTCTCCAGCCCTCTCGCTCGATATATATGGAATTTCTTTCATATTTTAGGGGCTGTTCCTACAGCTAGTATTTCTATCCAACAAACTTGTTTTGCTTGGTGGCTGAAAGACAAATCTTTGATCTTCTTAATCACGCCTGCTGTTATTTTGTGGGAGTTATGGAAGTATCGCAACACTGCTCTTCATGAAGGAAAACGGATTACAGGTCGTCTTCTGCTTGTCCGTATCAAACAAGAAATTTCTAGCATCTTAACTGTGGCTGGTCTTCCTTCCTACTCTCTGGACAATTGGGAAAGGTATTTTGATCACCCTCTTGGCTGGCATAGTACCATTCCAACATCTAATCGGGCTGTTTTCTGGTCAAAGCCTATGTCAGGCTTGGTCAAACTAAATACTGATGGCGCTTGTCGTGGAAACCCGGGTGATAGTGCAGGTGGGGGAGTCATTCGGGATTCTAGTGGTGGTCTAATCCATGCTTTTTCCTCTTATTTTGGTCACTCTTCTAGCTTCATGGCCGAATGTCGTGCTCTTCTTCAAGGAGTTGATTGGCTTTGTTTGCACAATTATGTTGGAGCTCATGTCGAAGTTGACTCTAAAGTCTTATTTGATTGTATCACCGGTAAATCTAATCCTCCTTGGGTCTCTCTTTATTATATTCGTGCCATTAAATCAATGGGGAATTCTATGCGGTTGGTCTTCTCTCATTGCTTTCGTGAAGCTAATAGTGTGGCTGACGCTCTTGCTAACATGGGTTGTGATAAGAGTAACGACTACATCTTCTCTTCAGTTTCTGCTCTCCCTAGACAAATACGAGGTCTCCTTCATCTGGATTCGATCGGCACTGCTTATATCAGGATTTCTTAATGTGGGTTTTCTCTAGTTATTTTTTGTTTGTATCTTTTTCCGTTTTCGAGGTTAGGCTCCTCCGTCCTCCTAATTATAAGGGCAAGGCTGGTTGTCCCCCTCAAGCTTGTTTCCTTTATTTTCTTATTAATAAAATCTAGCAGGGTGCCGCCCCTGTTTCCTTAAAAAAAAAAAAAAGTAATTGGTAAATGTGTTTTAAATTGTCAAGGTCTACCTAAATTAAATAATGTGTATCATGTTGAAGGTTTGACTGCTAATCTGATAAATATTAGTCAATTATGTGGTAATGACATGCATGTTAGATTCAACAAAGAAAAATGTGATATTTTTTATAAAAATAACTTATGTATTTTATCAGACATTAGATCTAATGATAATTATTATCTTGTTGTTAACATACTTGTCATTCTTCTTCCATAAATGAAATTGACTTATGACATCAAAAAAATTGGTCATATGAGTACTACAAAACTAGAAGAACTTGTTAGACATGAAGCTGTTAGAGGTTTGCCAAAATTAAATAGCAAAGAAATGAAAATATGTGGTGCATGTCAAAAGGATAAACAAACCAAAGTTTCTCATAAAAGTATTCAAAATTGTGTTTTTTCTAGATGTTTTCAATTGGTTCATACTGACCTTATGGGACCAATTGATGTTGAAAGCTTAGGTGGTAAAAAGTATGCATTTGTTTATGTTGATGATTTTTCTAAATTTACATGTGTATTCTTTCTTAGAGAAAAATATGATACTTTTAATGCTTTCAAAATTTGGTATAAAAAGATGCTTAATGATTATAATCTAACTCTTATGAAACTTAGATCAGGTCATGGTAAAGAATATGAGAATTCATCATTCTCATCTTATTATGATAAAGAGGGAATTACACATGAATTTTTCGCTCCTAAAACCCCTCAACAAAATGGAGTAGCTGAAAGAAAAACTAGAACCCTACAAGAAATAACTCGTGTTATGCTTAATTCTAAGAATTTGTCTAAAAGATTTTGGGCAGAAGCTTTAAATAGTGCATGTCATATTATTAATAGTGTGTATTTAAGTTCTGGTAGTAATATGACTCATTATGAAATTCTAAAAGGAAAGAAACCTACTTTAAAATACTTTCATGTCTTTGGAAGTATTTGTTACTTGTTAAATGATAGAGAACATCTTGCAAAATTTGACTCTAAAAGTGACAAGTGGGTGTTTATGGGATATGCTACAAATAGCCATGGCTATAGAGTATTTAATCTTAGGACAAGAACTATTTTGGATTCCATGAACATTGTCTTTGATGATCTATCTGATTTGGGTAGAAAAAGCGTTGAAGATCAGGTTGATGATCTACTAGAAAGTTTGCAAACTTCAGAATCTGAATTTATTCCAAGTGAAGAAACTGTTTCAAAGAATGCTGGAACGAATGAAGGCTCCAATGTATCTTCATCGGGGACGTCATTGAAGAATGTTGAAACTGATTCTGATTCTGATGAAGTGAAAAACATAACAAACAGATCCAAAGACATTCCCAAAAGAATTCAGAAGGATCACCCTTCCAGTTTGGTGATTGTTGAAGTAAGTGCATATGTGCAAACAAGAAGAAAAGAAAATGTTAGTTACAAAGACATGGTTAAACTTGCTTGTTTGTCTCTTGAATGTTTGAAAGTGCATACTTGTTGCTATGTTTCTGAAATAGAACCTAAAAATGTGGTAGAAGCATTAAAAGATAAACCTTGGATAAATGTCATGCAAGATGAACTAGAATAATTTGTTAAAAATGATGTTTGGTACTTAGTTCCACATCCAAAATCTACTAATGTTATAGGAACCAAGTTGATATTTAAAAATAAGTCTAATGAACAAGGTAATGTGATCAGAAATAAAGCTCATTTAGTTGCTCAAGGATACACTCAAGTGGAGAGAATTGATTTTGATGAAACTTTTGCTCCAGTTGCTAGAATTTAATACATTAGATTGTTGTTAGTTATTGCTTACTATTTAGGTATTTCATTACAACAAATGGATGTTAAGAGTGCTTTCTTGAATGGTGTGTTAAATGAAAAAGTCTTTGTAGAACAACCTAATTAAAGGCTTTGAAGACCCTTTTAAGCCAGATCATGTTTATAGACTTAAGAAAGCTCTTTATGGTTTAAAACAAGCTCTTAGAGCTTTGTATGGTAAAACAACTGATTATCTACTTGGAAATAATTTTAAAACAGGAGAGGTAGATAAAATATTATTTATTCAAAAATCCAATAAAGAAATTCTTATTGCTCAAATAAATGTAGATGATATAGTATTTGGTTCCACTCTCGATTCTATGTTAAAACAATTTGCAAGTTGAATGACTTCTACATTTGAGATGTTAGTATGGTTGGTGAATTAAATTTTTGGTATGCAAATTAAACAAACTAAAATGGTATATTTATCTCAAGTTAAGTATGCTAGAACCAAGTTAAGAAATTCAAAATGGAGAATGTTACTTATAAAAAGACCTCTATGCCTCTAAAGTTAAGCTTAGTAGAGATGATAATGGTAAAGATGTTGATAATACCTTTTATAGAAGTATGATAGGTAGTTTACTTTACTTGACCGCTAGTCAGCCCGTATCTTGTGTATTGTGTATGTAAAAGCCATATAGATATCAAGCAAAACCCTATAGAATCTCACCTTATGGCCTTAAAAATAATTATTAGATATGTCAAAGGAACTTCAAAATTAGGGTTTGGCACTCCAAAGACACCAATACTAATTCAGTTTGGTTTTAGTGACTCTATGGCCATGGGTTATGTGTATGATAGAAAAAGTACTTCTAGTGGTTGTTTTTACCTTGAAATAACTTAGTGTCTTGGTATAGTAAGAAACAAAATTGTGTTTCCCTTTCTACCGTTGAATCTCAATATGTGACAATCTTGGTAGCTATTGTACTTAGTTTCTTTTGGATGAATCAAATGATTGAAGATTATGGTTTACATAGTGACTCATTACTTATATATTGTGATAATAAAAGTGTTATTGATATATCAAATAATCTGTGCAACATTATCGAACTAAGCACATTGACATTAGACATCATTTTATTCGAGATCTATTAGAGAAAAAAAACCATACATTTAGAATTCATAAGAACTGAAAATCAACTTGCAAATATTTTACCGAGTCCTTAGATTCTCGAGAGATTTTCCACCCTACCTGAGATCTTTTAGTGTTTGCATTTTTATAATATTAGTTATAAAATGTGGTTACATTTCCGGTGACTACATTTGTATA
>CM028380.1:127798812-127830797 GCA_013146195.2 Codonopsis lanceolata | reverse complement strand
TCCTCCCTAACTAAACAATGGCATGCACCGCCGCTTCTGTAGTCGCCAAATACACAAACAACTTTTCCCTAAAGACCGGCTACTTCAAAGAAAGGTGGACTTCCCAAATACCTCACCAAGTCTTCAAAAGCTTTCTCGACACTCTGAGTCCATTCAAACCCTTTGTTACCCCGCCCTTTGAAGAAAGGCAAGCACCGCCTCGATTCGAGATGAACCTTCCTAAAGCAATTACTGCTAAGCTTCTCGCACATCTTTAATGCAACAGGAAGCTTCATAGTGATCAATGCCTTTATTTTCTCAGATTGGCCTCGATTCCCCTCTCACCACCATGAACCCGAGGAACTTGTTGTACTTTTACCCGAACACACATTTGCTCTAAGTTTAACTTCATACTGTTCTTCCCGAGATTAGCAAAGGTCTCGCCTGTCCTCTCAGATGCTCGCGCCCTTTAGTCTTGATCACTATGTCATCGATGTAGGCTTCCACGTTTCTCCGAGCGTGCGAGCTAAACACCTGAAAGCTATTCACCATCCTTTCGTAAGTAGCTCCAAAGATTCTTCAAGCCAAAAGGCATCATCTTGTAACAATACCCCCCCCCGCATTTGTCGGAAAGCTTAGAGCCTTATCCCTCGCCATCTTCACTTGATGGTACCCATGTATAAGCATCTATAAGCATCTGAGCTGAGCTCGAACCTGGCATCCACTTAATTTATCAATTCTCAGAGCGGACAGATCGCCTTCCTGCAAGCTTTATTCAGATCTCGTGAAATCAACACATATCCGCCATTTTCCGCTTTGACTTCTTCACCATTACCACATTTGCCAGCCAGGTCGGGTAATGTATCTCCTCAATTATATCCGCCTTAAGAAGTTTCTCTACCTCTTCCCTGATCGCCTGATCCTTTTCCACCGAGTAAACTCTAGGGCGCTGCTGAATTGGCCGAAAAGCTGGGTCAACATTTAGCCGATGCAAGGCCACGATCTCGCTCACCCCTTGATATCCTCTCGGTCGCCCGAGGCAAAAACATCAAGGCTGCTCTTGTAATTGTTTAATCAAGTTTGCTCTCGCCTCCTGGCCATCAAAGCCCACTAATCTTTATCTTACGCTCGTGATAGCGGGGTTGCACTATGACGACCTCTTCAAGCCTCTGCCGTCTGCCGTAAATTCCTCGGCTCATCTCGCATTGGAGTGTGTCACACTCCACCTTCTCATCCTTCTCAGCTCGATCTTCGACTTTATCAAGCTGATCTACATCCATGGCCTCAGCTGGCTTTTCCGACATCACTGTTGGCAAAGGTTCATCCATAAGCTCAACGACCTCACTCAACTCCTCAAATCCCCCCGGCATCAATGCCGGCAAAGGATTACTAATACCTTCCTCGGCCACCTCTCCTCGCTCAACTTGCTCCATCGACTGCACTGTCGGCAGAGACGGAGTAGCCTCAATATCAGTCTGACCAACAATCATTGTCGTATTGCCTCAATTTGACTCTGCTCTCCCGACTTCAATGTCGGCTAGCTGCACCCATCTCCAAATCCTCTTGTACCATCGCCACCAGCGATGGTCCTCAGCCACATGTGAAGTTTTAGTGCCGATAGTAACCTTCGCTCGCCATCCTCCAAGGTTAACTCTACGCTTCTTCTCTCAGATCTCGCACATATTCAAGAATCGCTTCTCGGTGGCTTAACACCCCAACTCTTGGTGAGTGGGTATAGAACTTGGCTCAGCGATGCGGGATTGACGCCACCATCTGAAATTTTGCCATGCTCGGTACACCCAAGATGATGTTATAAGGAGATTTCAAGTCAATTACCATGAAGGTAATCTTTTCAGCTCGGGTCCTGATTCCCTCACCGACGAACACCTCTAGCTCGACGGTGCCTTTGACCGGGACTTTGTGATTCGTAAAACCTTCTAAAGCCCCAGCATACGGCTTCAAACGATCATCACTGCCCAACCTCACGGAAGCAAGAATAGTACATCACGCCCAGATGCTCTCAGATTCACCAAAATTTCAGGTGACAACCTGACCATCAACTAACGCCAAGACAATCAAGGATTGCTCGCCTGCCACACTACTCGCCAACTCGCTACGAGTAAACTGAATAGCCTGTTCACCATCCTGCAAAGTCGCAGGTCGATCCACCACTTTGGACAAAGAATAGATCTGCTTCCCAAGCTGTGTTGGAGTGAGCTCCTCATCCATTATAACATTTATTACCCCCCTGATTGGTGGGGCTTCCCGCCTAGGAGCATTCCCTCTATTGCCCGCATCTCTCTTGAAGCGATCTAGCCGCCCCTCATTGATCAACTTCTGAATGGCCTTCTTCAACGGCCAACATTCCTCTATAGTATGCCCATAATCATCATGATAAGCACACCTCTTTGTCTGATCCCTCTCGCCGGCAGTCGCTGGATTCATGCGAGGTGGGTTAGGAAGCTCGTTCCTTATCTCATACATAATGTCTTCTCGCAGCGTGTTGAGTGGGGTCAAGTCTGATTCACGAAGAAACTCCTTCGGCCGATCATAACGAGACTTGCTTTTATTGTAGGCTCCACTTCCTGTCTGGCCATTTCCTTTGACATTTCCCACAGCTTCGCTACTCTCCTTCATCTTCTCCTTTTTCGCCGTCTCCCCGGCACACCATTTTTGGGCTCGCATGAGCATCTGCTATGCTTTTGGTTCATGCTTAACTCGACCGCAAACCACCTTCACCTTCCAGTAATCCAGTTTCAAAGCACAATGTTACCTCTTGCTCAGTCAGACCAGGAACTTGCTCTAGGACCTTGGTAAACCTCTCAAGGTAGCTCGCGGTTGACTCATGTGAGCCTTGCTTAACCTTGGACAAGTCGGCCCTTGTCTTCGCCAACGAACCGGCCGTTCCAAAATCAGCCAAGAACTTTGCTCGCAAATCTGCCCAATTGTTGATCGAGCGTCGTGGCAGTGCTCCCATCCAAGCTAGAGCTTTTCCTTGCAACGCACCAACAAAAGCTCTGATCTTCAACGCCTCGTCTGAAGTCACCAAGCCAATTTGGGATTCAAAAGACATTAACCAATCCCTGGCCTTGGTCTTGCCCGTATACTCTTTAATGTTTGGAAATATCAACCCCTGTGCTGGTGGAGCATTCTCGATCCATGGAGCTAGGCAAGTGGCGATGTACCCAAGAAATTTCCATCTAATGCCTTGCCTTGCTCGGGCTTCCATCCGACGCTCAACTCCTCAAAATCCCGCATGTTTATAGTCAGAGGCAAACCACCCTCGAGCCGAGGTGATCGCGAGCATAGAGGGATGCGTGGGGTCCCATAACCGCGGCTTGCGGAACCCCGCGCTGCTTACTGTGGTGGTGCCCAAATGCGGCAACTGTGCGGTGATTGATGAGCGCTTAGAGAGGGAGTTCTACGGGCGTGACGTAGAACCCCTTGGTGATCGCGAATCCATTTAATTATGGGCACGAGATCGCCCGGTGAAGGTGAACGAAATCTGCGAGCATGTGACCTTGGCGGTGAAGGCGTGTTGGCAGATTGAGCCGAATCCTCCAACTCGCGGTCCCCTTGAATGAACACTGAACAACCTTGTGACTAGCCTTGCTACCTTCCAGGTTGTTCGTTTGTTTAGAGCCTTGTGCTCGCGGCTGAGAGTAAACAACCAAAGGATTCACCTGGTTACCACCTGTGCGAGAAACACCTGCCACCTGGCTAGGAGCCGACAAGGCTGGCAATGGATCTAACTCGATGGGCAATGGCGGCTTGCCCATCGCTATCAACTGCAGGTTAAGCTGGTGCATCTAGCCCAAATAAATAGCTCGCTGTCGTAAAGCTTCTTCACGAAACTCATGTGCTAGCCAAGCTAGCGCCTCGACTCCTAGCCGAATCAACCCCACGCCTTTGGTTAAGCTGATGGCGCGTGTCATGAGGTGGTGGAACATTATTCCCGGCCACTTGATTAAAGCTGGGATTCTGATGCACCTCCTCTCTACGACTGCCACTACCACCATTGACTCCGTTCTCCGCCATTGTTAAAGCTCAAAGATATCAATATAGATAGTAAATCTTAATGCCGCAAAACCTCGTTTCCCGGCAACGGAACCAACTGATGCGTCCAAGAAATCTGGATGCACTGAATAAGCCCAATCCGAACACCTGGCTTTCGACGTGTCCGTGGATCCTCAAAGCCCAACTCTGCAATATAAATGAACAACGTGAATGGGGGGAACTCCTCGCAGCCCTCCGGCGTGTAAATCAGTACACAAATTAACAAGGGAGTAAACAATTTGGCAGAGTTTTGGCTAGAGAATTAGATTGCGCATACCTCTCTCCACCCCTTTTTTCAACTTTTATATCTGCTGGAAGGTTTAACTGCCGATACTTGTCAATAACTACCCATGATTAGCATTAACTGCCCATGATTATCATTAACTACCCATGATTACCATTAACTGCCCATGATTGGTCATGGCTTTTCATGGCAGGCATATTAATGAGCCCATTAATACCAACGGTTTACCTGAAGAGCTTTCTGATCATTACTGTTAATGGAAACTCTTGCTCGGACATGATCGTCCTCGACTGATACCTTGAACTTTTTCGGACACGGATGTCCTCAACTAAGAACGACTTGTGTTTGCCGAGCATAAGTGATAATGCTCGCACATCCACCTTGCTCGATAAACAAGCCTCCAGCTCGCAGGTAACTCACCTAGTGATAACCCAGGCTTTGCTCGCTTGCTCGCATAATGCACTTGCTCGCTTACTCAAAGGGAAACATATGCTTGACACGTGGCTCATGGCTTGGGCCTTTTGGGCCAAGCAGCTCAATATCTCTCCCATTGTTTGTGTTTATTTTAGAATTCGTATTGTTTTATTTATAATAATTTGTTGCTAGTAAGTTATTTCATAATTTTGATGTTAATTCTAAATTAACATCATAATTTGTTATTTTTAATGTTGATTAATTTCATTAAAAATAATTTATATAAACCACAAAACCGAGTGGTTCTGCAAAACCGAGTGGTTACGGTTCAGTTTAAGTTTGAGATCTTTGGACCACTCGGTTCGATTCGGTTTGAGATTTTGGAACCACTTTGTTGGTTTTGGTATAAACCAAACCAAAACGAACCACTTACACCCTTAGTTGACCATCAATTTTTTTTATCTAGGTCATAAAAAATAACAATTGATAGGGTATATAATATCAATATCTCAAGCAAAAATCAAAATTTATTGTTATGTTACTATCATTTGTATTGCTTATGTTTATTTAATTCTTGATTTTTTTTACTTGAATTTATAGTGCATAATACATGTTACCAAAAAAATAACCATCCAGAAGTCAAAACATAAATAAAAGAAAAAAATTGATTGAATATATTCTTTTTATTGCAAATTATTTTAACGAATGAATAATAACAGTTTTTTTCAGTAATTGTTTAATACTTATTTTCTTATATATTTGTGTATTATCTGTAAGGGTAAAATAGGTCATGCATATTTTTACTTGTTTCCCCTTTCATGGTCAAAACTTCATATTGTTAAGTTTGTGGTAATTTAGGATTTAATATCTTTTATTAGATTTAGTTGTGTTATATTTGGAATCACAATCTTTTATTAGATTATGGTTCATCATTTTTGGAAACAAAATCTTGTTATAAATCCTAGTCAATCCGTGAACCTTGACTCCTTTGTTATTTGGTAATAAATTCCATGGATTTTGGTTAGTTGTTAAGTCTTCTCCCATTCCATGTAATTAAGAGATTAACGGCTAATTCCCATTAGTGGTATATTAGTGTTAATTTTTCAGGGAAGGGGAAATTACCTCTCACAGAAACTTGCTCATCCTTCACAATCCGAAAGAGTGCACCTTGCAGATCATCGTCTTCGAAATCCTTCTTCTATCATCATCTATTCTTGATTTTCTCCTCAATTATCCATGGCTTCTACATCATCTTCTGCACACGATATCCCCAAACAAAATCCATCAATAGATGTAGCTTCCGATGAAGCTACATCGACCCCTATTTCATCTCCAGAAAATCCCAATACAGCCATGGTGATTGCTCAACCTTTGCCTGAACCTTTAACCGTGATTCTTCCTGGCGAGAAAGGTAACGCCATTGATGTAGACAACCCCGTTGATTTGTCAGGGTTACCCCAAATTGGGAACCCTAGTTCTCGAAGGTCTAAGAGGCTTAGAGGGATTCCCTCCAATTTTGAAAATCCAAGTATGGAGGAAGTTATTTATGCCAAGAAACACAAAGTGGTTCCTGGAATCTTTGAAGAATTTGTGGCCATTGACAGCGACTCCGATGACGACGACTTTCTTCCTAAAACAGGGCCAACTCCAGTTGTTCAAGAAACAGTTTCTCAACCTGCTTCTCCTGTCGGTGTTCCGGTCGAAGAAGAAGCTAGAGATGATGATTATCCTATTCCATCACCTTGAGTTGTCTTTCAGACGGATTCTTCGACTCAAGCCAAATAATCCTCTGACATTGAAGCTGGTTCACCTTCAGCATCCAACGCTGAAATTAATTTCTCAGATGAAGAAAGAACTCTGGCAGACTACTTGGTTCAATTGAAGTCGGTGGTTTCTCCCAAGCCTCATCCGTCTTCACAACCACCTGTTGATGATTTGCCTCAATAAAGCAGTTCATCTGAATTTGACGATAGTTCCGATAAGAATTTTGAAAGTAAAGAAGCTACGCCTGCTGCTAGTGAAGAAAGTGAGGAAGCTCCAGTGCGTTTCACCCGGAGTCATGCATCTTCAGTGAATGTAGCTACCAATGTAGCTACATCCAGAGTTCCTAAGACTCTTGCTTCTATTTCTGCCTCTGTTGGTAAAGCTTTCTCCTCCAAATTTATTTCAAAAGCTGCATCTGTGCGATATAATACCTCTAGAAAAATTGTGGATGAAAGGGTTATACCCTCAGTTGAATTATCTGAACAGAACTTGTCCCAGTTCTTCTCTGATAGAGGTCTTTTAGAGACACTCTCTTCTGCTTCTCCTTACTTTAGTGACCTCATATATGAATTCTATGCAAATCTCGAAAAACGTATTTCCTCATCTTCTGATGCTAGGTTTGAAAAGGTTTTTGTGCGAGGTAAATGGTATTTGTTTTCATCTTCCATCATCAATGATATGTTCAAAACTCTTGAGTGTGGTCCTTTTGCCATGTCTTCTGATTTGAATCTGTGTGCCTTGGAATTAACTGGTGGTACCTTGAACAAGTGGCCTGGGAAAGGCTCTTCTATTAGCACTTCACAGTTATCTTCACTTTATGCACTTATGCACAAGATATGCTATGCTAACTGGTCACCCACCACCAACACCAATACCTTGATTGAAGAACATGCTAGAGTGTTGTATCAGATTGGCACAAATAAACCTTTTGACTTTGGAGATTTTGCATTCAAGAAGATCACCTCTTTAGCTGAGTCTGAGGGTGATAAAAGATCCTTGATTTTTCCTTCACTGATTTACAAAATCTTAGTATCTCAAGGTTACTCACCTGTTGCTGGAACCAGGCTTACTCCCATTCTTGAACCTCTACACATTTCTGCTAAACTTCTGAGAGGAGATAGGATTGTAAATCTGCCTCTTGTTTATCCCTATGTTCCAGTTTCCACAGTTCCTCCTGCTTTTGTTCCTAGTCCATCCCACTCACAACCATCTACTCATCCATTTGTCAATGTTCCTTCTAATGTAGCTTCATCAGATATATCAGCCCATCCTTTTGCACCTATTTCCATTGCTTTTATTTCTGAACAGTTGCACATGGTAAACTCTCAACTGGTTGTTCTGGAATCTCATACATCCCTACTTAAATCTTTGGTTGCACAATATTCTGCTTGGTTGGCCATGCATTCTGGCCAAATAGGGGGTGGTGTAAGTGTTCCAGTTGTTCCTGATACAAGTGATGCTGTCCCTGATGACCCTGATGACCCTGATGTTCCTGATTCATCTGCTGCTCCTGCTGTTGCTGAAACTGTTGAAGATTGATGCTGAAGTTTGTTCTTATGGTTGAACTGAAATCTGTGTGGTTGAAAATCTGAGTTTGTGGTTGGATGTAGTTTTTAAACACTATTTCATGTTTGGTCTGTAATAATTTCTTAAACTGGTTGGGTATGTATCTCTTTAAATTGTGTTGAGATTGGTTGGTTATGATCCCTACAGCTTGGCCTTCTTTATTCTTGACTAATATATATGTTTAGGGGGTGAGTTTTTGGATATGTTCTCTTAACATTTACAGGAATTGATAATGGAACACTTATCATTGGATTTGACCAGAAATGCTTAACAAATGGGGTGATTGTAAGGGTAAAATAGGTCATGCCTATTTTTACTTGTTTCCCCTTTCATGGTCAAAACTTCATATGTGTTAAGTTTGTGGTAATTTAGGATTTAATATCTTTTATTAGATTTAGTTGTGTTATATTTGGAATCACAATCTTTTATTAGATTATGGTTCATCATTTTTGGAAACAAAATCTTGTTATAAATCCTAGTCAATCCGTGAACCTTGACTCCTTTGTTATTTGGTAATAAATTCCATGGATTTGGTAAGTTGTTAGTATTTCCTTAATTCTAATCATTTTCCTTGTAGTAGATGGATTTTTCCGTGTATGTGTAGGTCTCCACAATGCTATATATAGAGGAGTTGATATACGGGTTTTGCATAGAGATTGAGAGAGAGAATTAAAAGCC
The DNA here is from genome assembly GCA_013146195.2 of Codonopsis lanceolata. Taxonomy (NCBI): domain Eukaryota; kingdom Viridiplantae; phylum Streptophyta; class Magnoliopsida; order Asterales; family Campanulaceae; genus Codonopsis; species Codonopsis lanceolata. The sequence goes on along the minus strand of CM028380.1, from coordinate 127,822,096 downwards.
ATAAAGCTGTGAGTAGAAGAAAGGAGTTCGTCGTTATTTGAAGCGATTGTCTCAAGTCGTTGATGTTATAACATTGGCAGTAACATTGACGTTCTGGAATCTGTTTGTGTCTTCCTGTTTCAGTTTTAGGAAGCTGTTTTATTTCTTCCCACGTTTTGTCTACTTTGTTTTATGTGGGGTTTTTGTTCTCCAAGGCTTGTTGTCTTGTGAGAATATTTTTGTGAGTGATTTCACAATTGTTTTTGTGAAACGACTAGTACTCTTGCCCGTGCCAATGACACGACGCCAATTTGAAAATTTATCAATAAATGAAGCAGATATTATAGAAATGAACTACTAAAAATATTATTTTCATAAAAAAATTGACTTTTAAACGGGGTCTCTTTGCCCGTAACGGAGGGATTTAATTTTTTTTTTTAAATTGATTAATTGCTGCAATTTGAAATTATTTGCTTCAGTATGATGAATATTCTTGATATAATTCTAAGTAAATTTCAAAAGAAAAGGGAGAGAGAGAGGGGTAGTTTTTCAACCGTGAATACTGAATAGTGGGGGGAGTTGGAGAGAGAAAGAGGGGGTAGTTTTTCAAATGCCGTTCACACATGTGAACTTGGGCAGTGATTATGACCGTAAGATCTTCGTAAATGAATCGATCTCAGCCACTCTTTATCACAAATCAATTGCGAGCGTGTTTCTCAAGCTCTATTATAATATAGATAATTCTTTTTAGTGAAATCTTTGTGGCCTTGAGGCTAGGTCTACAAGTATAATCTTGTAGATTGTTTTTGGTAAACTTTTGTATTCAGTTCACTGTTTTGATTTTAATTCTTCCGCTGCTTTGTTCGTCTTTGACCATTGTGATTCCCATTGTAGCTACATTCACAGCTACATTGTAAATTGCATTGGTTTCTCTTGAGTATCCTAGCTATAGTGTTCTTTCATTATCCATTTTCAATACTTCAAATGATGAAAAGTCAAATAAACTGTTCGTCTAAAATTCTTATGTTTATAGTTTTTTAAGGGTCCCTTATTGTTTTTTTTGCTCAGGACCCCCAAAAGTTTAGGTCCGGGCATATGTATGATATAAATAAATTTTGTTGATATATTACGTATATGAGCAATGAAACAAGCATATATCAATTTAAGAAATTATTGTTTTATAATTAGGATGGAGTGATCTCGACCCTAATTTTTTGTAGAATATCTTTTGGGACAGAGAGAGTCGACATAAATAAATTTTCCTGCTAATTTTTTTCAACATTACCCGCCAATACTATTAATCAATTTCCGCCAAAATGTTTGGCACCAAAACATTTAGGACGGAAGAGGTCCGTCCTTTTTGTTTTCCGGCCAAAAATTAACAACTTTCTGGTAAGTTAGGGACAAATCTTGATGTCCCTAAAACATTTAGGATTCATGTTATTCAAGGCCCCTTTTTGCCGTCCTTATGGCCATAGTAAATACTAGGGCCAATTACTCAAATGGTCCCCGTACTTTGCCACTTGTTGCCATGTCAGTGTTCTGCAAAAAAAAAAAAAAAACCCAAATGGTCCCTGTACTGAAAATATTAACTTAACTGATCATACCATTCAAGACTATGAGTTTTCCACCGTGAAGTCTAATCACGTGCAAAGCACACGCTTATGCAAAGGGGTAAAATGGTCATTTTATCTCCCAATTTTAAAAAATGTACAGGGGCCAAAAAAATTAATCTAAATTTTAGGCTTAGGGTAGGGGGGTGCAATTGCAAATTGCAATTCTTCCCTTCATCTTCTCCGGCACGCCTTCTTTGATTTCCAATGACATTTCAATCACGAAATTGAAAGAGTGCCGTAGAATTCCCTTGAGATCGAAATGGAAGAAGGTTCGAAATGCTAATTTCGGCTCCAAGACGGCTAGCTCTACCCGAATCTCTTGCTTGATTCTTTTGGAAAATTCCTTCCAAATTTCCCTCCCCAATTTCCGCCCAACACACGAAGATCCTCAAAATTTCTTCAATTTCTTTTTGGAAAATTTACTTGATATCTTCCACATCTTGAAGATAAAACAAAAAAATTCCTTACAAATTTCCTTTCCTAATTGGAGCCGAGATCCTGAAGATCCTCAAGAATTCTTCAATTTTTTTTAATTCTTCGAAGGAGCCGACCCATTTTTTCGACCAACCCTCCATGGATGCCGGCCAAGCGACGTTGACCATGGCCATCACGATCTGGGTTTACAGATCTAACAATAGATCTGGGTTTACAGATGTGGTTAGACATGATTGAATCAAATTTCAACATATATTTAATTGACATGGTTAATGAAGTCATAAACTTCTACTTCTCATACTTCCAGTTCAAGAGTTGCAGATGGCTTAAAAATGGCAACTCAGATATTCGTCGAAGTGAGGTCAGAGTTGAGAGAGATGGGTGGAGTTGAGAGAGAGAGAGAGAGAGAGAGACTCTGCCCTTGTTGAGAAAATGCCTAAAAATTCTAATTTAGCCAGTTACATTAATACCCTCATATTTAGTTTTAAGAAAATAAACAATACTATGGGTATTTTTGTCTATTTAAAGGTAAAGAATGTATGGACATTTTTACCGCTAGCCAAGTTTATGTGAGTCGAATGTGCGTTGATTTAACATGAAAAATTTAACATAATTGGACGGAATGACCAATTGGATCACAAGCTTTAGTAGAGGGACGATTTTTAGGAATTTGGGACGAATTTGAAAAAAGGAGTAAAGTACATGGACGATTTGGATAATTCGCCCTAAATACTATTAGGGAAGGCTAATGAGCGACCAAAATACTATTTTTTCTTGTAGTGAGGTTGCAAACGATCACACTCTCTTTACTAAGGTGACTTAGGATTCTTTTACAGCTCTGCTAGAGTATGTAGATAACATTGTGATCACTGGTTCATCTTCCAGTGCCATTACTCAACTCCAGGGGTTCCTGCATTCTCAGTTCTCTTTCAGAGACCTAGGTCCGTTGAAGTATATTCTTAGGAGTTGAGTTAGCCAGAAACTCCACAGGCATATGCCTCCATGAGAGGAAGTATGCACTTGACATAATTACTAAGATTGGGCTTACCAATGGCAAAGTCTCTCCTATTCCTAATCCCACTAATAATGGTTTGTCTACAAAATGTGGCTCGTTACTTTCTAATCTTGATCAATACAAGAGATTAGTGGGTAGACTAATATATCTTACCATTATTAGGCCTAAGATAGCCTGAGATAACCTATGCAGTACATGTCTTGAGCTAGTTTTTGGCTCATCCTAGGCAACCTCATCTTAAGGCTGCATTGAGAGTGATCAAATTTCTCAAGCAAGCTCCTCGTCAGGGATTATTCTTCCCAACTACATCCTCATCTAATCTTACGACATATTGTGATGCAGACTTGACTGTGACTTAATTTCCTCGAAAAGCAAGAAGCAAACCACAATTTCCAGAGAGTTCCACTTGTTGTGAGTTGTTGCGGCTCAAAACCCTACTACAGAAGCTTCATGTCTTTATTACTTCCCCTATTCTTCTGTTCTATGATAACAAGGTTTCATTGCATATTGCAGCCAAACATGTTTACCATGAATGAACCAACACATAGACATTGATTCTCATAGGGAAAAAGTGTCTCAAGGTCTTATAGCCACTTCCCACGTTCCCTCTAAACAACAGCTAGTCGATCTGTTTACAAAGGCTTTCCTCATACATGAACCGTGGGCTACTCCCATAAGATTTGTTTTCAATATGGAGTATAAATACTTTATTTATGAATTAATGTTGATTTGAATTGGTTGACTTGTTAAATGGTTTTAACCCATTATTATGTCATATAAAAGATAGGTGAGATTGTGTTGGGATGAATCCTGCAAATTGCGGTGATGTCCAAAATTTATAATAATGAATGAATGACTTAACAGAGTCGATTTAGGAACAATAAAATATAATGAGTGACGTGCTTGATTCCTACGATAATGGGGAATACTTTGGTTTAGTTTATTATATGTAAAATATTACATACCTTAGTATTTGTGTGTAAGAAATTACATGCTTAAGTGTTTAATTACATGCAAATAAACATGTTTGTTACGTGTGTTGAGCTCCTCCCTTTTGGGACTCGACGATTGTGTTTAGTAGCGAGTAAACATCTACTTATGCATCGCATTGGGTCCAACTGACATTTGTGGTTGTGTCGATAATGGGACGACATTAGTCTTTACGAGAGTTAAATCTTGTGATTGCTACGGGTCGTTGCATTGGTCTCTTCCTCCTATTGGTCGTAGTGTGGACGTAGCTTATTTGTTAGAGCAATTCGCATGACATTGGAAGCTAGACTCTTGGGTAAAACTCGGAGTAATGAGACTTCTGGTTAAGTCTCAAGGTTCTTAGTTCTGGATACTATCCAGTTCAGATATGGTTCAGCATGTGTTAAGACATGTATCAGTGTGTGTACTACAGCAGCAACACAACAATGGTATTTGAGATACAAGTTGAGACAAAAAGTTTGCCTACAGTTGTATATCATGATTATGTGTTTAATTACGTTGAGTCAATGTGCATTATAACATGATCAATGTTATGTGTGCCAGTATATGTATAGTTATACTTGATTTACAGATATGTTTATAACATGTGCATAACAACATGCCATGCAATTTTATATAGTAACTTACTGGGTTATCACTTACCTCATTCCCTTTATTTATTTTCCTTAGATCCCAGCCAGACAGGGAGTTCGCGGTGAGGTTGACGAGGCACATATGTATAACAGTTGTCTTTTATTATACAACTTCATGAGAGTTTGTATTTGTTTAGTGTGAGGACGAGGTTGTTATGTAGAGTTATGTAAGTTCTACTTTGGGTGATTTGACGTTACTGGTCTTATACTACTCTTTTGATGCTGAAGTTTAACTTCGTGCTTATGTATTTTATTACACTAGTTGGTTAGTTATGCTTGTGTATTTTATTACACTAGTTAGTTAGTTTTGGTGTTTATATTAATCACATGATTGAATGATTATGTTTTATCAGATGTGTTTATTTAGTCCATAATTAGTGGGGGTTTTGCACGTGTTTTATTCCGAGGCTCGTATAGAGATTGGGGATCGGGTCATCGCAGTTGGTGCATTTGATGTCCAAGTTATGTGTGGTTTAACTTGTTTACCACTTCCAACTTGCAAAGGGGGGGGGGGGTGATAAGAATATAGGGGAGCTTCATGTATAAGTGGCAAAGTCTCATTAAAGACGTTAGGGGTGTCGGGTGTGCATACAAGAAAGTCTGGTGATAGTATTTTCAAATGTAAACTGTGGTAGTTAGTTGTGGGATCTTTCTGTTGTTCTATTCATACTCTCTCTCTCTCCCTCTTACATAAAAAGCAATATGATTCTTGTTTGTAAAATCAACAAGCTTTATCACAACAGGTTTGGTTGCTCCGCTCTTCGTGCTGGTTGGTCTGTAATCCCTTTGTAATATCCCCATCCCACATTCGTTAGGTGTGAAAATTGTGTACCATTTATGAGGTGGCCACACTCTTCTACTGGACACCAATATTATCCATGGACTTTTGAATCAGCTTGTGGTGGGCATGAGCACCCAAGTGCTGCAAGTTCAGTGGACTAGTGTGTGAGCTACGCACAGCGGACCGGGCTTGAACTATAATTCTTACGTAAAAACATATTGTTAGAATATGTCAACGTTCTATATATGTCAATGTCTTATATTTAGCATTGTTAGAATATGTAAATGTTTTATCTTTAGTATGTCTATATTCTCCTTAGATAGATCAGTAATTATAGCCGTAATTATCTTATACATCGATGTATATATTGGTAACCAAATCAATGAGAAAAGACACGGAGAATTCCTCTTTCATGGTATCAGACGCCAACCTCTAATTCTCCTGCCGTTATTTTCTATCCCTTCTTTCTTCCTTCTAGTTCTCTTCCATGGCCGACAAGACCAAATTCCATCCGGCTCTTGCTGTTGCTAACATCAAGACCTGTATCCCTCTTACTCTCGAGATGGAAAAGGTTCAAATATACTTCTTGGGCGGAGTTATTTAAAATCCATTGTCGTGTCTACCAAGTCATCTCCCATATTATCCCGCAAACCGCTTCGGCTACAACCTCGGACAAGGCTACTGAGGTTGATACAGAACTTTGGTCACGTTTAGATGCCATTTTTCTTCAATGGATATACAGTACTATCTCCAGTGACCTAATGCACACCATCATTGAACCAGATGCCACGACACAGCAGGCATAGGAAAGGCTCGCGAGTATTTTTCAAGACAACAAAAATTCTCGCGCTCTCTATCTAGAAAACTAGTTTAATCATGTCCAGTTGGACAACTTTCCCAACATCTCAGCTTATTTCCAGGAGCTCAAAATGCTTGCCGACCAACTCTCCAACGTTGGTGCACCGGTCTCGAATCAAAGGTTAGTTCTTCAATTAATTGTGGGTTTGAATGAAAATTACGATGGTGTTGCGACTATTATTCAACAAGCCAATCCACTCCCTCAATTCTATGAGGCCCGTTCCAAACTTATCCTGGAGGAGACTCGAAAAGCTAAGCGTGCCACAACCAATGCCAACATTGCCGACACCGCCCTCGTCACCAGCAGTTCTCCTTTTGCCGACGCACCAGTTTCTTATCCTGTTTCGGGTGGGCAGTCCTATCGCAACACTATTGGGCAGCATAATGGTCAGACTCGCGGTCACAACAGGAGCCGTGGTCGCGGTCGCTTTGGTCGTGGTGAACGTCACAGCACCAATCGCGGGGGCCAGACTCATACCTGCTCATGGCAGCAACCCCCCAGTGGTCTGCTTATTCTCCATGGGAACCTTGGGGACAACCAGCTTGGACTCCTCCTCCTTGTCCATACCCGACCACTTCCTGGTCAAGTCGCCCACCTGCTCAACAGCCTGGCATCCTCGGCAGCCTGTCCTCAGCAAGCTTACAACGTCTCCGTCCCCTCTCCTTCCAGCTATGCGCCCTCAAACTATGCTCCTACTGATATAGAGGCCGCGATGCATACAATGTCTCTCAATGTTCCTGATAACAATCTCTACATGGATACCGGTGCCACTTCTCATATGACGGCTTCTCGAGGTACTCTCACGTCCTATTTTAATTTGAGCAACTTGAATCGAAAAATAATTGTTGGTAATGGTCAAGGCATTCCAATTCAGGGTTATGGACAAACATCCCTACCCTCACCACACCCTCCCTTTGTTTTAAAAAATGTCCTTCATGCCTCAAACCTTGTCAAAAATTTAATTTTTGTTCGTCGCTTCAAAACCGACAACAATGTCTCTATTGAATTTGACCCTTTTGGTTTTTCTGTGAAGGACTTTCAGACGGGGATGCCGCTCATGAGATGTGATAGCACCGGCGACCTATACCCTATCACCACTACAACTAACCCGCCCACATTTTCCTCTCCACCATTTACTGCTTTATCTTATATTTTATGGCATAATCGTTTGGGCCATCCGGGGGCTTCTGTGCTACGCTCCCTTCACAATAATAAAAATATTGATTGTACAAACTTATCACGGTCTCCTGTTTGTGAGTCCTGTGTTTTTGGGAAGCATATTAAACTGCCATTTCATCCCTCTTCTTCTACTACATTACTTCCTTTTGATATTGTGCATAGTGATCTGTGGACATCTCTTGTTTTAAGTTCTGCAGGGCACCATTATTATTTGCTTCTCCTTGATAATTATACTAATTTCTTGTGGACTTTTCCCATTGGACAAAAATCTCAAGTCTATTCTGTTTTTTCTTCATTTAGTTCCTATATCACGACCCAATTTGGGCAGAAGATTAAATGTTTTCAATGTGACAATGGCAGGGAATTTGATAATAACCTTTTCAAATCCTTTTGCACCAAAAACGGTATGAGTTTTCGATTCTCTTGCCCCCATACCTCTTCACAAAATGGGAAATCTGAACGCAAAATACGAACCATCAACAACATCGTTCGCACCCTCCTCGTCCACTCTTCCCTGCCGCCTTCTTTCTGGCATCATGCTCTTGCCATGGCTACATACATTTTAAATATTCTCCCTACCAAATATTCCCAACCTCAATCCCCAACTCAACTTCTTTACCACCGGGTACCTTCCTATACACATCTACGGGTTTTCGGATGCCTATGCTACCCTCTCCATCCCTCTACCCAAATTCACAAACTTCAAGCTCGTTCCACTCCTTGTGTGTTTTTAGGCTACCCATCAAATCATCGGGGCTATAAGTGCTACGACTTGTCTAGTCGCCAAGTCATTATTTCTAGGCATGTCCTCTTTGACGAAAACATATTTCCATTTTCCCAACTACACACTCCTTCTCTCCAATCCTATGACTTCCTCAACGAGGGTTTACATCCATTGTGGTTATCCCATATCTAGTCCGAGTCCAACCCGTCACCATCAGATTCTCCCTCGCCTCAACCACCCCCTCCGCCGTCTCCCACTTCCCAGCCACCACTAAGCCCTCCCGCTCCTCCCTCACCACCTTCTCAATCACCCGGCCCTGCCATCCAACATATTAGTAACACACAACCCGTTTCACTCAACCTACCTCCTACCCGCACCATGGCCACTGTAGTATGCATGGCATTTTCAAGCCAAAGCAACAATACAATCTATCCTCCACCTCTTCTCCCTCTCTTCCCCTCAGAACCCGCCGCCTTGTCCGACTAAATTGAAGGCCGCCATGCTAGATGAGTTTCAAGCTCTAATTAAAAATAAGACGTGGGAGTTAGTCCCTCGTCCGCCTAATGTGAATATTATTCGCTCCATGTGGATTTTTCGTCACAAAACAAAATCTGACGGTTCTTTTGAGAGGCACAAAGCCCGTCTTGTTGGTGATGGCAGGTCTCAACAAGTTGGAGTCGATTGTGATGAAACTTTTAGCCCTGTCGTCAAGCCTGCTACTATTCGAACTGTTCTCAGCATTGCAATATCAAAGTCATGGCCTATCCACGAGTTGGATGTCAAAAACGCCTTCTTACATGGGCAACTTCATGAAACTGTCTACATGCATCAACCGTTGGGTTTCAAGGATCCAGCTGATCCCGATTATGTCTGTTTATTACACAAGTTCCTTTATGGTCTGAAACATGCTCCTCGCGCTTGGTATCAACAATTTGCTAACTTTGTCTCCACTATTGGCTTTTCTCATAGCTCCTCTGATCATTCGTTATTTATTTATCGCAAAGGCACTGCCATGGCTTACATTCTTCTATATGTAGATGACATCATTCTTACCACCTCTTCTGATACTCTTCGTCGTACTATTATGTCTCTCCTAGCTTCCGAGTTTGCTATGAAAGACTTAGGCCCCCTCAGTTATTTTATGGGCATTGCAGTCACACAACATGCAGTGGTTTATTTCTCTGTCAGCAAAAGTATGCTGAATCAATTCTTAAACGAGCCGGTATGGCTTCTTGCAATCCGTCTCCAACACCAGTTGACACCAAACCTAAGCTCAGTATCTCGTCGGGTTCTCCTTATCCAGATCCCAAGCTTTATCGCAGTCTCGCCGGTGCACTACAGTATCTCACTTTCACTCGTCCCGATATCTCCTATGCCGTCCAACAAGTCTGTTTACATATGCATGATCCCAAGGATGAACACATGTCCGCTCTCAAACGTATCTTGAGATACATCCAAGGAACTCGTCATTTTGGCCTGCATCTCTACCGGTCCTCTCTCTCTAGTCTTACCTCTTACACTGATGCTGATTGGGGTGGTTGCTCGGACACACGCCGCTCTACTTCCGGTTATTGTGTTTTTCTTGGCACTAATCTTCTTTCTTGGTCGTCTAAACGCCAACCCACCCTTTCTCGCTCTAGTGCCGAAGCTGAATACCGGGGGGTGGCGAATGTTGTCTCCGAATCTTGTTGGCTTCGCAATCTACTTTTGGAGCTTCATTGTCCGATCTCCAAGGCTACATTGGTGTACTGTGACAATGTTAGTGCCATCTACCTTTCTGGAAATCCCGTCCAACATCAACGAACTAAACATGTCGAGATGGACATCCATTTTGTCCGAGAGAAAGTTGCGCGTGGACTGATTCGCGTCCTTCATGTTCCATCCCGCTATCAGATTGCTGACATATTCACTAAAGGTCTTCCGCGAATATTATTTGATGATTTTCGAGCCGGTCTCAGCGTCGGATTCCCTCCCGCTTCGACTGCGGGGGTGTGTTAGAATATGTCAATGTTCTATATATGTCAATGTCTTATATTTAGCATTGTTAGAATATGTAAATGTTTTATCTTTAGTATGTCTATATTCTCTTTAGATAGATCAGTAATTATAGCCGTAATTATCTTATACACCGATGTATATATTGGTAACCAAATCAATGAGAAAAGACACGGAGAATTCCTCTTTCACATATCACAGTTTGAGAAATGGTTTTAAAAGAAGAATATTTTGATAGAAATTTTTTTTAAAAAAAAAATGTATCAACATAACAGATTTACTGCCAAACTGACCTCAATCTACCCTAGCTCTTCCTTTAACCACCTGCTTGAAAGAAGGCTTATGCTACATAACATGCCACAAGAAACCTACATGTTTCTGCTCCATGGCGTATATTTCTTACAGAAGATTTAGATTTAAATCACAAATAATCAATCAATATTAACAGTTTGAGATATCAACTTAAATTGGACGGTGATAAAGTTCAAGGAAACATGTACAGTCTATACAATTTCAACAATTTAAAAAAGATTAAGAAAAAAGAAAAAAAAGGAATAAATGCAACTAAAGGTCGGATGGAAAGGATGGCAACAGTTGGCCAATCTCTTTTCCAGTACTTATTTATCTACAATCTAGTTGATTTGTCTGTCAATTTACAAATTTTTTTTCCCATACTCGTAGATTCACAATTAGTGATTTTTATATTTGTTCAAAAAGAAGTTAGTTTCTTCAGAACTCGCAAGAATTTCCCAACCTTTGCTTCAATAAGCCCATGCTTTTTCTCTCCTCAAAAGCATCCGGCAAAAGCTCCTCGAAGATCTCCAAGAACAAGTCCCATTCCTCTTCCTTCATTTTCTCAAAAGAAATTCCCCCGCTATCAATCTTATGCTTGTTAACCGAGAAACTCAAGCTCCTCATAATAGCTCCTCCTACCTTTTGGTTATCAGTATCACTACTACTGTTTTCTTCATCCAAGACCATGCTTTGAACGTCTGAATCATCTTCGTCACTCTCTTTGGGTAACATAAGTGCTGCTGAATCTCGTAATTCACTCATTGTTCGCAGAGATGCAAATTTATGGATTTTCGGTGGCTTACCTTTTGCCAAGGGGGGATTCTCTAGTAGTTGGGGAACGTCAATAACTTCGTTGGACGAGCTATCTCCACAATCCTTATCAAATTGAAACATATCGCCGTCTTCTTTAGCTTGATCGCTTCCATATAATTCATTATCATTAGCAACAAATCTGTTGATTAAGCAAGCCTTAGCATTTATACAAACATTCTCTAACACACTCCAATTTTCTTCACCCCCACAGAACTCCCTCGTCATCATTTCACCAATATTAGCAAGACACAGCCCAGCAGCGGCTGCACACTTCAAGAAAACAGTACAAAGTATGAGAACCCGAATAGAGGACTCCCTGATAGAAGGAAGCTCAGTTCTCAGAAGCTCGGCATCTTTTAATGGATCAAGATTTGATATGTACTCCGCTTCCACCTCAGAGAATGGAATTGACGATTGAGGCCAATGCAGCCACTCGAAATATGGGTCGTCCAGTGCTTCTGGCAGGCAGAACCCATGGTCAATGGGCACAAGCTCAACCGCACCAGCAGCATAACTCTCTTGCCCTTGTCCGTGCTTTACGAGTATATTCCCTGAGTGCCTATCAAGATTAAGAAGTCTTATGTCGAGTATCCCAATGCAGTGGACTGAAGCAACTGAGAAACCAGAAGGACCCAAATCCCCTGCATCCGAATCATGTTTTACGTAACGTTGTAACGAGGCAACCTTATAATGTGCATTTGGGATTAAATCTGATTTATTTACATGGAATGCCACATGAGATATTTTGACTAGGGCTGATGGAGGAACACCAGCAAAACCACCATGATCAAGTAGATAAGCAGCAAATTCTCGAAGACCAGTCTCTCCTACTCGAATTGAGCGTTTCATCCCCGGTTGCCCTAGCATCCGACCCACAAGGCCTTTTGGATTATTGAAAGCTAGAGGTTCTTCATCAATGGGCTTCACAACCGCAATTATATCACCATTTCTTGAGTGTAAAAAGTAGGCACCTCCAAGGCCACTTGGCACGGGCTCAGGGTTGATACCAGATACTAAAGCAATGGCAACCTTGGCTACAAGAGCGTGAACTCTCGGGGCCTTATGACCACTAATTATCTCAATCCTCGGATTTTTCGTTTCAAACTCTTCCACTCTGGTGGACAGTGAAAGGCATGGGGTGGAGAAGCTTCGATGTATGTTAGTAGTGAGTTCAATGGCGTGCTTGATGGAACTGGTGAGATTGGTTTGAGTAAATTCAAACATGGTCTGATCAAGGTGAGTGTAAGATTGGATTTTACATCTCGGGGGTCGAGCCAACGGCTTGAATCCATATGGATGTTCAATGGCTACAGCCATCTCGCAAAAAACTCATGCAGTTGAAAATGGCTACAATGCATGCTAAAAAGAGCAGTTCCGTTGAAAAAATCCTTTAGAGGGTTAGTCTTTCCCTGGGAGATTAGCCATTACATGTCTGCACAAGGAAAATGAAAATATTTCATCGTAGTAATCATGTCTTCAAAACTCACTAAACACACAAGGAGATTAGCCATTACATGTCATGTAAAAATTTAAAATATTTAAACAAGTAAATGCTTAGTTTACCCCAATATCCTGGTATTGAAAATAATATCATGCATTTAATCAACAAGCAAAAAAAAAATGCATTTAATCAACAAGCAAAATGGTTATAAAAGTGAATGAAAGATATTTTGATAGTTATTCTAAGAGAATTTAAAAATATTGCTGCAAAACCCATAAATGGTGCAAGATTTATAGTCATTGATCACCCAAAACTTCACAACAATACAACATACACTCACAAATAAAGAATGATCAATATAGAATAAGTGAATAAGAAAGACCCTTAAGCATGTTTCCATCTACAACACCCCTTAAACCCTTTGACTCTCACACAAGATTGAGGCAAAGCATATCAGTATAGGTAAAAACATCATAGCAATTAGCCAATGATTTGGATAATATCTTGAAAATAGAAACATGATTTGTGAAGAAGAAATCAGCCCCTAACTTTCATGAAAAGTCTTTCATATATATTGTGCCGAAGATCTTAAACTTGAAGAAATTGAAAATCAATACAAACATGGCTGAAACTTTACAGCCCAATGGAGACCGTGAAGATCAAGACAGTTCATGAGTAGGGATCAAATTCAATAATTTATGGCAGGGTCCCCATAGTCATGATCATGAACTTGTCTTTAGGGATATAGTTTTCTTTTAAGGCTTGTGCTTGCTCTTCTATATTTTGATTCAAAGTGATGTCCTCATTTGTTGGGCAGGTCTATTGTAAGATGGTCTCTTAACTCAGAGCCCCACTCTCTCAAAACTTAACCCATGAGCACGTGATGGACCGGGTAAGGAGGACCCGTCTTACAAATATATTTATAAGACCGTCTTACCTAAATTTTTCTCTCATTTGTTTTGAGTTTCGTGATCCCTGAATGGGCGAAAGTCACACAAATTGAGCTATCTAATGCATCATCAAATGTCAGAAGTTTGAGGCATTTTCTTATTGAGAAAAGGTGATGTGTGTTGGTGGGTTGAACTATGAGAGAGTGAAACTCCGTCATACTATTTAAGATCCGTAAGACAGTCCTACTCGTTTTTTACGGTACCATGCATGAAATACAAAAAGAAGGGTAGTAGCAGGACTATGTCATATCTTTTGTCATTGTTACGGACAATTTTCGAGATATTTTAAGCATATGTTTAACGCAGTTCGTATCTGTCTAACGTTGTCACAACACAAATTGTGTTAGAGAAGTATAAGGCAAAGTAAGATAGGGGATTTATGTATATACTCCCTTGTTTCCTAAAAAGAGTTCATCATTCATATTTTAGGCCGATCTAAAAACAAGTAGGGAAAAATACCAAAAAGTTCCAAAAAAATATTCTCATATCCAAAAAAGTCCTAAAAATAATTTTTATATCTGAAAATTCCAAAAGTTAAAAAATTTAAAACTTAACGTTTTACTAACATCGTTAGGGTACAAGGTTTTATGTTAGGGAACGAGGTTTTATTTGAATGATAACTTATATTTAACTTCAATAATGTTAAAGATTTAGTATTTTGCATAATATAATAATAATATTTATTAACATCTAAAATAATAACAACAACAACACCAACAAATAACAATGCTATTAATAATAATAGACCAACTTTTTGCTATTATAATTATTGTTGTTGTTGTTGTTGTTATTATTATTATTATCACTACCACTATCACTACTACTATTACAGCCAAATTTTCATAATAGTTTAAAGGTTGCTTTTTGCATTTTTAGTATGAAAAGATTAACTTTAGATTTTATAAATTGAGTAGTTATTTTGGGATCATTCAGAAGCAAATTTTTTTAAAGAGATTTTCAGTAATATTTAATAGTAATAATGTTGATGATACCAATGATAATAATATTATTGTTGTAATAATAACATTATCATTGTTATAATAATAACAATAATAATAATAATCATCATAATAATAATATTCAATGCAATTCTTATTATTATTGTCATAAATGAAAATAAAAATAAGCTTGTATTCAAATAAAAGTTTTTAACATAATGAAGTTTGTAGACACGTTAAATTTTAGACTTTTTAGTATTAAAATTCTAATTTTGGGACGTTTTAGCCACGAGAATTATTTTGAACACTTTTTGGATATGCGAATTTTTCAATGGGACTTTTTGGTATATTCCCAAAAAAGCATATCAACTTTTTAATCTTTATTTTTTTGGAAGTTAATTTTACCAATTAACAATTGATTTGATTTTTTACTTTACTTAATATGTTCCACTCTCATATGGACATGCTTGGAAAAACACCAATAACTATCGTATATTTATAGAGTAAATTTTCTTTCACCAATGATGTAGAATATTTTTCACACAAGCGGCTCTTTGAACATGACACGTGACAATCACAATCTTTATCTTCATCTTTTTAGATTTTGATTAGCCACGTGTTGTGTTATAAAGACCGATTGTATAAAAAAAATTCTTCACCACGATAAGATGAAAATTTAATTTATATTATAATAGAACCAATTATTTTTTCTGTCGGGTCAGGAATATGATCTACTCCTTCCATTTCTAAAAATAAATTCATTTTTCATTTTAGCCAGTTTCAAAAAAAATGTTAACATTCTAATCTTTCCTTATTTAAAAGTTACCTTTATCATTTTACCTTAAAGTTGATTATCACTTTAATTTATGGGCCCCACTCACACTATATTTGAAAAATACAAACTATTAATATTTATAGCCTAGTTAATTAATTTTTATTTGTACATCAGCTTAAACAAGACACTAACGGGCTTTCTCTACAGAAGGAATTTTAGGTATTTTTTCTCATTTATCCCATAAATAAAATATTTTCCATTGAACAAATTATTGACTACAAGAAACTGATGTTGCATTACCTTGAAATCTCTGTTCCTAATTCTAATACTCTGTTCCTCCTTAAATTATTGTCTTGATTTTTTTTACTACATCAAATTGGCACTTGAAAAACATTCCATTTAGCAAAAAAAAGAAAATAAAAAATGACTATAATTTAGGGATGGCGGAAGTATAAGATGACCTATCAAGAAGACATGAATTATCATTGAATATTAAAAAAAAAAAAAAAACTTACACGGCATTGGCATATACAAGCTCACATATGTCAACTGCTAGCCCATGTCGCTAATCTCCGAACACCTATAATGATGGATCAACCAAATTTATTAGAATCGTCTTGTCTCACGTAATTTCGTCTATTTGATCTTAGCAGAAAAAACGATATTGAAAAATCACAATCGTAGATTAAAAGATTATTCATGTAATTAAATTAAATAAAATGTAACCTTACCATCCTATTAGTCCCTCGCTCCTCCGCTTAGAGATTGCCACAAATGACTGGAACATCGAAAGAACAAAAAAATAAAAAATAAAATAGAAAATAAAAAAATAAAAAAGTAACCAGAAAAGCATTTGTTTTTAATAATTTAAATCAAACACTCATATACTCATGGTTGATGTTTTTGTGTCAAACTGATCCACCGTGTGTTGGGGGATTGAGCTGTGAGAGAGTAGAGCTCCGTCTTACGAATAAAGATCCGTAAGACGGTCTTACAAGAGACTTACCCTATATTTATTTATTTATTTCATTGTTTTGTGGTTTGGAAAAAAAAAGGTCAAATTTTTATTTGAAAAACATCTATTTGGACTTTAAAAGCCAAACTAATTAAGACAATGATTTAAGAACGGAAGGAATATTTATTATTGTTATATATATATATATATATATATATATATATATATATATATATATAACTCATTTTCATGCATTTTCAAAAGTAAGAACCAACTGATTCAATTAAATCACCGCAGAAGGAGAGATTTTCAACATGATTTAGTTCTTCAATATCTGACGGATAACAAGTTTTCATTTCTATTTTCCATTATTATCTGTTTAAATTGTATTTTTTGAATTGCAGTTCTTGCATGTATCCGAATTTAGAAACCTTGATCATCAGAAAGTAAAACCAGAATATATATATATATATATATATATATATATATATATATATATATATATATATATAATGCGTGTGTATTTCAGCGAAATCCCGATGCATGTTTTTCACTGCCATATATGTTTCATACTCATTGCTGTTCTTGATAATTTCGCTGGATTATAAGAACATATATGAAATGTATAGGAACAATGAATATGAAACATATATCAGAATATGAAACATCATCATTTTGCTGAAATATTTTGCTGAAATATATATATATATATATATATATATATATATATATATATATATATATATATATATATATATATATATAAACATCAATGAAAATGAAATATTGCAGTGAAAAACTTGCTTAATAACGAATCGGAATTTCGATGAGGAGAGTACGTACCCTGAACACTGGTGAGGCATTCAGGGAGACCGCCGGCAACGGGAGTTCGCGAGAGAGAAAGAGAATGAATCAATCACCCAACGAGGAATTCCTCAAAAAATGAGAAAATAGAAACTTCCCCCTTTTTCCCTCCCACTTTTCTCAACAGTACCCTAAACCATAGGGTACCCTAGTTTCTCTTTCTTTTGACCTTCGCCAATGACTTTCTATTTTGGGAGTTTTTAGCCATGCATAACTGCCTTGTCCCATGCATCTACTCTTTTCTTTTGACCGTTGCTAACGACTTTCTATTTTGAGAAGTTTGTACCCATCCGTAACTGCTATATGTCCTTTACCACTTACCAGTTGTATCCTAAAGAATGTCAGTTCAACGTGATTAGATTTTGTCTCTCTTTTGACCTTCTCTAACGACTAATTTTTTTTCTTGACAAATTTCTAACTACTTTGTTCTTCACCACTCACCAAAGACTAACACAAGAATGCCCCTTCAAAGTGATTAGATTTTGATGTAGTACCCCATTATTATATTACTTATGAATTTCATTCACAACTTTCTATTTTGGGAAGTTTTTACTCGCGCCTTAGTGCCACTTCGATGTAATTAGATTTTGATATGGTACCCAATTTTCACTTTCTTTTGAACTTCTCTAATGACTTTCTATTTTGGGAAGTTTTTACCCATGTATAAGGGCAATTATAAGGTTTCCCCAACTCCAACTCATCCCCAAAACCAATACCAAATTTGAGGATGTGAATAGTGCTACCTCAAATTTGGGGTTGCACTATTCATCCACTCCAAATTTGGTATTGGTGGGACCCATGATATATTTTGATTTTTAATGAATTATTATGTACTCAAAATGATTGACAATATGATATTATTGATTTAATGTATTAAATATTAATAAATATCTACTATTAGATAATATAAATAAATAATTAATAAATAATAATAATATTATGTATTTTAAATTATGAAAAATTATTAATTCAATAATTTATACTCCCTCTGTTCCATCCAAAGAGTCCACTATTCTGAGATATTTCACTTAAAAAGTCCACTTTCAAAAATTAAGACATAAATGTCTCATTTTATTACTAATGGACTACTAAAAGTATCATTTTCTTAAAAAAAATTGACTTTCAAATGGAGACTTTTTACTCGGAACAGAGAGAGTAATTAATTAACATTTTTTCAAGTGCATATAAGTTTATTAAATTATATTTGTTCAATTTAATTAAAAATTTACTAATTTAAATATTATTAATTACATAATAATATTATAAAATAAAACTATTAAATATACTAAAATTATTAATTGTGAAATCTTAATAATTATTATTTAAAAGGTTAATAGAAAATTAATATACAAATTCAATAATTTATAATTAATTAACATATTTTCAAGTGCCTGTATGTTTATTAAATTATATATCTTCAATTTAATTATAAAGTTACAAATTTTAAATATTATTAATGACATAATAATAAACATAAAACTATTAAATATACTAAAATTATTAATTTTACAATCTTATTAATTATTATTTCAAAGGTTAATAGCAAATTAATATAAATATTGATAAATAAATTAAAAGAAATAAAAATAGAATACGCTAAAGAATATTCTATTTGAGGTGAGATTTGGGTTGTGGGTTGGAGTTAGAATAGTGTTTGGTGATGAAATGAATCAAATTTGAGGTAAAATATGACCAAATTTAGGATTTAGCCTTGGAGATGGTCCAAGTGCTTTGTACGTCACCATTCACCACTTGTATCCTAAAGACAAATAAAAGAATCTCACTTCAAACGTAATTAGATTTAGATAAGTAATAACCTAAAGGAAAATGTTAAATAAATATATACACAAAATTAATACATATACACAAATATTTTAACAAACTCACTCTCTCTTTCTCTCTGGATTCTCTTTCTAACCAAGAAGCAAAGCAAGGTGATTTTTTTAACGTGTTCGCACCGGACGACTCACTTCCATTAGAGTCGCTAGCCCTAGGTAACTATCACCCTTCAATGGCCACACTCACTTAGTGGCTCATGCATATGCATTTTAGCAATTTTTTGAGGGACTTAAACACCTAGATGGTGTCTTTATTGTGCACAATGGAAGTAATTTGCAAGTAATTACAAATTAATAACAAGATCAATTGAAAGACAAAAGAGAGATTGAAGTCAATGGACTTTCAAAATTTTAATATGGCCAACCTTATTACCATTCTAGGGTTATAATTATATATAAGATATAATACCAAATCCTAAACCAACTCAAAATAAGGAAACATAGAAAACAAGTTGTCGCAACGATGCAGTTGCGTCATCCCACGATACGCGACCGCCTTGATGCGATAAACCTAAAAGTTTGTATCGCAGGGAGGCTACGCACCCCGCACCCCCGTCTGAGGTACAACCAATTTCTACAACCTGTGAGGTCGATCCAGTTCTCTTCCGCTCCGGAGAATTTGACATATAGTTCGATAAATCGAGTCATTTCATTCTCAACACTCCTTAAAAAAAGGTGAACACTACCGGTGGTTTTAAAGAGTTAAGGTCGGCATACCCAAGTGGCCATAGCTTTTTCCTTAAATTTTTTGTTTTAGGAAAAGTTTAGAAGTGACAAGAGGTGATGAAGACCAAGAAAGACAAGGATTTGAACAAGATGATCAAAGCCAAGATAACCATCAAGAATTTTCAAGACCAAGAAATATAATAATTAAAAGAAAAACGACTACAAGTCAATTTTTGAGTCAACTTCGACGGTTTACCCAGGATGTTATAGAGCTTGAAATTTGGTGTATAATATATGGTTGGAAAGCCCTGAATGTCTAGTTTCCAACCCATCAAACAGATCTCAATTCATAGTTTTGTAGAATGAGATAGATCCAAAATATTGCAAGATGGTCAGAATAGACAAGAATGTTAACCTTGTGACTCTAGATTCATCATGTAAATATCTACACATTATAGATCAGCCCCCCCCCCACTTTTCATTTTCCCATTCAATGCATTGTATAAGAGTTGTGAACTCATTCTTAGGTCTTATCCCAATATTTAAGATGATGTTATCTGAAATAAATGATTAAAATAAGGATAAAAACATAATAATAAATAAAACAAAAATAAAATGTTTTGTATATGATCTGATCAATGAAGCTTACAATGAAGAGTTCATTGAAGACTTCATTGAGATATCAATGTTACGAAATTAAATAAAAACAAATCAGGAATAACAAAACTGAACACAAAAGATAACCTTTGATCAATTAGCAACAATACTTATTGATCGAGCCTCATGGCAAAAAATATTCCACTAGTAAAATATATGTTTAAACTTGATACAACTCGAAAGACTAACAATGTGGAATTTATGAAAAACTCTATATGAAGTAGATATGACTTTGAATAATACTAACACCTCAAACTACCTAGACTGATGTACACTCAAAAGCTTTTAACAAAACAGTAGGAGATGTTCACATAAAAAAAGTGTTGGTGACAGAATGAATGAAGGCTTCGATGTAGCTTCATTCAACAGCTCATTCATAATATAACAACATAAGTTTTTCGATCTCTCTTTCTCTTAACAATCTGTGTATAGTATATGATCACCAACGTCTCTTAACTTCTTAGCCTTGTATATCATCTTATTTATACTTACATCCTTGACCTAAAAACCTTGTAGAATAAGGAAACCACTTACCATAAAAGATTAGTAGGTTAGTGCAATAAATAAGGATTAAATCTTATCAAACATAGATTTACCAAATATGAAGGATTCCTTACCTTAATTAATTAGGTCAGTCGTGTCTCTTAGAAGCAAGACAAAACGGTGTACACTAATTTGTGTTATAAAAACACACAATCCTACTACCCTAAAAACCAATTAAAATATAATGTCGAAAATAACTTTTCTATAAAAGATGTAACAATAATAATTACTCAAAGTAAATACCAAGAAAGACTCAACAAATAATTAATTAAAATAACACAATTAGAAAACACAATGACTCAATAATTAAATATCCAACAATCCTCTCCTTTTTACCTCTCTGAAAAAGGCAAACATAAAATAATAATAATCAATTAATACAAGCAAATAACTCCCCCTAAATAAGACATTCTAATTAAGGCCTAGAACACGCCATAAATAGGTGACAAATACGAGTAACATTGGGACAAGGATTAACAACAATAGGATCAATACCCCCAGAAACATTACTCTAATATATGTTGAGCATTCCCAAATTTTGAGCAGATTCAGCCACAACAACATCTTCATTCTTCAGCAGCATCATGATTGTCAACTTCATCATCACTTGAATCTTCAACTTTGACTTTGCCCTTGGTCTTAAAACAATTATGACACACACTCCCACAAGTGTTACAACACTTAGGTGATCCCCCTAAATTACTAGGCAGCAACATAACATCTCCCCCTTTGGTTTTGCCAGAAAGAAGCAACTCATTGTAGATCTCTCACGTTTTACGAAAGAAACAAAGATAATTGATTAATGAATCATACTAATCCAAAATGTTGACAATTTACACATCAATATCTGTCATACGCTCATGAAAGAACGTGGCATTGACAAAAAACCGGGCAGGAAGGACACAATCTCTAGTAAAAGGTTTGGAAAAGAATGAAGTCTTGAATGAAGACTTGGATGAAGGTACATCCAGCCTAGAGGGTCCAGACACATGGATAGAACAATATCCATGTTCACAATCAATGGGAGGAATACGAACTATAGGTTCATTATGGGAAGAAATCACCGAATGCTAGGGGAATGAACAACAAGGCTTGGCTGACATAGTGAGAGACAAATACGAAATACAGAGGAATAATTTACAAAATAAGGAGATAGGAATAAAAAAACTATGAGAGTCAGAGTATATATAGGAGATAAACTGAAATAGGGTTACAAAAGAATCATAAAAATGTAAGGATTAGGAAGATGAAAAACCAAAGGAAACGCGGGTATAGGTTAGATATGGAAAGAAAAAGTAGCACTTGTCCTAATAGATTAAGGATTAACAAATTCTATATGGTTACGAAAACACATAGTATACCACACTTCTTACACATTGATAAGTCGTGCAAAGATTTAATAAAGACTTATGAAACTTCTCTAATTCTGCCCACATTCTATAATATATAAAATATTGAAATTAAAAAAAAAGAATTTCATATATGAGCAAACACAAATACTTCATCTCAAGGAGCACACATAATTACCAAGAATGCATGTCCTACTGGATGACTAAAAGATATGAAAGTGTATAACCAAAAATATATAAAAGAGAGTGATAGAACTATTTTACTTCCAATAAATTCATCAATGCCACCTCATTGAACACTACATTCATCAAAACATTTTGAAATTTGAAAATTTGTTTCCAAAAAGTCATTATTAAGAAATACTATTAATCTCAAAACAAATTAAGATATATCCAGCAGATAGCTTTCACACTTTTTGATATAAGCATAGCCTCAATTTTTTATTTACATGATCAGAATCAATTAGACATTATTGAAGGTCAAAAATTTGATATATATATATATATATATATATATATATATATATATATATTATGTAAATCGACCAGAAAATTTCTATGAAATTTGAAAGGTAGCTCTTTCCTTTATTGGATATAAACAACACCAACTGAGTTATAAACTTTTTGTAGGAAACATTAAGATAAAGTATAAGCTTTCTCAAAAAAATCAATTCAAGTTGTAAAAAAATGAAATTCTTTGAAGGTGAGATTCATAGAAGAAATTGAGAAAAATAGTTGTGCAAAGCAATACATTTATGCTTAAAAAATATAAAAGAAAGAGATAAAAAGCCTAAGAAATATACAATGTATACAAATGTAGTCACGAATGTAACCACATTTATAACTAATATTATAAAAATGCAAACACTAAAAGATCTCCTCGTGGTGGAAAATCTCTGAATCTAAGGACTCGTAAATATATTTGCAAGTTGATTTTCGCCTATGAATTCTAAATGTATGGTTTTTTTTTTCTAATAGATCTCGAATAAAATGATT
>CM028380.1:127759169-127798712 GCA_013146195.2 Codonopsis lanceolata | reverse complement strand
CGAGGTAGAGGATAACAATCTTCTAAGTGTGCCTTATTCAAACTGAAGTTCACGCACATTCGCCATTTGCCATTAGACTTTTGACTATAACAACATTAGCCAACTAAGTTGATAATGTATTTCTTCAATGATGCCCGCCGAGCAGCCTTCTCAACTTCCTCCTTAATAGCTTGATCTTTTTCGGTAGAATAAATTCTAGGTCGTTGCTGAATCGGCCTGAAAGTTGGATCCACGCTGAGACAATGCAAAGCCACAGCCTCACTCATACCTTGCATATCCTCCGATCTCCACGCAAAAACATCCAAACTATCCTGAAGTTGTTTAATCAAACTTGCTCGAGCTCACCGAAAGTGCCTTGCCAATTTTTATCTTCGTGATAAGGTGATTGACAATCACCTCTCCTCAAGCTCGCCCCCGAGCAGTACCCCTGCTCATCCCGCATTTGAGGTGTATCACATTCCACCTTCTCTTCTTCCGATACCGATCTTCAACCGCATCAAGCTGATCCACATCCATATCCTCTGCTTGTTCAGCTTGTCCCCCCGACCCCAATGTCGGAAAAGGACCACCACTCTCCTTAAAAACTTCATCCTGAGCCAAACTTGCATCATCATCCGCCTCGACCGCCTCGATTTCAACGCCGACAAAGGACAAGTATTTCCTCTCGAATCATTACTCAGTGCCGAGCTTGTATCCACATCCTGCTCGACTTGCCCCCCCTGACTTCAATGTCGGCAAAGAGCAAATGTCCACCTCACAATCTTCTTCACTCACCACAGTAACTGTTGATGGCCCCACAGTCACATGAGATGTCTCCTTGGTGATAACAGTGATTTTCTGCTCACCATCCTCCAAGGTCAACTTTTGCTTTTTCCTCTCGATCAAGCCCGCAAGACATACTCCAAGACGCCTCGGCTGACTTCTCAATACTCCTACCTCGTCGTAAGATAAATTTAGCACGCTGATGGGGAACGGACGCGACCATTTGAAACTTGGTCATGCTCGCACCCCCTGTGATGATATTATAAGAAGACTTTAAGTCAATCACCATGAAAGTGATTTTCAACTCGTGTGCGGCTCCCTTCACCAATGAAGACCTCCAATGAACCGTTCCTTTAACCGTACTTTATGATTAAGTGAAGCCTCCGGCCCCAAAGATACCGTTTGAGGCGATCATCACTTAATTCCAAACCATGAAAACATGAATAATACATCATGTCCCTCAGAGGCTCCAAGATCAACCAAGATTCGATGCACAACCCAACCGGCCCACTCAGGCTTTCCAGGACAATTAAGGATTGTTCTCCCTGCTGTGATTGCCGCCACCACTGCGAGTAAATCAGATAGCCTCCTCTCCTTCTTGCAAAGTAGTAGGTTGATCTACCACCTTCGACAAGGAATAAATCTGCTTGCCGAGCTGGGTTGGGGTGGGCTCCTCATCCATTATCACATTTATTACCCCTCTGATCGGTTGGGCATCACTTCGGGGAACATTCCCCCTGTTTCCTCCATCTCTCTTGAACTCGTCTAGCCGGCCTTCATTAATCAATTTTTGAATGGCCTTTTTCACCGGCCAGACACTCCCATTGTGTGCCCGTAATCATCATGATAAGCACATCTCTTCGTCCGATCCCGAGTATCTGGCGTGCCTCGTGATTCATACGAGGTGGGCGAGGAAGCTCATCTCAATCTCATACATAATATCCTCGCGCAACATATTGAGCGGGGTAAGATCAGTTTCCCAAAGAAACTCTCTTGGGCGATCATATCTTGACTTGCTTTTATTATATCATCCACCCACGGCCTGGCCATTACCTTTGGGATTTCCCCCAATCTCATTACTTTCCTTCTTCTTCTCCTTCTTTGCAATTTCTCCCGCACACCATTTCTGAGCCCGTATTAACATTTATGCCTGCGTTTTGGGCTCGTGTATGCTTAGTTCCGACCTTAAACCACCTTCTCCCTCGAGTAACCCTGTTTCAAAACATAAGGTTACTTCATGCTCGGTCAACCCTGGAACTTGCTTCAACACTTTTGTGAACCGCTCCAAGTAACTAGCGATTGACTCGTTTGCTCCTTGCTTGACCTTTGACAAGTCAGCCCTTGTCTTTGCTAATGTGCCCAAGGTCCCAAAGTCTGCTAAAAACTTTGTTCGCAGATCAACCCAATTGTTAATCGATCTGCGCGGCAGAGATCCCATCCATGCCAATGCCTTTCCTTGCAAGGCTCCCACAAAAACCCGAATCTTTAACGCCTCATCTGAAGTCACCATGCCAATTTGAGACTCAAATGACATCAACCGCCTCGCTCGCTCCTTCCCCAGTATACTCCTTAATGTTTGGGAAGATGAGTCCCTGTGCTGGCGGTGCATTCTCAATCCATGGTGCCAACGGGCTGGCAGAAGTTCCCAGAAAATTTCCATCCAGAGCTTTGCCCTGCTCCCACGCCTCTATACGATGTTTCAAATCCTCAAAATCCTGCATGTTTATGGTTAAAGGCAAACAACACACGGGCTGAGGCTTTACCACAGGCATATGAGGGACTTGTGGGGGACCCATAGCTCCAAAGGCTTGAGTAACCCCCACGGCCTGCGCCACCTGTGCCTGGGCCATCCCAGCGAGCTGAGAAACTGGCTCATTAGCCACTAAATTTCTCTGAGCATCTGATTGATGCAACTCCCTTTTTTCCTTGGAGTGATGAGACAAATATCCTTGGGATCGCCTGGGGGAAGGCGTCCTATGATGACGAGCATGGGATCTCCTTGGAGATGGCGAACGGTGGCTACGAGCATGTGACCTTCGAGGAGAGGGCGAGCGAGGTCTACGATGATGCGACCTTCGTGGTGAAGGTGATTGTCGTTGACGACGAGACTGTGCGGAATCATCCCCTACTCGTGGTCCCAGTCGTGAATGCACACTGGGCACAACCCTGTGACTAGCTCTGCCCTCTTGTTGATTTCGTCCTTTTGCCTCCCGTTCACCCCCGCTTTGCGAGGAACGACATCGATTCAATTGATTACCCACGCTCCTCGATCCACTGCTGCCCGGCTTGGAGTAGACAAAGTAACAAAGGGATCCAAGGGATCCACCGATGGGTAGGGGAGGCTTACCCATGGCGATCAACTGCAAATTAAGCTGATGTAGCTGCCCCAAATATATAGCCCTTTGATGAAGATCTTCCTCCCAGAGCTCATTTGCCAACCTAACAGCTGCTACTGCGCTTCTAGCTAAGGAATCCACACCACGTCGTTGATTAAGCTGATGGCGAGCATCATGACGAGGCGGGTTATTTCCAACCAACTGATTAAGACTGGGAGTTGCATGTACATCCTCCTGACGACTACCATTGACACCATTGACGCCGTTTTCCGCCATTACTAAAACTTACCAAGAACAGACTTTCAATTCACGAAGAATGCTACTGTTTCCCGACAACGAAACCAACTGATGCATCCAAGATCTTCCAAAACGCATTCGACTCTTCCAACTGGATACCTGGCTTTCAATGTATCCTAAATCTTCGAGGCCTAACTCTGCAAGTAAATCAAGAAAACCGTGAACTAGGCAGGGGCACTCCCTGCCGCAGCCCTCCGACGTGAGAATTAGCACAAACACTTAAGTGAGTATGTTGGCAGAGTTTAAGCAAGTTATCAAAAATCACATACCTCCCTTCTTCATTTTGAGGGGTTTTTATAGCTGTTTCCGGAGAGAATAACCGGTCATAACTGCCCATTAATGTTTATGGCATAAATGGCGGGCATATTAACTGCCCCATTAACTGTCCCATTCGCCACAACGGTAACATGGAGAGTTTTTCGGACATAACCGTCCCCAATTAATAATAACATTAATGGACGAGCATAACATATCCTGCTTGCTACATGTTCCTGCTCGCTGGTTAAGCCCCCAGCTTGCTTATACTTCTTGCCCGCTGAAGGTTAAGACCCCAGCCCGCGGTATATTAAAAGCCATTTAATCTTTTCCTCGTGCCTTTGGTCTTAGGAGGCACGTGCATTGCCTGTGAATAATAATCATGTGCCGGACACATGACCCATGTCTTGGGCCTATTGGGCCGGGCAACTCAATTTATAATTAATTAACATATTTTCAAGTGTCTGTATGTTTATTAAATTATATTTCTTCAATTTAATTATAAAGTTACTAATTTTAAATATTATTAATGACATAATAATAAACATAAAACTATTAAATATGCTAAAATTATTAATTTTACAATCTTATTAATTATTATTTCAAAGGTTAATAGCAAATTAATATAAATATTGATAAATAAATTAAAAGAAATAAAAATAGAATACGCTAAAGAATATTCTATTTGAGGTGAGATTTGGGTTGTGGGTTGGAGTTAGAATAGTATTTGGTGCCGAAATGAATCAAATTTCGGGTAAAATATGACCAAATTTAGGATTTAGCCTTGGAGATGGTCCAAGTGCTTTGTACGTCACCACTCACCACTTGTATCCTAAAGACAAATAAAAGAATCTCACTTCAAACGTAATTAGATTTAGATAAGTAATAACCTAAAGGAAAATGTTAAATAAATATATACAAAAAATTAATACATATACACAAATCTTTTAACAAATTCACTCTCTCTGGATTCTCTTTCTAACCAAGAAGCAAAACAAGGTGATTTTTTTTAACGTGTTCGCACCGGATGACTCACTTCCATTAGAGTCGCTAGCCCTAGGAGCTATCACGCTTCAATGGCCACACTCACTTAGTGGCTCATGCATATGCATTTTAGCAATTTTTTGAGGGACTTAAACACCTAGATGGTGTCTCTATTGTGCACGATGGAAGTAATTTGCAAGTAATTACAGATTAATAACAAGATCAATTGAAAGGCAAAAGAGAGATTGAGGTCAATGGACTTTCAAAATTTTAATATGGCCAACCTTATTACCATTTTAGGGTTATAATTATATATAAGATATAATACCAAATCCTAAACCAATTCAAAATAAGGAAACATAGAAAACAAGTTGTCGCAATGATGCAGTTGCATCATCCCACGATACGCGACCGCCTTGATGCGATAAACCTAGAAGTTTGTATCGCAGGGAGGCTACGCACCCCGCACCCCCCTCTGAGGCACAACCAATTTCTACAACCTGTGAGGTCGATCGAGTTCTCTTCTGCTCCAGAGAATTTGACATGTAGTCCGATAAATCGAGTCATTTCATTCTCAACACTCCTTTAAAAAAGGTGAACACTACCGGTTGTTTTAAAGAGTTAAGGTCGGCATACCCAAGTGGCCATAGCTTTTTCCTTAATTTTTTTGTTTTAGGAAAAGTTTAGAAGTGACAAGAGGTGATGAAGACCAAGAAAGACAAGGATTTGAACAAGATGATCAAAGCCAAGACAACCATCAAGAATTTTCAAGACCAAAAATATAATAATTAAAAGAAAAATGACTACAAGTCAATTTTTGACTCAACTTCGACGGTTTACCCATGATGTTGTAAAGCTTGAAATTTTGTGTATAATATATGGTTGGAAGGCCCTGAATGTCTAGTTTTCAACCCATCAAACAGATCTCAATTCAGAGTTTTGTAGAATGAGCTAGATCCAAAATATTGCAAGATGGTCAGAATAGACAAGAATGTTAACTTTGTGACTCTAGATTCATCATGTAAATATCTACACATTATAGATCAACCCCCCACTTTTCATTTTCACATTCAATGCATTGTAGAAGAGTTTTGAACTCATTCTTAGGTCTTATCCCAATATTTAAGATGATGTTATCTGAAATAAATGATTAAAATAAGGATAAAAACAGAATAATAAATAAAACGAAAATAAAATGTTTTGTATATGATCTGATCAATGAAGCTTACAATGAAGACTTCATTGAAGACTTCATTGAGATATCAATGTTACGAAATTAAATAAAAACAAAACATGAATAACAAAACTGAACACAAGAGATAACCTTTGATCAATTAACAACAATACTTATTGATCGAGCCTCATGGCAAAAAATATTCCACTAGTAAAATATATGTTTAAACTTGATACAACTCGAAAGACTAGCAATGTGGAATTTATGAAAAACTCTACATGAAGTAGATATGACTTTGAATAATACTAACACCTCAAACTACCTAGACTGATGTACACTCAAAAGCTTTTAACAAAACAGTAGACGTTCACACAAAAAAAGTGCTGGTGACAGAATGAATGAAGGCTTCGATGTAGCTTCATTCAACAGTTCATTCAGAATATAACAACATCAGTTTTTCGATCTCTCTTTCTCTTAACAATCTGTGTATAGTATATGCTCGCCAACGTCTCTTAACTTCTTAGCCTTGTATATCATCTTATTTATACTTACATCCTTGACCAAAAAACCTTGTAGAATAAGAAAACCACTTACCATAAAAGATTAGTAGGTTAGTGCAATAAATAAGGATTAAATTTTATCAAACATAGATTTGCCAAATATGAAGGATTCCTTACCTTAATTAATTAGGTCAGTCGTGTCTCTTAGAAGCAAGACAAAACAGTATACACTAATTTGTGTTATAAAAACACACAATCCTACTACCCTAAAAACCAATTAAAATATAATCTCCAAAATAGCTTTTCTACAAAAGATGTAACAATAATAATTAATCAAAGTAAATACCAAGAAAGACTCAACAAATAATTAATTAAAATAACACAATTAGAAAACACAATGACTTAATAATTAAATATCCAACAATCTTCTCCTTTTTACCTCTCTGGAAAAAAGCAAACATAAAATAATAATAATCAATTAATACAAGTAAATAACTCCCCCTAAATAAGACATTCTAATTAAGGCCTAGAACACACCATAAACAGGTGACGAAGACGAGTAACATTGGGACAAGGATTAACAACAATAGGATCAATACCCCCAGAATCCTTACTCTAATATATGTTGAGCATTCCCAAATTTTGAGCAGATTCAGCCACAACAACATCTTCAGCAGCATCATGATTGTCAACTTCATCATCACTTGAATCTTCAACTTTGACTTTGCCCTTGGTCTTAAAACAATTATGACACACACCCCCACAAGTGTTACAACACTTACGTGATCCCCCTAAATTACTAGGAAGCAACATAACATCTCCCCCTTTGGTTTTGCCAGAAAGAAGTAACTCATTGTAGATCTCTCACGTTTTACGAAAGAAACAAAGATAATTGATTAATGAATCATACTAATCCAAAACATTGACAATTTACACATCAATATCTGTCATACGCTCATGAAAGAACGTGGCATTGACAAAAAACCGGGCAGGAAGGACACAATCTCTAGTAAAAGGTTTGGAAAAGAATGAAGTCTTGAATGAAGACTTGGATGAAGGTACATCCAGTCTAGAGGGTCCAGACACATGGATAGAACAATATCCATGTTCACAATCAATTGGAGGAATACGAACTATAGGTTCTTTATGGGAAGAAATCACCGAATGCTAGGGGCATGAACAACAAGACTTGGCTGAAATAATGAGAGACAAATACGAAATATATAGGAATAATTTACAAAATAAGGAAATAGGAATATAAAAACTATGAGAGTTAGAGTATATATAGGAGATAAACTGAAATAGGGTTACAAAAGAATCATAAAAATGTAAGGATTAGGAAGATGAAAAACCAAAGGAAACGCGGGTATAGGTTAGATATGGAAAGAAAAAGCAACAGTTGTCCTAATAGATTAAGGATTAACAAATTCTATATGGTTACGAAAACACCTAGTATATCACACTTCTTACACATTGATAAGTCATGCAAAGATTTAATAAAGACTTATGAAACTTCTCTAATTCTACCCACATTCTATAATATATAAAATATTGAAATTCTAAAAAAAAAAAGAGAATTTCATATATGAGCAAACACAAATACTTCATCTCAAGGAGCACACATAATTGTCAAGAATGCATGTCCTACTGGATGACTAAAAGATATGAAAGTGTATAACCAAAAATGTATAAGAGAGAGTGAGAGAACTATTTTACTTCCAATGAATTCATCAATTCCACCTCATTGAACACTACATTCATCAAAACATTTTGAAATTTGAAAATTTGTTTCCAAAAAGTCATTATTAAGAAATACTATTGATCTCAAAACAAATTAAGATATATCTAGCAGATAGCTTTCACACTTTTTGATATAAGCATAGCCTCAATTTTGTATTTACATTATCAGAATCAATGAGATATTATTGAAGATCAAAAACTGATATATATATATATATATATATATATATATATATATATATATATTTATTTATTTATTTATAAATTTTTTTATGTAAATCGGCCCGAAATTTTCTATGAAATTTGAAAGGTAGCTCTTTCCTTTATTGGATATAAACAACACCAACTGATTGTAGGAAACATTAAGATAAAGTATAAGCTTTCTCAAAAAAATCAATTCATGTTGTAAAAAGATGAAATTCTTTGAAGGTGAGATTCATAGAAGAAATTGAGAAAAATAGTTGTGCAAAGCAATACATTTATGCTTAAAAAAATATAAAAGAAAGAAATAAAAAGCCTAAGAAATATACAGTGTATACAAATGTAGTAACGAATGTAACCACATTTATAACTAATATTATAAAATGCAAACACTAAAAGATCTCTGTAGGGTCGAAAATCTCTCAGAATCTAAGGACTCGGTAAATATATTTGCAAGTTGATTTTCAGTTCTTATGAATTCTAAATGTATGATTTTTTTTTCTAATAGATCTCGAATAAAATGATGTCTAATGTCAATGTGCTTAGTTCGATAATGTGGCACAAGATTATATGATCTATCAATAACACTTTTATTATCACAATATATAAGTAATGAGTCACTATGTAAACCATAATCTTCAATCATTTGATTCATCCAAAGAAACTGAATACAATAGCTACCGACTGTCACATATTCAGATTCAATAGTAGAAAGAGAAACACAATTTTGTTTCTTACTATACCAAGACACTAAGTTATTTCTAAGGTAAAAACAACCACTAGAAGTACTTTTTCTATCATACACATAACCAGCCCAATCAGAGTCACTAAAACCAACTAAATTAGTATTGGTGTCTTTGGAGTGTCAAATCCCTAATTCTGAAGTTCCTTTGACATATCTAATAATTATTTTTAAGGCCATAAGGTGAGATTCTATAGGGTTTGCTTGATATCTAGCATAAACACATACACAATTCATAAGATCTGGACGACTAGCAATCAAGTAAAGTAAACTACCTATCATACTTTTATAGAGGGTATTATCAATATCTTTACCATTATCATCTCCACTAAGCTTTACTTTGGAAGACATAGGAGTCTTTTTATAAGTAACATTCTCCATTTTGAATTTCTTAACTAGATTCTTAGCATACTTAACTTGAGAGATAAATATACCATTTTTAGTTTGTTTAATTTGCATACCCAAAAAGAAATTTAATTCACCAACCATACTCATCTCAAATGTAGAAGTCATTCAACTTGCAAATTGTTTTAACATAGAATCAGAAGTGGAACCAAATACTATATCATCTACATTTATTTGAGCAATAAGAATTTCTTTATTGGATTTTTGAATAAATAATATTTTATCTACCTCTCCTGTTTTATAATTATTTCCAAGTAGACAATCAGCTATTTTACCATACAAAGCTCTAGGAGCTTGTTTTAAACCATAAAGAGCTTTTTTAAGTCTATAAACATGATCTGGCTTAAAAGGTCTTCAAAGCCTTTAGGTTGTTCTACGAAGACTTCTTCATTTAACACACCATTCAAGAAAGCACTCTTAACATCCATTTGTTGTAATGAAATACCTAAATAGCAAGCAATAACTAACAACAATCTAATGGATTAAATTCTAGCAACTGGAGCAAAAGTTTCATCAAAATCAATTCTCTCCACTTGAGTGTATCCTTGAGCAACTAAATGAGCTTTATTTCTGATCACATTACCTTGTTCATCAGACTTATTTTTAAATATCAACTTGGTTCCTATAACATTAGTAGATTTTGGATGTGGAACTAAGTACCAAACATCATTTTTAACAAATTATTCTAGTTCATCTTGCATGACATTTATCCAAGGTTTATCTTTTAATGCTTCTACCACATTTTTAGGTTCTATTTCAGAAACATAGCAACAAGTATGCACTTTCAAACATTCAAGAGACAATCAAGCAAGTTTAACCATGTCTTTGTAACTAACATCTTCTTTTCTTCTTGTTTGCACATATGCACTTACTTCAACAATCACCAAACTGGAAAGGTGATCCTTCTAAATTCTTTTGGGAATGTCTTTGGATCTGTTTGTTATGTTTTTCACTTCATCAGAAGCAGAATCAGTTTCAGCATTCTTCAATGACGTCCCCGATGAAGATACATTGGAGCCTTCATTCGTTCCAACATTCTTTGAAACAGTTTCTTCACTTGGAATAACTTTAGATTCTGAAGTTTGCAGACTTTCTAGTAGATCATCAACCTGATCTTCAACACTTTTTCTACTCAAATCAAATAGATCATCAAAGACAATGTTCAGGGAATCCAAAATAGTTCTTGTCCTAAGATTAAATACTCTATAGGCATGGCTATTTGTAGCATATCCCATAATCACCCACTTGTCACTTTTAGAATCAAACTTTGCAAGATGTTCTCTATCATTTAACAAGTAACAAATACTTCCAAAGACATGAAAGTATTTTAAAGTAGGTTTCTTTCCTTTTAGAATTTCATAACGAGTCATATTACTACCAAGACTTAAATACCCACTATTAATAATATGTCATGCACTATTTAAAGCTTCTGCCCAAAATCTTTTAGACAAATTCTTAGAATTAAGCATAACACGAGTTATTTCTTGTAGGGTTCTAGTTTTTCTTTCAGCTACTCCATTTTGTTGAGGGGTTTAAGGAGCGAAAAATTCATGTGTAATTCCCTTTTTATCACAATAAGATGAGAATGATGAATTCTCATATTCTTTACCATGGACTGATCTAAGTTTCATAAGAGTTAGGTTATAATCATTAAGCATCTTTTTATACCAAATTTTGAAAGCATTAAAAGTATCAGATTTTTCTCTAAGAAAGAATACACATGTAAATTTAGAAAAATCATCAACATAAACAAATGCATATACTTTTTACCACCTAAGCTTTCAACATCAATTGGTCCCATAAGGTCAGTATGAACCAATTGAAAACATCTAGAAAAAGTGCAATTTTGAATACTTTTATGAGAAACTTTGGTTTGTTTATCCTTTTGACACGCACCACATGTTTTCATTTCTTTGCTATTTAATTTTGGCAAACCTCTAACAGCTTCATGTCTAACAAGTTCTTCTAGTTTTGTAGTACTCATATGACCAATTTTTTTATGTCATGAGTCAATTTCATTTATGGAAGATGAATGACAAGTATGTTAACAACAAGATATTAATTATCGTTAGATCTAATGTCTGATAAAATACGTAAGTTATTTTTATAAAAAAAACACATTTTTCTTTGTTGAATCTAACATGCATGTGATTACCACATAATTGACTAATATTTATCAGATTAGCAGTCAAACCTTCAACATGATACACATTATTTAATTTAGGTAGACCTTGAAAATTTAAAATACATTTACCAATTACTTAACCTTGTGCACCACCACCATATGTCACACACCCACCTTTGACATTTTCATAATTTTTCATATATTCTTTGGAACCTATCATATGCCTAGAGCAACCACTATTAAAGTACCAAGTACATGCAATGTTAGACTTAAGAGAAGTAAAGGTAACATGACAAAACTTTCTGGACTTTTGTTTCCAAGCAAATCTGGCATAATATGAATGAATTCTTGAATAAAGGTTCATCAGAGCCTTCATTGAGTTCTGAAAAATATTTTTGACCAAATCAATGTGTCTCTTACGGCAATGGAGTTTAACATGACGACTAATAAAACACTAGAAACAAATCATACTACGTTTTTTGGAAGCCTTTCTTTTGGATCTTCTTTTATCACATAAATTCAAAGAATTGGAATATTTTGAAGAGATAGAAGGGCACACACCAGTTACTTTAACAAACGTAGGAGCTTTGTTAACATTTTTAACAAATATGGGAACCTTAGGAACCTTATAACCAAGACCAACTCTACTTTCATTACTTACTTCCAAAACTTCTTCATGAGTAACCTTAAATTTATTCATTTTGTGCAAGGTTCCATTAGACCTATCTAGCTCACTTTTCATCTTTTCAAACTCCACATCTTATCTAGTTAATAGAGATTCAATACGAGCTAAAGCCTCTTTTTAATCATCATTCAAAGTATTTAATCTTTTATTTTCAACATTCAAATCTTCCTTTTCTTTTTTAAGATTTTCAATTAATTGTTTTTTGTTTACTCCAATTTTCAAACATAACATTATAGTCATTTAAAAGTTTGATTTTCATCATCAGAGTCATCATCAATCTACGGAATAGCTTTGGAATAGGGGGAAGAACTGTTGGAATATGATTGCTGATGAACAACTTATCTCCTTGCATATTCTGAATATTTTAATTTGCTTGTTCCCATTACCGTGTGTCATAACAAGTGGCTAAAAGGTTTGCGTACCGTTAGTGTGACAACTTATTTGACATCACATAGGTCTTAGATTAGGAATGTCCAGGTCTAGTTCTACCTTCTCATTGATGATCAACAGACCAGCGATTCATATGCACCAGTACAAGCAGACCTGCTAGAGCGTGAAAAATCTTCTGAAGACTCGTCACCAGCAGACTTTTCATAAACACATAAATATCTTGAAGAATTATCACCAGTAGACATGCTATGGTTTGAATATTCATACCGCAACCACGATAGCCAGTAGTCTTCTCTAGTCGAAGACTCATCATTCAGTAACAAACAGCTTACTAGCAGACTTGGCTTTGCACGTGCTGCAAAGAGAAAAG
Source organism: Codonopsis lanceolata (assembly GCA_013146195.2). NCBI lineage: Eukaryota > Viridiplantae > Streptophyta > Magnoliopsida > Asterales > Campanulaceae > Codonopsis > Codonopsis lanceolata. The sequence continues at coordinate 127,785,746 of CM028380.1, read as the reverse complement.
ATTGCAGATGATTAAAAGGAGACAAACATGTTCAAGCCTCAAAAGTCATTCAGATCTTTATGAAGCCTAACATCTCAGATGTTACAAGATCTTCTCTCTCTACACTTAGTTTGGAAAGTCAAAAGAATCTACTTTATTGGACAAACCACCCATCAGTGAACTATGATTCAGACTTAGTTTTTAGAGGTAAATCAATTCAGTTTGACGGGCAACAGTTCAAGGATCTGCAGAACAAGGTCTTTACCCAACAGTCAGAGATCCAGCGAACAACATCTTTATCCAACAGTCTTCAACGACAACACTATTCAAAACAGATAGAAAATCTATCAACATATCTCAACGATCAAAAAGACCCTTGTCTATAAAAGAAATCCTTTCTTCTCTTCTTATAAATACACAACATGATCAATCAATCAACAGATCGAATGCATAAGTGGGTGAAACACAGATGCAAGTTGATCTGTTCGACAAGGCTATGAGATCTATAAAGGAAATCGTCTTCAACAATGATTCTCTTAGATCTCCACAAAAGATTACAGTGAAAGAACCCAGACTTTAGCAAAACATTTACTGTGGATTGCTAAGAAGAAATAGGAAAAGGAGAAGAGAGAGATCAGAAATATCTCAAGACAAAGACCGGTTTCTTGATCAAGAATTTGTTTCTTGATTTGAGTTCTTCAACCTTCTTCGAAAATATCAGTCTCTAACAGAGCCTCAGGACTTTATTCCTAAGCTAGAGGCCAAGCACTTAAGATCAATTTGAAGATAGATTTTGGATCTTGCCCAAGGAAGATGAAGAGTTGTCTGTGTGCATTACAAGCATATCTTCAGATTTGTATTCCATTACAAATAATGTTGATTGTGCAATCATCGATCATCATAGGAAGTCGAGTGCTAAACACTCAGTTGTTCACATATCTCTTTTCTGAACGACCCTAAAAATTGTCTTCTCATATCTGTTCCTCATTGTCGTCTCGTACTGCTATCTTTACTTAAGAACTCCTTTTATGGATAAATATGTAAGGATTAAAGTTTGGAACCATAAGGAAAGATAATGTACATAGAGAGTCTAGGTTGATGTAATCTGTAAGTTTGTCTTTGAATAAACTTCAGATGTTCTTTCATATTATATCTTATTCAATATTCATCCTTAATTTCTCGATGAGCTTTTATAAACCGATTTACCTCTTGAAAAGCTATTCTCTCATGACTTCCTAAACCTGCATTTGGAAGAAGAATTAAGTGTGCTATTGTTCTGAACATATATTCGTGTACAACCACTTAAGACTTCCTCAATAAATCCCAGCCTTACAATTTCCACTACTAAAACTCCTTAACCAGGCTTTTGATTTACTAGCAATCTGCCAGCAGAGTTCATTACTCTATTCAGAGCAAGTTTGTTGTTCCGTCTTACCAGCATACATGCTCGTTATCCCGACTGTTTGTGCCTTTAAAACCTACTCTTTATGAATACAAAAAGAAAAGTTTTAAATCAACAACATAGGCCATTCACCCCTCCCCCTCTAGCCTATTTGAGCATCATAGCAAACCAACAATTGGTATCATAGCCAAACTCTGAGAGCTACTTGCCAGGTTTAACCACCTGAGAGTTTGATTCGCGATCGCTCATTCCAGATGCATGTCAAAAGAAAATGATGTTCTTATTCTTATTTCAGAAACTCTTTTAACAAGGATTTCTCATTAGATTTATTTGAGAAAACATGGTTATTTTGAAAAATTATTTTGTTTTCAAAAATCTCTTGAGTTATGCAATTCCTATGATGATTCCTTACTTGAATATGAGAAATTTATTCATATGACAGAAGTAAATTCTTCAATTGACACTATGAATAAAATTGTCTCAGATGTATAAAACTCCGATGGATGCTTCACTTTAAATGATCTTTGATCCAAATTCTCTTGATATAAGGCTAACGATTGTCATCAATCCAACACCCTCTCGAGAGAAATCTTTTAGTTCAAAATTCTGCAACATTACAGTTGAAGGATTTTAAGATTCTTATTTCCTCTTATGAAAAAGATCAAGAGTCAAAAACTCCCTATCATGAAACATTGATTGATCCCTCTGTTATATGATATTCAGTTTTTGAAGCCTTGGCTTATATTTTAAAGAGTTATTTGTAATCAATTACTAAGAGATGTAAATCAAAGACATTACAAGCTGTTGCAAAGGAAATCTATTCTTTAGGCAACATCTATCAAGTTTGCAAACATATTAGCTCAGATTCCACAGGCATTTTTCGAGAACTTCTTCTATAATCTGATTACGACTATCGTTTACGGTACACCCCATATCCAGTGTTCAATCTACTTATTTGATTTCCACCTTTCATTGAGCATATGCGATCAAGTGAGGATAAGAAATTCAAATCCAAACTCTCCATTCTATATTCTATGGGTTCATTTGAAAATCTTATTTCCTGTATCTAGATTTTTCTGGAGCTTTCTAAAGCTCATAAAATGTTGCTAATGATCTTCTTAGTTCTCTTTCAGGGACACAGATTTTCTCAAATCTCTAAGCAACTTTTATTTCTTCTCTAGTTGATATTGCATATTATCCTATGCTAGACTGATTTGCTAAATTCTACTTGTTCTTCTTAGTCTTCTTTCATTTCCTCTGGCTTCTGATATATCTGAACCTTTTCATTTCAGCTCTTTGCTAACAGGGATCATGCGTATATCATCATTGTGTAGCATTTATATATGCCTGCTTTATTTCTTCTATGTTCTTTCTGCAGATATAATGTATGAATATTTGTTTATCATACTTTGCCCTTATGTATTTTTATCAATTTTGATTAAGTATGATCTGCTTTATTCAACTAGTTTGATATAACTTTGTCAAGTTGATTTGCTTTATCACTGACCTATGCTCTCTTCGTGAATATTAATCCTTCGCCTTTGTCGTTCCCTCTTGCTCTGCCACTCACACTTCATAAGCTCAGTTCGATGTGCTGACTTATATATATGAGTTCTTACCTTAGTAGACAAATATGCAATATACAAGGGTATCTTTTCGATTTCTACAAAGGTTGAGGTAAAACTTTTTTTTGAAACATACTATTTCTTAAAAAGTAAAAGACAATTTCTTAGATCTTCGGTGAAAGTAAAATATTTTGAAAAAGATGCCTTGTCTTTTCAAACATTTCATCTTTTTCTGAAAAGTTGTTTTGTAAAATCCAATCTTTTTTCAAAAGTTGTTTTGTCACATTAAAAACTTTTTACCTTCTCAAGGAAACTATTTTGTCTTTTTCAAAGTTTTGGCTTTCCAAGAAGGTTACATAACCAAATATCTAGGAATTCAAACCATCTCTCACAATTATCTCACATGAATTTATTGAGAGTGGTTGAAAGGACACCTCGGTCTTAATGAATCGCTCTCATTAATTAGTCTTTTTGTCTTGCCTCTGTGAGTATTTATAGAGACTTTCCTTCTTGATCTCTATCACTCGCAAACTACTTCTAAGCACTATGACAAACACCGATACGAGATCTCTCCTTTTCAAAATGTTACTTAGGAGTATTCTTAGTTTTCAATCAAGCCTCTCTCTCAACAACTAGGTATTATCCTTTCTACCCTCCGAAATTTGGTTGGTTAGGTTTAAGGAAGCCTCTTGTATGAAGATTTACCTCAACAACCTTTTAGCACACCTCTTCCATTTTTCTATGACCACGATCACGTTTGAATGCTTTTTCTTAAGTGGAGACCTTCCAACTTCTTTGAGCCAAACGTGATTCTCATCGGATTTCCTCTCTCAAACTTCCGTGGATGAGTGTCTGCATAGAACCAATATCTAGAAAATGATTAATATGTTTGTGCAGCGCACCATGAGCAGAGAACCTGCTAATGAAGAGAAGAAGAGGAGCCATGTTCTCTTCTTTGGCTCAACCACTTGATCCGAACCACTATTCTACTTCTCCAATAGGCTAAGCAGTTTAGGTCCATGTTCTTCATAGACAGCTCCTTGTAATAATTTTTATTCTAAATGTATCAATGTTTAGATTAGTTGTTTCCTTGATGTAGTTAAGTCACTGGAAGTTGTATTGACTCTTGTAATCATTGATCTTTTGTATTCCTACTCGTTGATAGCATGAACTCTTATGTTTCTTTATGGATTTGGAACCTTTGTCAACCCAACAACAAGTCAATCCTTAAACATTAGTACTCTTATTCAACGAAATACAACTCTGATGTAAAGAAACCAGGATCTACCTTTCAAATAATAGTCTTATAAATCTGATCTACTCATATGGATCAAATTTAGTCGTGAACATTGCACATGAGAGAATGACTTTTCACGTCAAAGAGTCCTTGTGCTAAAAGACTAAATTGACTCTTATCATAATGTTAATTTATTCCAAATATCTACTCAAAGTAAATATTTAGTATATAATCAGAGCATTAGATACCGACTCAATTCTATAACTACTGATAACTACCTCTGTTGGTATCAACTGCTATCATTATGACTAGTTCAATTGGTATCTTAAACTGAATTCAACTTAGTTAAAAAGAACCTTATTCTGCTCCACAAATTCTTATAGTACTAGTAAAAACCTCATCATAAGAAATATTTTTAGAATAAGAACATCTATGGCTTTGGATTTCTTCAGAAAGGCAATGCAACTCCTTTCTCAGGAATGTAAGATTTAACCTTAACCCATGATGTTTTGGTGAATCCGCATTCTCTCCAAGAATCAGGTCTCGATGCAAAATATTATAAATCAGTAGACTTCATATCTACTGCTGGCATAATCACCTCCTAAGGAACAAGCAGCATCTGCACTTCATTTCAGGTTAGTATTTCATGTCTGTTGTTCCCTCTCATCAAGACAATTCTGCTTTAAAGCTCTTCATTCCTTCTCTTGTCTTGGTAGGATGACTATCTTATTTGATGAGAAGTCATCATCTTAAATGTTGATTAAGAAGTGAAATATGTGTTTTTAGCTCTTTTATTTTACCAAATTAAGAATGAGCAACTCGTGTCTTTGTGATACAAGTGATCTGACTAAGATGGCTTCTACCTTCCATTTCGCCTCTAGTGCTCTTCTCGGTTAATCGGGATTCTGTTGAGGAGGAGCATAATAATCAGTTAATCTTGTCGATGAAGCTTCTGGTTCTTCCTTCCAGAAGCCAAGGCACAAAAAGGATGACTTGCTGAAACAGTCTTCATTTCAATTGACATCAGCAGACCTTCATGTCTGTTGTTCCATTACTCTTCAGCAAACCTTCACATCCGCTAAGCTCACTAATTCCTTTTACAACAACCTTTGGTATATCTAGCAGATAACTTTTCACCCAGATCTCCATTTGATACCAGCAGACTTTCATCACTACTGATCACACCCTTTTGTTCAACAATTGGTACACCCTTTTGTTCAACAATTGGTACACCCTTCTGTTCAACAATCAATATAAGCAAACTTTCATCACTACTGATCACTCCCTTTTTTATATCAATTGGTATCAGCTAGAGTTATCACACGGCCCGACCCAAAAATAGTGACGGGCCTCATAGAACTCAAGCCCAGCCCATGTGCACTTCGGGCCTCTAGGCCTTCGAGCCTATGAGCCAAAAAAATAACTATTTTTTTATTTAAAAAACAACTCACAAATTAGCTAATAAAGTTATATAATGCATCACAAGTTCAAAACACATACTTACTAGTCTAACTTACACAATTACAAAGCAAAAGTGCAACTAAAGCAAATATAAACAAAGGTAGTAAGTTCAACAATTAAACGAAATAGAAACTAGAAAAACTATAATGTTATAGACCAAAGTAAAAATACATGTGCTACTTGAAGGGTATTTTTCTCAAAAAAGTTATAACCAAATTGAAGTTCATCATATTGTTCCCAATTTTCTAATATGTGTTTTCTGAGGATAGACAATGTTTTTCGGGTTCTAGTTTGCAAAACCATACTAACTAGAAAATATTCATTTTTTGATTCGCCCGACACAATCTAGCATTTAAATTTTATTTCTTATCAAGTTTATACTATTGAGGCTTTTTATTAGCTAATATCATATAGAGATACTCAATTAAATAGATCAGTTTCGATAAAATTACTAACCACAACCATACTAAACTAGATTGGAACTTGGAAGATCAACTCCAGTTCCCCTTTGTAAGTGTCACTTCCATCAATTTAGAATATGAGTTTCAACTAAAAAGAGAACAATGATTTGGAAATAGATCATATTGTGTCATAAATTCATCTAACTAAAAGAAAAAAAAGAACAAAAAGTAGTCTAAATTAATGTTTGATAGTTTTTGCTTTTTAGGTTTTTGTTTTAGTTTTAATTTTTAATTAAGTTTAAGTGTTTAACTTTATGATCGGGCCTGGCCGGGCTTTTCAGACTTTTGAGGTCGGACCGACCACGACCCACGGACCTAGCGGGCCAAAGAGGCCTAACTTTTTCGGGCCTTCTAAATTGAGGCCCATGTCCTTGAAAAGTCGTATGGGCTGGGCCGGGCTCAATTTTGACTACTCTAGTATCAGCAGACTTTCACCACTGCTGATCACATCCTCCTTTCATCAATTGATATCAGCAGACTTACACCACTGTTATTCACCTATGCTGATCTCCCTCTCCTACTCACCATTGGTATCGGCAAACTTTCATCTCTACTAAACTCACCCAATTATCACAGTATCAGTAGATCTTCATCTCTGCTGATCACCCTCTCGTGATGATATCTTTTGACTCAAACAACCTTTGGAAATATCGATAGATTTTCAAAAGTGCTTCAAAATCTTTCCTAAAAAATTATTTCATCTCAATAGTTTTTTTTTTTTGTTCTAAATATCCAAAAATTTGGGAGATTATTGAGGATTGTGTAGATGATTTAGAAAGCCCCGTAAATTATCTTCTAGAATTAAAGAACACAAAATCTCTACTGTTTTGCAAAATATTTTCTTGAAAGAAACATTAAAATTCTTTTTGAAATATATTTATGTCCTTGAAATTATAGAGATTTTGGAGATTACTGAGGATTCTGTAGATGATTCAGAAAGCCCCGTAAACTATCTACTAGCAATTTGAGACACAAAATTCTTTTTCGAAAATTGTTTAATTCTAAAAATCTAAAATATTTGAGAGATTGCTAAGGATTGTGTAGATGATTCAGAATGCCTCGTAAATCATCTACTAGAAATTTAGAATTATAAAACCTATCTTATTTCCTAATGGTATGCACTGTTAAACTTCGTTTTATTTTTTAAACAGTAGTCATTGATATCAGTGCCATTCTTCTTTCTAAATACCAAAATTCGTATCATTTAAATTTTTAGGACATCCTCATTAGTATCTTCTTAAAATATCTTTCTCGGTATTAGAAAACCAAATTTAAGTCAAAAATCTTTTTAAGTAAAATATTTTCAAAACGACTTAATATCTTCATCATGAATCACCGCCTTCAAAAAACATATGTCCATTTAAATTCAAGCTTTAACATTACTTTAATCCCTTCGTCGCTTCGTTTGTCTGTCATTACTACTTTGAAACGAATACCAATACATCGATTTTTGATAAATGTCTTCTTCTTATAAATCCGTCCTCCGAAAATACCAAATCTTTAATCCTTCCTAAACTTGGTAATCTTTCCAACACTTTTTCTAGCCAAATTTCTTCGTCTCATTTCAGAAACCCTCTTCATGGCAACTTCGTCTTCTAGCATCGTCTCTCACGCATCTATTGATCCACCTCTCATTACTAGAATAGGCTCTCAATCCTACATTCTAGGTCATATGATTCAAGGGGAACAATTTCTCCTCGACAATATTGTTGGAGGGAAGATTATTGACCTTCTTCATAGTTCTGGACTCGTCTCCATCCTTAAATTTCGAGAAAAATTCTACAACCTCCATCTAGTTGATGAATTCTATTCAAGGATGCAACTTTTAGAAAGAGATGGCAAGAGTTTCAATGGTCACATTCGAGATACTGATGTCATCCTCAATGCCGAAAGACTGTCATGAGTATTCCAGCTCCCATCTGTTGGACCTTACTCTCTCGTTGATTCTACTGTCAACGAATCATGGCTCCAAAGAACTGGCTACCATTCTCGAGATTACTACACTACATGGGACATTGACAATTATCATTTAGATGTGTATTGTGTCAGTGAAATTTGGAGTCGTTGTCTACTATTTCATGTGGCGGGATCAGGAAGTGACACCAGAAGACTTCGGAACTTCACCATTGCTGTTCTCGAATCTCAAGACCTCAACTGGTCTGAAGTCGTCTTCTCTTTCATAAGCCTGTCTATCTTGCGAGGAAGAGTGTATGGGTCTTGCATTAGAAATATACTAGGATTATAAGCCACTTTCTTTGCTCCTTCCAGCCAATTCTTTCAACTGTCCAAGAGGATGAACGCTTTCCTGTCACCGGAGATTTGCTGATAACTAGAGAGTTATTCGACAATTGAAGTTTTTCTGACTTCGATAAAGAGTATTCTCTATCTAGTACTGGAAGTTTTGGAGATTCCAATTAGATTGTATTACCCCATATTTTAATTGGTATTTTATAAATCTATTTCTTTTCTTCTCTTAAGTCTCTTCTGTCTAATTCCCTTCTCTCTACTTGCATCTATTACTTCTTGTAACCATTAAGGAGGAGAATTTATGATACATTTATCTAAGACAAAGAGTAATAACAATCTAAGGAGGAGAGTTTATGACATAAGTACGAGAATTTATGACATATTTATTTGAGACAAAGATAGACAAAGAGAAATAACATTTAAGGAGGAGGATATGTCTCAGACCATCAAACACGCCCTTGAGAAACTACTATGGAAGAAGCATGATGTGAAAATTTTACCCGTAAAAGATGATTCTTTATGATTCATTCTTTTGGCCTTTGTGGTACTTTTGTTGAAAAATAATTCTTCTTAAAAATATCCCTATTGAGTTTTATTTTCGACAAAGATCTTATATTTTCAACAAAATACAAAAATGTTCTTTACAAAAACAGAACAGCTCTTAGAAATGATCTTTTAAAACTTACTTTTAGTAAAGATAATGTTCTAATCGTGATACCAAGACTGCTTTCAAAAACATTTTTTTTCTCTAAAAACAGTCCCTTTGCAAAAATAATTATTCATTCAAAAATGGTATCATAAACAATCCTTGTAGAAATGCTTTCAAAACCAATTCTTACTTAAGGATTTTGCTATTCCTTCTTGCCAAAACATTCTTTCATATAAAAATTCTTATGCAAGAAAGGAGCCAAAAAAATTTTAGATCCTGATTAAAAACTTTCAAATATCTTAAGTGCTCTAAACTGTTTTCACTATTGCTTTACTTGTTTAGTACTTTGATTTATCGAGTCTGTAATAGCAATAGTTGACTATACTAAAGCCATCGCTCTTGTAAATATCACCATATGACATGCATTGAGATAAAATGATTATTCAATGTGGGCATGTTATTTCTATGTCTTGATAAAATGGTTCAGTGCTTTGTATATGTCAGTTTATAATGGTTTCAAGCAAATAGGAGAAGATTGTTGGAATATGCTTGCAGTTGAACAACTTATCTCCTTGCATATTCCGAATATTTTAATTTGATTGTCCCCATTACCGTGTGTCATAACAAGTGTCTAAAAGGTCTGCGTACCGGTTAGTGTGGCAACTTGTTTGACATCACATAGGTCTTAGATTAGGATTGTCCTGGTCTAGTCCTACCTTCTCATTGATGATCAACAGACTACCGATACATATGCACCAGCACCAGTAGACCTGCTAGAGCATGAAAAATCTTCTGAATACTCATCACCAGCAGACTTGTCATAAGCACAAAAATATCTTGAAGACTTATCACCAGCAGACATGCTATGGTTGAATGTTCATACCGCAACCACGATAGCCAGCAGCCTTCTCTACTGGAAGACTCATCCTTCAGTAATAAACACCTTACCAACAGACTTGGCTCTGCACATGCTACAAAGAGAAAAGATTACAGATGATTAAAAAACGACAAAAAAGTTCAAGCCTCAAAAGTCATTCAGATCTTTATGAAGCCTGACATCTCAGATGCTGCAAGATCTTTTCTCTCTACACTTGGGTTGGAAAGTCAAAAGAATCTACTTTATTAGACAAACCACCCATCAGTGCACTATGTTTCAGACTTAGTTTTCAGAAACACATCAATGCAGTCTGACGGGCAACAGTTCAAGGATCTGCAGAACAAGGTCTTTACCCAACAGTTGGAGATCCAGTGAACAACATCTTTATCCAACAGTCTTAAATGAAAACACTATTCAAAACGGATAGAAAATCTATCAACATATCTCAACGATCAAAAAGACCCCTATTTATAAAAGAAATCCTTTATTCTCTTCTTATAAATACACAACACGATCAATCAATCAACAAATCGAATACATTAGTGGGTGAAGCACAGATGCAAGTTGATCTGTTCGACAAGGCTGTGAGGTATATAAAAGAAATCATCTTCAACAACGATTCTCTTAGATCTCTACAAAAGATTGTAGTGAAAGAACCCAGACCTTAGCAAAACACTTTCTGTGGATTGCTAAAAAGAAATAGTAAAAGGAGAAGAAAGAGATCAGAAATACCTCAAGACAGAGATCGGTGTCTTGATCAAGAACCTATATCTTGATTTGAGTTCTTCAACCTTCTTTGAAGATCTCAGTCTCTAACAGAGCTTCAGGACTTTATTCCTAAGCTAGACGCCAAGCACATAAGATCAATTTGAAGATTGAGTTTGGATCTTGCCCAAGGAAGATGAATAGCTACCTATATGCATTACATTCATATCTTCAGAATTGTATTCCATTACAAATGCTGTTGGTTGTGCAATCATCGATCATCATAGGACGTCGAGTGCTCAGCACTCAGTTGTTCAGATATCTCTTATCTGAACGACCCTGAGAATTGTCTTCTCATATCTGTTCCTCATTGTCGTCTCTTACTACTATGTTTACTTAAGAACTCCTTCTATGTATAATTAAGTAAGGATTAAAGTTTGGTACCATGATGATAGATAATGTACATAGAGAGTCTAGTTAGATGTAATTTGTAAGTTTGTCTTTGAATAAACTTCAGATGTTCTTTCATATTATATTTTTTTCAATATTCAGCCTTAATTTCTCTATAAGCTTTTATAAACTGATTTACCTCTTGAAAAGATATTCTCTCATGACTTCCTAAACCTGTATTTGGAATAAGGATTAAGTGTGCTGTTGTTCTAAACATATATTCGTGTATAGCCTCTTAAGACTTCCTTAATAAATCCAAGCCTTACAATTTCCGCTGCTAAAACTCTTTAACCAGGCTTTTGATTTACCAACAGTCTGCCACCAGAGTTCATTACTCCACTCTGAGTAAGTCTGTTGTTTCGTGTTACTAGCAGACATGCTCGCTATGCCGACGACTTGTGCCTTTAAAACCCTCTCTTTATGAATACAAAAAAGAAAGGTTTTAAATTGACAACATAGACTATTCACCCCCCCCCCCCTCCCTCTAGCCTATTTGAGCATCATTGGGGACCAACAAAACCAATCTTAACAAAAATAGGGCATGTTTTCTTTAATGTAGGCATGGATAAGCTTACATTGGAGACATCATTCCTGGGCAATCTTAACTGATTCATAGGAATAGGTCTTTCTTCAGGGAAAGTGAATAGAGGATTTATGTGAACATGTTTTTCATGAGCAAATAAACTAAATAAGTTAACAGATTCTTTCTCATTACTATCACTTAATGTAGCAGTAAATTTTTTACCTTTCTTCATGAGTGTATTAGCACACTTGTTTGCATAATGTATATATCCTTTGTAAGCATGACATTGAACATAATCAATGTTCTTTTGTTCTCCTTGACTTGCTACACTTGGGCTTTCTTGAAACCTGTTCGGATTAGTTCTTAAGATAGAATCATTGTTAGTATTTTTAAAACTGGAAGGATTTTTTTCCTTTAAAGAATTTACCAAACTTTTTTAGCAAACATTGCCAAATATTCATCACTCATATCAGATGCACGCATTTCATTACAAATCTTAAGAAATTCTTCCTCCTTTTCAGTCCGAGTTTTTAAAAGCAATCACTTTTTCTTTGTCTTTTGATTTTTGAGTGAGATTTAATTTAAAAGTTTGTAAAATACAAATCAACTCATCAACACACATTGAGGATGTATCATCAGCTTCTTCTATAGCAGAAATCTTGACATTAAACTTTTCAGGTAGAGATTTCATAAGCTTACTCACCAATCTTTCATTTGAGATAGGATCTGCTAAATATACTGATTCATTTGAGATATCAAGAACTTTAGTACTGTAGGAAGATATATTTTAAATATTCCATTTTTAGATTTTCAAAATTAGTCAGATTCATTCTAAGTTTAGTTCTTCTAACTCTATGAGATCCTTCACAATGTCTTTGAAGGGCATCCCAAGAACCCTTAGCACTAATGCAATTATGTATAGTTTTAAAAATACTAGGATCAACAGCAAAGTTAATATCATACATGGCTTTAGATTTATAGTTAGCAAGTAGCAACTCATCATTAGACCATTCAAGAGTTGGCTCTGATACCAAATGAAAGAAAAGATTAAAGCAAATATAAAAACAGAATAATAAATAAAACGGAAATAAATTGTTTTGTATATGGTCTGGTCAATTAAGCTTACAATGAAGAGTTCATTGAATACTTCACTGAGATATCAATGTTGCGAAATTAAATTAAAATAAAACAGGAATAATGAAACTGAACACAAGAGATAATCTTTGATCAATAAGCAACAATACTTATTGATCGAGCCTCATGGCTAAAAATATTTCACTAGTAAAATATATGTTTAACCTTGATACAACTCGAAAGACTAACAAAGTAGAATTTATGAAAAACTCTATATGAAGTAGATATGACTTTGAATAATATTAACACCTCAGACTACCTAGACTGATGTACGCTCATAGAGCTTTTAACACACTACAAGAAAAGCTACTATTTGTGACCCCTGTTATTTGGGAGGGCCAAAAAAGGGTCTCAAATACCCTGTTTTGGAAGGGAGGAGTTAGATGTATGTATTTGGTACACCATCCCACTTTCCCCTCCCAAATAATTAATTTTGGTACGGTCCTAAATGTTATGATCTCTGACCCTAAAAAATTTATGCGCGCCACAAATTTTTATTTCACGCGGTTGCTCTCTCTTTATCTTAACAATATGTGTATAGTATATGCTCAGCAACATCTCTTAACTTCACGGCCTTGTATCCTCTTATTTATAGTTGCATCCTTGACCTAGAAACCTTCTAAAATAAGAAAACCACTTCCCACAAAAAATTAGTAGGTTAGTGCAATAAATAAGGACTAAATCTTATCAAACATATATATATATATATATATATATATATATATATATATATATATTTTTTTTAGGGAAGCAGGGCGGCACCTGCGGAAATTTTATTAAAGAAAAAAATAAGTACAAACTTGAGGGGGACAACCAGCCTTGCCCTTATAAATGGGAGGACAGAGGAGCCTAACCTCGAACAGGAAATACAGAAGAAAAGGAAAACAAAAAAGATCAACCTTTCCTAAAGGAATGGAAACCAAAAGAATCCATCTTACAAGCCTTTTTAACCTCAGCTGGAAGATCCTCAAAGGACGAAAAAATCTTATTACCAATTTTGTGGGCTGCTGCCGCGGCGATCGACCTAGTGAAAAAACATGAGATAACTGGAAGTTAGTAGATAAATGCCTACACTGACGAAGGACATAAGCATACTGCCACGGAACAGAGTGATGATGCACCAAAACATTAACAGCCACCTGAGAATCTGATTCCACCACTACATGGGAGAAACCCAAATTATAACACATAAGTCAGCCATCCCTCAGAGCCATAATTTCAGCTTTCATATTCGAACCCTGCAGAAAATGAGCTGCAAACGCACTGATAAAATCTCCCTTATGATCTCGAATTATGCCCCCACCAGTACATTGACCATTTATAGAGGAGCCATCCGTGTTAAGCTTCACAAAACCAAAATCTGGAGGATGCCATCGCAGCCACAAACCCTTGCGAATCGAGGGAGACAACACAGGAATACCAAGACACTGCAAGATGGAAGAGGCTCTAGGACCACAAGCCGCTTTCGGCTTAAAAACATAAGACATATCACGAAGACTACTCAAGATTTTATAGTAAATATCTTCAGATTTCATAGGCATATCATCAAACACAGCGACACACCGAGCTTTCCAAATTTCCCAACATGCAAACATGAAAATTCCAAATTGACTGACTCCCAAGCCGACGCGAAGAGAACCCTGGGACCAAGTATCAAATAAATGGGGAATGGAAGAATATATGGGGACTTTGCAGAAAAGAAAAGCAAACCTGTTCCAAACATCCTTGGCAACCTCAGAAAATAAGAACAAATGGTTGGCCGATTCTTCCTGATGGTGAAGATGACAACAACGACATTTAGAAGCTAAGTGAATGCGTTTAGCTCGAAGATTAGTATCAACTGGGATAGCATTATGAAAGAGCCTCCAGATAAAAACGCTCACTTTAACTGGAATCCAAGGTTGCCAAACTTTTCTTGCCCAATGTATCACTGGCTGAGATTGGCGATAAAACTGCCAGTAGGCTGCCGAACTGAAGCTGCCAGAATTGGTGAGCGAGAAGACTGGACGATCAAGGTCTTCATTCAAACGGAGCTGAAGGATGTCAGTATGGAGAACAGGATCAATTAAGCTACACAGCTCCGAAAGAATAGGGAAAGCATCTCGGACAGTAAGCATTCGATCCATAGGAAGGGCCGACCAACCGAGACCCACACCAATTAGAATCCCAAAAAGAGATGTCACCTTTACCCACTACCCATCGACTACACTCCATAACATTATCCATCTCGAGACATAATAGCTTTCCAAGGGAAGACACGCATCTAGTAAAAAGGACGGGTCCATACTTGGCCACGAAACGAGCCCAAAGAGAGTTCCCATGTAAGGCATTCCAAGCAAGCCCAACCCTCCTTCAGCGTGCATAGAGACCATGACTTGCTGTAACGGACGAATGCCCAACCCTCCTTCCTCCATAGGATGGCAAACAAGATGCCAAGCAACCCAATGAGTTCTATCTTCTCCATTTGCACTCCATAAGAAATCGGCAATATTTTCTCAATGCGAGCAATAACTTGATTTGGCGACCATAGAAGCCAAGGAATAAATCGGTATACTTCCAAGAACTGATTTCACCAAAGTTAATTTTGCGCCAAAAGATAACAACCGAGATCGCCACCCCTTAATTCTAGACAGCACTCGAGAAGTCAAATCGGCAAAATAAGCTTGCTTCATTCTTCCTTTAAATAAAGGAATGCCAAGATATGTCATGGGCCAAAATTTACGAGCAACCGAACCATAAAACCAGCCGCCTAACCAAGCCTTTATTCTTGCACCTCTTACTTACAAAAAACCACTTTTTGAATGTTAATTAGTTGACCAGAAGAACTCTCATAAGCAGCAAGAGTATTCCGCAGGCCTTGCACCGAAGATTTCGAGGCATTGCAAAAGACTAACATGTCATCTGCATAAAGGAGATGAGACACGAGAACACCCCCTCGCCCATGATGATAAGGAAGAATCAAACCTCGCTGAATAGCTCGATTGATGTTATAAGTAAGCACTTCTTGGGCAAGAATAAAAAGAAGCGGTGACAAAGGATCTCCTTGCCGAACACCTCTGGAAGAATGAAAAAAAAACCAACAGACTCCCCATTAATATTAATAGAATACCATATGTTTGACAAAAGCCGAAGAATCGGATCTCAATTTTCTACATTAAATCCAGCTTGTAAAGACCTTAAAAGAAAATCCCATTCCGCCGATCGTATGCCTTGGACATGTCAAATTTAAAAACCACATTGCCCCCTCGAACCTTCGTATCAATACGATAAACAAGCTCATGAGGCCAACAAGATGTTTTCTTGAATGCTACGATCTTTAACAAAGCCCGATTGTTCCATAGAAATCAACTTAGGAAGAAATTGAGAGAGCGAGAAGCAAAAACCCGAGTGATTACTTTACGGACAAAATTGCATAGGCTAATAGGTCTCAAATCTCCCAAACCTTACGGATGATCAACCTTAGGGTAATGAGAGTCAAAGAAGTAGCATGTAATACCTCCTTGGGATAGAGCATCCCGAAAAACATCCTCACGGCCTCGATGACCTCATATTTAACAATATCCCAAAGCAACCTTGAAAAAACCAACCCGTGAAGCCATCGGACTGGAGCACTACGGGATCTAAAGCCTTGACCGCATCCCAAATTTCCTCCTCTGTAGGCCACACACACAATTATCGAAGCATTCAAGAGAAGGCATGTCCACGAATAAATTATCATCAACCGAATGAGGTTTTGTGGCAAACAAGTCGCTAAAATAGTCCACGACCATCGACCAACTGTTCTTTGCGTCATCACTAAGAGTGCCATACGCCATACGAAGGCTTACTTTATTACGACGGGCTCATCTTAATGCTCGCATGAAAATAAGAAGTATTCCTATCACCATCCACCAACCAACGTTGCCTAGATTTCAAACAAAGCATCTCGCATCCCATTTAACTAAGCGATCAAAGACCGCCCTAGCTTCAACCAAAAGCCTATCAACATCGGTATTTCCACCTTGTTGTAACTCATGTTCTATCGAATGATTTCATCTTTACATTTGCTAGTTTAGAACATGGCCAAAAACATTCCAATTCCATGATTTGAGAGCCGACCTCAAAGTTTGTAATTTCTGAAGAGAGTTTTCTAACGGAGGACCCTCAAGCGAAGTAGACCGGTGCCCTTTGACAAAAGGCAAGAAATCCGGATGGTCTAACCACATGCGTTGAAATCTAAAGGCTCCTTTGCGTTTAAATTCTTTACGAAAACCAACTAGCGAAAGGAACATGATCGACACGGTCAGTAAGATCTTTGAACTCTCAAATCGGGAAAGATTGCCTTGTAGTTACCATTAACTAACACCCTATCAAGGCGTTTCCAAATCCGCCTACCAATAGCATGATTATTACACCAAGTATACCTACTACCTTCAAAACTTGCATCATCCAAAGCCGGCTTGAATCAAAAATACATTAAAATCATCCATACGAACATCACAAGGACCTCCTCCAATTTTTTTCGCTAGGGTGGGAGATAGCATTAAAATCCTGCCGACAATCAAGGGGTGGAAAAGCCCCGAAAAGGAAATCAAATCTGCCCATAAATCACATGCCGTTCCTCCATAGTGCATTTCGCATAAACAAATGAAGCCATAGCATTAAAACCGGTCCCATTATTAATTGTAAGCGAGATAAGGCGGTTAGTTGAAGCAAGCAAAGAAACATTCAAACTATTATCCCAAAAGAGCCAAATGTGCATGTTAATAGGATTTGCATGGAGAGTATTAAGCGTAGCCAACCGCCCAAGTTTACCAAGGCGAACTCCGAAGCTTTAGGCTCTAAGATAACACACACCGAGGATTATCTTGGCGCTTAATTAAACACAGATAGTCCACAGTTTTTTGTTACACACCCCCTAACATTCCAAATGAGGATCAACATAAAAAATTAGGAAGAAAAAAGTTACGGGCTTTAGCGGTGCTGCCCTTGTAATCGAACCGACTTATTCCTGCGGCTTTTTATCTCTAACTTTGTCACAATATTGCTTGAAATCCGATCGAGAGAACCTTGAATCATTATCAAAATACGTGGCAGAATGGTTCATGTGGCGAGTCATGTAAACTGAATGATCATCCCCCTCTCAGCGGACTTAGCTATCACATGATCACCTAACGGTGCATTCAAGGGAAGTTTGGTTCATATCACACGGGCCAAGAACTCAAGCAAGTTTATCGGACTCTTTGCTCTAAAAGGATAAATACGCTAATTAATGAGGAGATAGATGATTTGGTGAGAAAACGAAACTGCTTGAAGAGGCGAGACTACCATCAATCCTTGGCAAACCTTAGGAAGAGGCGAGAACCTCAAAACAACCAACCCATTCATTCCTTCCTCAACCCAAACCTCAAAACCAACCACCTTCATCACATCTTGCTCAACCCAACCTTACCTTCCTCCAACCCAAACCTCTTGATTGGGCCCCTACTTCCCCATCATTTTCAATTTTTCATCCCAAGCCTTCCTCTTCCTTGACATGAGGAGAAGAAGCTTTGATCCTTCCCATTGACCATCTACCTATTTCATTCAAGCCTTGTGGACTTGCCCTCAATTACGGCAAATGAGTTTTGTAGAAGAGATTGCCCTCAATGGCAAGCCTTCTATCTTTTGACCTAATGCAAGGTGGAATGGATGTTCCTTGCTCAAAGACGGAGTTTGTGCAATGAGGAGCTTAGTTGATGTGTTGTATGTGTATTGGTGTAATGATTAAGGTTGATGATCTTTATGAAGATCTTGATGAAGACCATATAATAAAGCGGAGTTGAACTAAGGCCAAAATTAAGAACCGATAAGTTAAATTTGGAGCGAGGTTGGTGGAAAATTATCAATTAGTTGTAAGGCTAGCAATGTTGTAATTATAATTTGTATCATATTTAAATTTAAAGTTAAAAAATACATTACTCTCAAAAAATGAAATTTAGAAGTTATTTAATTTATTTTGTTACCCTTCATTTTCCCTCAACCTCATCTCTCATAGACCCACCACCATTACCACCACTACCACCTCAAATAACATCATTAACCCAAAAATCAATTCATTTCTTCTAATTTCTTACTCCTTCATTCAAATTAACACACATGCAAAACTCGTCATTTATAAACCCACCACCACTTAAATTTCACTATTTACAAACATAAATTCAATTTTTGAATTTTTAAATTTGATGATTGAAACCCAAACCCATATGAAGATTTGACTTGATGATTTGAAATCTAACAATATCGTATTCCACACCTAAACCACCATTGTCATGGTTACAATCGCCCCACCACTACCCCTAACCACCACCACCAGCATCCCGCAACTACCACCACCGGTATCATCACCACCAAGAAATACGCTCACATTGGCTTGCTAAAATGGACGAAAATAAAATATATTTATCTTCTATTAAATCGAGAGCTTTCTTCAAACGTATCTTCTATAGATTTTAGTGTTCGCAAAGATTTGTCAACAAAGTTCTCCATTTTTTTAAATCTTCTTGATATTATATCACCTCGGTTGCCTTTAGTGGATTTTGATCCAATATGGGAGCTATATAAGTGGTTAATATCTTGATACTCATCAACAAATGTCATTATTATAGTTACATCCCTTTTTCATATACTTCTAATAATGTCTTTCCCAACCTATGATGTCTCACTTTCCATTCTATTTGTCCCACTTCCTCTCCCATTCATGAGTGTTAAAACAAAATCATACATGTTAGGATTACTTTGGTCGTATTTTACTTGTGAAAAGTGAGATTTGATTATATTTTCATAATTTAGTTTGCCATTTGATATTTAAAATATATTTTAATTAAAATAATAAATAATTATTTCAATAGTTATACTTTGTCTCATTTTAAATTCAAAGGCAAAAAATTGTATTACTCCAAAAAATGAAATTTAGATTCTATTCAATTTATTATTTCATCATTCACTTTCTTTCATCAATCTCATTATTCATAGACTCACCACCACTACCACCTCAAATTTCACCAATAACACAAAAGTTAATTTTTGATTTGATTTTATTTCGTTTTCTATTTCCTTACTCCTACCTTCAAAGTAACTCATTTGCAAAAGTCATCATTTATGGACACACCACCACCACAACCATAAATTTCACTTTTACAAACTCAAATTCAATTTTTAATTTTTCAAATTTTCAAATTGAAATTGAAACCCGTATGGATCTTTGAAAATTTGATGATTTGAAAATCTCACAAAGGGCTTATTTCATCTAAATCGGCATAGTGTAAGATCCCGATTCGGTTAGCTTGAATTGCGTGCAATGCTCGCACTTCTTCTTCGTTGATCGCTTGTTTGGTTGTGAGAGAGTCTAAATGTGTATGAGAGACCCCATTAAGACTAAAACACTTTTAAGAGATGTGATATAGTGGTTGACTTGCTAAAGTCAAAGTCGTAACCCGACGATAGTCGAAATGCGACGCGATTGAGAGTTTATCGGGTTTTGTGTTTCGACCTCGATTTGGTCCTAGATCTTTACATGATGATTAAATAACATGTTTAGATGTGTTAGACTTCTAATTGGATGTAATCCATAAGTCTCGAAGTTTTGACGCCTCGAGAATAGCAATTCTCCTTATCGCGTAGTTTGAGATGGAGCCAGGCGTCTCGTCTTTTGGGGAGTTCCTATTTCCCCTATCTGTTGAGCATCATCTGAGTGACATTCAGGCCTATTCTTGTAGCCCTAATTGAAGTGTTTACAATCATGGGTTTTATAAAGTCGGTTACATGTGGTTTCATTCGACGTTTAAAGTATAGTCGTCCGTCATAAATTGTTGTTTGATTGTTCTATGCATGAATTCATACATTGATAATCATCATAAACATGTTCATTTAGCTCCCGTATATGTTTAGAGGCAATAGCATGATCGTTGACGTCGTTTGAGATGCGTATGCATTTCCTTACACTTTCGCGAGATGCTTTGAATCTCGGGTGTTAAGATTGGGTATGTTGTAACTTCTTGGATAATTGTTAAAAGGCATTTAAAACAAGTAATTATGCTCGGATGTTTGTTAGATTCGTTGCATCGGCGGTTTGATCGTTAGTTGGATATTAGCGTATAATTTCATCGTCGTTATACAATAGTTCTTGGCCCTATTTTGATGAGGTTTGAGACGCGGCTTGAATCCTTTGGTTGATCGAGATTAGAGGAATTAAGGTTGAATTTGACCAATTTGGTTTGGGGTTTTTAAGGCTTCTACTTAGGACATTTACAGAGTGGCAGGAGAAGAAATCGCCGAGCGGTATTCAAACTGGAGCCATCGCAAGTTGCGCAATGGGAATCTAGCGGTCGCATCATGTATGCGATGGACCGCAGCTTGTCCCTGTTTTGGTTTTTGATGTGATTTTCCTATTCTACCCCCACTTAAACCATCTAAACTAATCCTAAACCTTCCTAAGTGTCTTAAGACTAATCCTAACCATCTAATTGAGTTTGGGAGGTGGATTAGAGGAGTTAATTAAAGAGAAACTAATCCCCATTAACCTAACCTAAACCCACTTACTTTCTATCATATATAAGCCTCCAACACTTCACCAAAGCCCTCTCATATTCAGCCATACTTCACCAAAAACGTGAGAGACACCTTAGAGGAGCTTGAGTGTAGGTGATTTCTAGGGTTCTTGAGGGTTCCAACTTGGTGGCCATAGCTTGGGATCTTCATTTCTTCAAGCTACACCATAGTTTTGAAGAAGAGTTGAAGAGAACAACACCCATTCACCCAATCCGAAAATTTCGGGATTGTACCTAGAAGGGGCTGAGACATTTGGTAAGTTTCTACCTCTCCTTCCTCTTTATTTTGGCTCCATTGACCCTAGGGAAAACAATCATGTGTGCTATGTGAGGTCAATGGAAGCAATTTCTAGGGCTTTCTAGAGAATGTATGAACCCTAGGTTTCTAAGTTGATGTTAGAGATTCTTGATTGGTGAACCTACTGTGAGACCTTAATGCCTATGTGAAATTCATGTTCTAAATTGCCTAGTATATTAAACCTTGATTATGTTGATTTATTCATGAAGATTGATGTTGAACATAATTTGGTTGAAGATACTTGGAGGAGATTTTGCCCAAATGTTTGATTTTAGCTTGCAATTGGCATGATTGTAAGCTTGATTAATATGTTATTATATGCTTATTATAGAGTATATTAAACCTTTGCTATATGATTTATTTCATGGGTATTGAGCATGATTGGATGACAAAGATGCTTGGAAGGATTTTGCCCCAAATGTGATTTGGCTTGTTAAAATGATGGTAAGCCTAATTAGCATGTTATACATGTTTAATGGAGTTTATTGAACCTTGCTAGTATGATTTATTTCATGTTGATTAACCATGAGTATTGATTGGTTTGGTTGAAGATGCTTGGAAGTGGATGATTTGCCCAAATTTGGTTTTAGCTTGCAATTGGCTAATGATGATTAGCTTGATTAATGTTTTACAAGCTATATATGTATAGTAACAGTGTATTGAATCCATGTGGTATATGATTTAAATTCAAGTTTTGGAAAGCGTTATGATTGGTAAGGTGACTTAAATGAATTTATGCACAAATTGGTGAATTTATTCTAAGATTGCATTGATTAAGTTAGTTTGTTGGGTTTATATGAGTATCAATTGAACATTGGGATTATGGTTATTGGCGATAGTCATGAACATAGGGGGATGTTGAAGCCCAAGCTTCTATTCCCTTGAATTTTCGGAAAGTCTAGATTGACTCAACGGAGTCAACCTTTGGGTTAGTATGAATCCTAGGAACTATAATCTTAAGTCCTATGGAATTTTGGGTAGAAATCATGGAGGTCGAGCCTCCAAGAAGTTTTAAAGTGTATGAAGGACACTTGATTATGAGAACTTATATGATTCTCTATTGTGATATCTATGCTAGTTGTGAATGAAATGCATGACTAGTTTGATGGTAGAGTATATACCTACTTGTTTTGAGCATATGAGTATATATTACTTGTGCTTGGGTTTTGAGTCCAGTGAGTCGGTTTGGTTGAGTTTTGGTGGGACGATGCATCGTCTTCACGAATTGTGAGATTCGTGATCGCGATGGATCGCCGTGCTTGGCACACACCCTCCATCGATGGCCACGGTGGGGAAGTAGTTTATCTTAGTTGTAGTAATACACATGACTTTGATAACTATGGAACTCGGCGGAGCGTCTCGGGACGTCGATATCTACGAGAGGGATATCGAGGGCACATAAAGGTTTTGCACGTGTTTTTGCGGGAGCGACACGCGGAGGAATTGGTAATGGTATCATATCCCTTATATATGAATTGTTTCACAAGTGCGCTTATGTGAATAATGTGCTTGGTGATTTGGATATGATATGATGGTTTGTTTTGGTTTCTTAAATGTTATACTTGAATAGATAACATGTTGGATTAAGGTTGTTAAGCATGAATGCTTATCACATGAGTATTATTTGAATGATGGTATTTATGCCAAAGGTATGGATCATTATTGGTTAAGCTTATATGCCTTGACATGAATATTATGGGAAGGCTATGTTATAACAATAACATGAATTACCGTTGTTATGCTTAATATGCTTTATCATGAATTATTATTCGAATATGGCATTATGTTAAAAGCACGAATTATTGTTGTTAAGTTTATATGCCTTGACATGTAAATCATTGGAAGGCTATGTTATACCAATAACAAGAATTATGATCGTTAAGCATAAAATTGCCTTGACATGGATTTTAGTGAGAATGTTATACTACAATGATAACATGTTTTATTAATGTTGAGCATGGATGCCATAACATGATTTTTATATAAGGTTATTTCATGACGATAGCATGATGTGAATTTTATGATTGAGTATTATGCCATTATGCCATGGTAGGAAGTTATGGTTAGTAACTTACTAAGTCTTTGTGACTTACTTTTATTTGTTGGTTGTTTTCCCTAGATCCGAGTCGGCGTGCGGATCCAAGTAAATCGAGAAGGTTACGTTGACAAATGATTCTTTTGGCAAGGTTGCTACTTAGATAGTTGTTTTGCTTTTGGTGAGGTCGTTGGGAAAGATGAAGTTATGTAAACTTCATGTTGGGGTAGCAAACCTAAATGTGATTTGTAATATTGTAGTTATGTTGTTAGCCGATTCTTTTGGTAGCCGACAAGTAGTAAGTCGTGCTTGATGTATTATTTATGGTTATACCTTCCATATGTTTTCTTGTTGTTAGTACTTATCATTATCGTACATTATGTTTGTTGGCGTAGCCGACTTGTTTTAGTCGCGCTTGGTTTATTGGTGATCATGTTTTATATGCTTTAATGATAGTTAAATATTATGTTTGTACTCGGGCATGTGTTTAGCCGTTGAGTTGTTAGACTAGAGTCTTAGACTTAGTGTAATGTTGGGTTCCGACCGTAGCCGCCGATGACTTGGTTTATTATATGCTATATATTTGAATTGCTTAACAGGGAGTTTGTTCTACGTGCCCAATGTTGCGACGCGAGTCGAATTTTTGGACCGAGAGATTAATCATCTCTTTGGTTGTCTTTAGTTTGAGCTTGTTAGCTCGGGCGCCACTGTTTTTATTTCATTTAGCTTCCGCATGTGTTTTGAGTTGTCGGTGTATCGCCGTTATGGCCCTACCCATTATTTGCTACTTGTTGTTGTTATTTGTCTTTGGCACGACCTTGGGATCTCGTATTGGGATCGCCTTAGGTCGGGTCGTCACAGATATGGTATCGAGCTATGATTATAAATTTATGCTTTCAGCCGGGATAGGTTCCTTGGCTTTGGGGGTTGGTTTGTGTGATTTATTATATCTTAACGTCGAGAGTTATAGCATGTTAAGATGTTTGAAACTAGAATAGAGGTTAGCACTAGTAGAGGTGCCAATGTTGATATGTATAAGGTGGTACTAGTAATATCCATGAATGAGGAATCCACCGGAGAATTGGTGGCAAATAATATGAGATTATGGAATTCAATATTTAAGTGGTGAAGATGATCACGGAGTTAATGCTCATTAGAGTAGTAGCACACTTAGTACCGGAATGAGACTAGGAAGTCTCCATGAAATTGTCAAAGAGGTTAGGGATTAAGGATAAAATATTAAGGGTAATTTATTCTATCATACGACTACGGATTATCGAGGGTGGTTTATATTTAGGAGAAAAGGGTTAGAATATTAAGGAATGCACCGAGAGAGAACCTCGGGGAATGTTAAGGATTGATGATGTGTTTAGAGGGCGGTTAGCACCTCATAAAGTTGTGTAGGCAAATCCGTAGGACTAGTAAGCGGAGTGATGCTTTTACCTAAAGTTCATAGATGAAGAGGTGATAAATTGTTGTATAAATTTCGTTTGGGAAATAGGACACCAAGTGTAGGTGTTGGAGCAATATAGACAAGTGTTTAGTTTGATGGTGGTGATCACATTAGAAAGGATTGCCTTAAATTGAGGATTAATGACTCTAAGAGGCGCTAATAAGCGAGTCTAGTGACCCTTAGTGAAATGGTTATAGGCGAGCTAGAGGTTTGAGGTTGTATGCGTGCGTGGCGGTTGGCCATTGCGGAGTTTTGAGACCTACCTTGGATAGGAGGTAATTCATTTACGGATATTATGGTTGCTATTATTGCTATTATGAGTGCACGTTGTATCGGTAGGTATCTCATATGCATTCATACATACATTGCATTGTGTGTTGAGATTTATTGATTTTGCTTTCCTCGATTTATTGGATATTATTGAGGAGGATATCCCGTTTGGGATTGGTTTATTGTTTTGGTTGAATCTTGATTTGTCGGTAGGCAATCAATCATGGTATAAAAATGTGATTTTAGTATGCCTATATATATGGCTATGTTATGCATATATGAAGAATGTATATGTGATAATATTACTAGTGGTGATTACTAGTGGTGTGCTAAATTGTATATGCTCTATAGAGATATGTGTAATTTTGTAAGTAAAATAATTATACGTTATTGTGTGATTTTTATGCGAGTAGGATACGCTCGAATCACGCGATCGATACTTGGTGGTTATGAGACGAGTTAGGACTATTACGGTTATTACGGGTGTATATCTGTTCATTGCGACTAATAGAGTGTCGTTACCACGCGAGGGTATTTCGTGTGTGCTTGTTTAACGAAGGCGAGATTTTTGGTTAAGTTAACGGTAGATTTTTCGGAGTTTTAATGATCGGTGAGGATGCTAGAGCGAATATTACCTCTTTTCCTTGGATTCGTTATGAAAATATTATTAGGCGAATGTACTCGATATACGGACCTTGGTAATTGATAGAACTTCCATTGCTTAGTGAATTATCACGGTGGAAATTTATGAGTATGTTTTGTTGGTTTTGTGTTATGAATGTGCACGATTGGATTGGTAATCACTTGTGCTATAATAATTGTTTGATTAACCAATATGAATGGTTATGAGTTACACGAAATATATGGATTATATAAGTTGCATGAACTGCATGAATTACATGGAGTATTTGAGTTGAAGTATAATGATACTTGGTGATTGTGTATTGCATTTGCCTGATATATGTGCATATATGTGGCATTGCTAATGATAGGAATTTTATTATTTGGTTGATGGTTAAATGCGGGGAAAAATGTACTTGAGTTATTACAGTATAGACATGACTAGTGTCGGTCCATGTGTTGTTTTTAAAACGAGGATTAATATCGACTTTTTATATAAGTATGCATAATAAATGCACTTTGTTAAAATTAAAGATGTGGTTTACAAAAGTAATAAATGTAATTAACGGAAATAGTTGTATTTGAGTATGAGCATGCTTATTTGCATTATGAATAAGAATAACTTACTTAGTCTATTGCATGA
>CM028380.1:127733504-127759069 GCA_013146195.2 Codonopsis lanceolata | reverse complement strand
ATCGCTAGTTAGTTGGATTTGTTGAGTATGTGCAAATATGTGCATTGTTAAATTGGCGTAGAGCTTTATGACCTACTTGATTTGATAAGTCCTCTTGACGGTCTTGGTTCTTGTTTGAGCATGCGAGTAAATATCTACTTGTGCATTGCATATAAGCCTCACTGCACTATTTGAATTGGTTTTTTCTCGTGCAGTAGGACGATACACGCCTATACGAATCGTAAGGTTCAGATTCGCTATGGATCGCCGCACTGACCTCACACCCTCCATTTGTTGGCCCTTGGGGAAGTTAGCCCATCTCGCAATCGTGAGAGCGAATGGATTATGCTATTGAGTCTCGAGAAAGGGCTCCCTCAAGGCGAAGCCGCCGCCGATGTATCAATCACGCATCGTGTCACGAACCAAAGATAACATTGTGTGCGGGAGCAACAGCGGCCTTGTTTGGGTAACTTCTCTATCCGCATGTGGCTTACTATGAGCACTTATATTAGATGACGTCTTTATCGATTATGAAGTTCATGATACTTGATGACTTAGTATGGGTTTATTGTTGGTATACAATTAGATGCCATAAGTTTATATATGCTTGTGCATTATGACATGCCACGCCATGCTATGCCATACATTGCATTTAGTAACTTCGGGTCATTATGACTCATTTCGTGTGTTTGTTTTCCTTAGTTTTTTGCGGTAAGTTCGATAGTGCGGCGTTGAAGCTTCGGGCGCTTGTTCGATATCAGTGGTCTTCAGACAATAGCTTGGGGTTATTAGTACTATTGTATTTGTTATCTTGTGAGATACGGACGTGAGATTATGTAAACTTTACTTGGTAGTTATGTTAGTATCTTATTATTGTCGTTTATCTTTTGGGCAGCCGCTTGTTGGGTCGAGCTATTGTATTTAATTAGAGTTTATTCAGTTGTCTTCTAGAGCAAGGTTTTAGCTCCAAACATTCTAGTATTATGTTATTGTTAATTACGTCTCAGACAACTTTAGTCGAGACATTGGTTTAGTTGTTAGTGTTTCATCCTTTATTCATTTAGTTGATTTGTTCCTCCGTGTTATAGCCGTTGAGTTGTGGTTTATCGAGTGGGGTTCTTGTTGCTTCGCCGGCCTTAGGTTCTTAGTGGGTTGTTTATGCGTGCTTGATGTTGCGTCACGCGAGCAAGTAGATTTGTCGGGAGATAGTCGTCTCTCGGCCTTGTATTCCTTAGTTATAATTATCAAGCTTGAGTTCACTTATGATTGACTTGGCAATTTTAGATTTTGGTTGTTAAAATATCGCCATTATGGCTTTGCGATTCTGTTTAAAGTTTGTTGGTTCAACTCTTGACTAACCACTGCTTGGCGGTGCTTGTCGATCTTTGCTTGTGCCCAGCGACGACGCGGGATTCGCATTGGAGTTGGTCGGTATGCATGTACAAAAGCAGTTCGCTCACAAATCCTTAGTATAGAACATTGCGGGGCTTGGGAAGGCATATGCGGTTGCGGCTCAAGATGAAAAGCAACGAAAAGTTGTACAGAACACGACTACCAACCATGGAAGCCACAACTCTGCTGGCCAAGCCTGACACGTGAGCAACGATTTGATCGTCGTGGTGAGAGCGGTAATGAAAGCGTGAAGGGCGTCCCGTTGTACTCATTGTAATCGAAACAACCACACCAAGGATACTTGCTTCGAGTTGAATGGATACCCATCGGGATGGAGAAACCCAACAACGAGGGGGATTCACATCGACCACGGGGAGGAGCACCGGCGCCACCTTACATTGCGGCCCGCGTCGATCGTGCACTGCTGCGAGCGGTTCACTTTCGACTCTAACGGCTGGACAAATACAACAGATCATGGAGATCTAGGGCAACAATCAAACACTTCACATGGCCCTACTGCAAATATGGCGGCTAATTTTTACGGTGAGACAAATAATTGGATAATCGACACGGGGGCTACAGAACCATATTGCATGTAAAATTGAGTCCATGACAGGACATTCATATGAACCCAAATATACCTCCGGTCAAATTCCCAATGGAGATAACGTACCGATCCATGCTTTGGGCAGCGTACATCTTGGACGAGGACTTAAGTCTTGATCAAGTCTTGGGTGTTCCAAATTTTTGCTTTAACTGGCTGTCAGGTTAGTAAATTAACCGAGACCTTAATTGCATTCTAATATTTGGATCGATTTTTGTGTGATCTGAGGACTTACCCTCGAGGCCAGGATTGGAGTGGGTAGAGTGCGGAATGGATTGTATTATTTGGAGCCAACGGAGGCGGGGAAGGCACTTCTCGCAAAGGAGGTGGTACAACAAATTTATGGCATCGCCGTTTGGGACATCTTCCGTGAACCGTCTACCATTTGTTCCAAGTTTATCACTCAAGTTTGATTCCCTAAAATCTTTCTTCTGCGATGCATGTTGTAGAGCAAAGCAAACTAGATTACCTTTTCTGTTCGAACTACTAAATCTGAATGTTTTGAATTGGTGCATTGCGATATTTGGGGTGCATATCGTACTCCATCCATTTACGGAGCACATTATTTTCTTACGATCGTAGATGACTATAGTCGAGCAACATGGGTATTCCTCATGAAATTTAAATCTGAAGCAAGGAGTTATCTTTTGCTATTTTTCAATTGGGTTCATACGCAATTTAACTCTAAGATTAAAATTTTTCGCGATAACGACGCCTTGAATTTGAACATTCGATCTTTTGGCCTATTACTTTGAAAATGGTATTGACAGACATACAAGTTGCACCGATACACCGCAACAAAATGGGGTGGTTGAAAGGAAGCATCGACACATCTTGGAAGTCGCTCGTGCCTTACGTTTTCAAGCCAAATTACCGATTAAATTTTGGGGAGAGTGCATCTTAACGGCTTACTTGATCAACCGAACGCCCGCTTTCGGTGCTCCAAAATCGAACGCCTTATGAAATGTTGTTTGGTAAATTGCCAAACTATGATCATTACGATGTTTTGGGTGTCTTTGCTATGCACAAGTCAATAACAAACCAGAGATAAATTTGCACCTCGAAGCAAACCTGCATTTTAAGTAGGATATCCACATGGACAAAAAGGGTATCGGATTTATGACTTGGAAAGACAGATGATCTATGTCTCCGCGATGTTCAATTTTTTGAAGATATATATCCACTTGCGTTGAATTCAATGCATTGGAAAAGCTACCAACCATTTCACTTGGGCCCCAAGGTGTAATTAGCTCTACAAATGTTCATAGCACACCATCGATGATGACATTACGGCCCATTTTGTGAAGCACAATCCACTTCTAATAATGATGTTCAACCTAATACTCATTATCATGGTCCTCACGATGCGAAAACATGGACTCTCAGTTGATCAGTCCCCAAGCATAATTTCTGAGCCATCTTCATCAGAACCCAGTGTGTCCAAGCAATCCACAATAAGCCCATCTCATGAACCCTTGCCGAGACCATGCTACGACCAATGTTTACGATAATCCACGGATAAGGCGATTACAAAACACTTGTCGGGATATCAATTTACTTTGCCACCTTCCTCGCCTCCCGTCTTCATCGAATCGCACTCTTCTCCCCATTCGGCTAACTTCGGTATATCCTTTGTCTCATACTATTTCTTATTCCAAATTTTCTAACACTCATAAGGCTTTCTTAGCGGCCATCTCATCGATGAGCCGACATCCTTTCTCAGCCGTGAAACACCAACACCTTTGGAGAGATGCTTATGGCACGAGAAATTTACGCCTTGGAGGCAAATCGGACATGGAAGCTTGTTTCATTGCCACCAGGAAAACGTGCCATTGACTCAAAATGGGTGTACAAAGTCAAGTTCAATCCTGATGGAACAGTTGAGAGATATAAGGCACGCCTAGTTGCAAAAGGATATACTCAAATAGAAGGGGTCGATTTCCATGAGACCTTCGCCCGATTGCTAAATTAGTCAGCATTCGATGTCTCATTCTTTGTTGCTTGATCTTCGGCCGGGAGCTTCATCAATTAGGCGTTAACAACGCTTTTTTGCACGGTGATCTTGAAGAGGAGGTCTATATGAAGATACCCCAAGGATTTGCCAAGCGGGGGAGCAACGTGTTTGTCGTCTTCAAAAATCCCTTTATGGTCTCAGAGCAAGCTTCCCGTAATTGGTATCATAAATTCACCCATTCTTTGCTTGAGGTTGGTTTTATACAATCACCTTCAGATCACTCCTGTTTACACTTAATCAACATGATTTGTTTCATCGTCGTTCTCATTTATGTTGATGGCGTGATCATTACAGTACAAATCCCTCAAAAATTTCTTGGTTAAAAGCGATACTTGGATGACAAGTTCCAAATTAAGAACCTCATGGGCGTCTCAAATATTTTCTCGGCCTTGAAGTTGCCCGATCTCTAGTGGTATTGCATTGAGCCAACGAAATGCGTACTCGACATCCTTCTTCGAAAGTGGTCTCGCCTTTGGATGTAAACCGGCTAGTACACCCGTGGAGCAACATCATACACTCAATCCAGGTAAACTGCGTGACGATCCGGGCCCATATCGCCGGTTGGTTGGGCGCTTACTCTATCTTACGATCACACGTCCGGACATAAGTTATGCGGTACATATCTTGAGTCAATTTATGCAAAAGCCACGTCAACCGCATTTTGAGGCTGCTATAAGGGTCCTTCGTTATCTAAAATCGGCTCTGGCCAAGGCATTTTGTTTCCTTCCCAAAACATACCTACATTGCGTGGTTCGCGACTCGGTTGGGCAGGCCGCTCCACTACTCGTCGCTCCACCACTTGGTTACATAATTTTTCTTGGCTCATCTCCGATCTCGTGGCGATCAAAGATCAGTAGTTTCTCGATCCACGCCGAAGCGAATATCGTGCAATGGCGACTACGTCAAGTGAAATTATATGGCTGCTCCGTTTGCTTGCGGCACTTAGGAATTCATCACTCGACCCCGTGTCCTTATTGTGACAATCAAGGCTGCTCTCCATATTGCGGCCAACCCGGTTTTCATGAGCGTACCAAGCACGTCGAGATTGATTGTCACTTTGTTCGTCAACATATTCGATCCAACACTTTGCTTCGCGTCCGATTTCTTCTCGGGCTCGGTTAGCGGACACTTTCACTAAAGCTCTTGGTGCCGACCGCTTCCATACTTTGCTAGGCAAGTTGGGCATTTCCACATTACATGCTCCAACTTGAGGGGAGTAAAGACACACGTAAATCTCTCTAATCAAATATTCTCTCCACAATCAAATATTTTGATTGATCTCTTCTACCAATAGTCGATAGTGTAGCTTGGTATATATATGGACGATCAATATTTATTTGCATAGAGATAGTACACATGTGCTAATCAACGGGATCTAGAATTTTCTATGGAGTGTATATAATCCCTTTGTAACCTTGCATTATAGTCAAGAAAGCGAAACATTTTCTCGTTTTTACCCTTTTCTTGTTTTAGATCCTAATCATCGGGATCATCTCACCATAGAGGTTGATTGCCTACTCTTGTTCGTGATCGCTCTAGAGGTGGTAGCGTTGGCTTTTGGTTTCTCTTTTGCAAGGGGGCAGCTTGGGTTAAAGCAAGTCATTTAGACTTCGCTTGGGAATGTGTAATTGTAGTAGCTTGTACTTGTTGTAGACTAAAACTAATAGTACTACTTATGTTTCTAGTTGTTTCTTGCGGCACTTGTAGGCCGAGCCTTGCTTGCATGTATTGGTTCACTTGTTAAGACTTCATTGAGCATCCCATTAGCTCTTATTTACTTTTGTAGTTTCTCCGGCGTGTTTAGCCGTTGAGGTGTTTATATATTAGCATGAATTGTTTAGTTGTTGGGTTCAGGTTGTAAATTCGCCGATGACTTGGTTTTACTTGCTATTAAGCTGTTATATCGAGGTTCTAAAGTTTTAAATTATTCCAGGCTTTTTAATGCTTGAGTTGTCTTGCGTGTCCAATGTTGCGTCACGTCGGTTTTGATAATTGAGTCCTTGCATGAATTGTAGTCCTTATTTGGACGACACGACCCGCGATTCCTCCTCGGGGTCGGGGTCGGGTCGTCACACTTCCTTCCCAGGTTAAATTTCTTAGTTATGAACTATATAAATTCCTTATAATTCATTTTGCGAGAACATGAGGTATGTTAGGTCCAAAATTTCGATATATATATATATATATATACATTACTTTTAAAAGCTGAAGAGCTCAATTTAAAACTCAAAACATATGACTGTATTTTTGAAACGATTTGGGATGCGATATGGGATTCTTCCTTCCCGAGTTAAATTTCTTAGTAATGAAATATATAAATTCCTTATAATTCATTTTAGAACATGAGGTATGTTAGGTCCAAAATTTCGATTATATATATATATATATATATATATATATATATATATATATATATATATATATATATATATATATACATTACTTTTAAAAGCGAAGAGCTCAATTTAAAACTCAAAACATATGGTGTATTTTTGGAGCGATTTGGGATGCGATATGGGATTCTTCCTTCCAGGTTAAATTTCTTAGTTATGAACTATATAAATTCCTTATAATTCATTTTTAGAACATGAGGTATGTTAGTCCAAAATTTCGATTATATATATATATATATACATTACTTTTAAAAGCGAAGAGCTCAATTTAAAACTCAAAACATATGGTGTATTTTTGAGAAGCGATTTGGGATGCGATATGGGATTCTTCCTTCCCAGGTTAAATTTCTTAGTTATGAACTATATAAATTCCTTATAATTCATTTTGCAGAACATGAGGTATGTTCGTCCAAAATTTCGATATATATATATATATATATATATATATATATATATATATATATATATATACATTACTTTTAAAAACTGAAGAGCTCAATTTAAAACTCAAAACATATGGCTGTATTTTTGAAGCGATTTGGGATGCGATATGGGATTCTTCCTTCCCAGGTTAAATTTCTTAGTTATGAACTATATAAATTCCTTATAATTCATTTTGTCCAAAATTTCCGATTATATATATATATATATATATATATATATATATATATACATTACTTTTAAAAGCGAAGAGCTAAATTTAAAACTCAAAACATACATGAGGTATGTTATGAACTATATAAATTCCAAAATTTCGAGAACGATTATATATATATATATATACATTACTTTTAAAAGCGAAGAGCTCAATTTAAAACTCAAAACATATGATTTATATTTTTTAGCGATTTGGAGATGCGATATGGGATTCTTCCTTTCCAGGTTAAATTTCTTAGTTATGAACTATATAAATTCCTTATAATTCATTTTGCAGAACATGAGGTATGTTCGTCCAAAATTTCCGATTATATATATATATATATACATTACTTTTAAAAACTGAAGAGCTCAATTTAAAACTCAAAACATATGGCTGTATTTTTGAAGCGATTTGGGATGCGATATGGGATTCTTCCTTCCCAAGTTAAATTTCTTAGTTATGAACTATATAAATTCCTTATAATTCATTTTGCAGAACATGAGGTATGTTCGTCTAAAAATTTCCATTATATATATATATATATATACATTACTTTTAAAAACTCAAGAACTCAATTTAAAACTCAAAACATATGGTACGTATTTTTGAAGCGATTTGGGATGCGATATGATTCTTCCTTCCGAGGTTAAATTTCTTAGTTATGAACTATATAAATTCCTTATAATTAATTTTGCGTAACATGAGGTATGTTCGTCCAAAATTTCGATTATATATATATATATATATATATATATATATATATATATATATATATATATATATATATATATATATATATACATTACTTTTTAAAACTGAAGAGCTCAATTTAAAACTCAAAACATATGGCTGTATTTTTGATGCGATATGTGATTCTTCCTTCCCAGGTTAAATTTCTTAGTTATGAACTATATAAATTCCTTATAATTCATTTTGCAGAACATGAGGTATGTTCGTCCAAAATTTCCGATTATATATATATATATATATATATATATATATATATATATATATATATATATATATATATATATATATACATTACTTTTAAAACCGAAGAGCTTAATTTAAAACTCAAAACATATGGTCGTATTTTGAAGCGATTTGGGATGCGATATGGGATTCTTCCTTCCTGGTGTTAAATTTCTTAGTTATGAACTATATAAATTCCTTATAATTCATTTTGAGAACATGAGGTATCTTCGTCCAAAATTTCGATTATATATATATATATATATATATATATATATATATATATATATATATATATATATATATATATACATTACTTTTAAAAACTGAAGAGCTCAATTTAAAACTCAAAACATATGGCTGTATTTTTGAAGCGATTTGGGATGCGATATGAGATTCTTCCTTCCCAAAGTTAAATTTCTATATAAATTTTTATAATTAGTTATGAACGATTATATATATATATATATATATATATATATATATATATATATATATATATATATATATATATATATATAAATTCCTTAATTTATAATTCATTTTGCGAACATTCTTCCTTCCTGTTAAATTTCTTAGGAACTATATAAATTCCTTATAATTCATTTTATGTTCGTCCAAAATTTCGATTATTATATATATATATATATACATTAGCTCAATTTTTTAAAAGCGATTTGGGATGCGAAGAGCTCTGAGTTAAATTTAAAACTCAAAACATATGGTCCAAAATTTCCGATTATATATATATATATATTTTTTAAAAACCGAAGAGCTCAATTTAAAACTCAAAACAAGTTTATATGGGATTCTTCCTTCCTGTGTTAAATTTCTTAGTTATGAACTATATAAATTCCTTATAATTCATTTTGTAGAACATGAGGTATGTTCGTCCAAAATTTCCGATTATATATATATATACATTACTTTTAAAAACTGAAGAGCTCAATTTAAAACTCAAAACATATGGTTGTATTTTTGAAGCGATTTGGGATGCGATATGAGATTCTTCCTTCCTAGATTAATTTCTTAGTTATGAACTATATAAATTCCTTATAATTCATTTTGCGTAACATGAGGTATGTTCGTCAAAATTTCCGATATATATATATATATATATATATATATATATATATATATATATATATATATATATATACATTACTTTTAAAAACTGAAGAGCTCAATTTAAAACTCAAAACATATGGCTGTATTTTTGAAGCGATTTGGGATGCGATATGGGATTCTTCCTTCCCAGGTTAAATTTCTTAGTTATGAACTATATAAATTCCTTATAATTCATTTTGCAGAACATGAGGTATGTTCGTCCAAAATTTCCGATTATATATATATATACATTACTTTTAAAAACTGAAGAGCTCAATTTAAAACTCAAAACATATGGTTGTATTTTTGAAGCGATTTGGGATGCGATATGGGATTCTTCCTTCCCAGGTTAAATTTCTTAGTTATGAACTATATAAATTCCTTATAATTCATTTTGGAGAATATGAGGTATGTTCGTCCAAAATTTCCGATTATATATATATATATATATATATATATATATATATATATATATATATATACATTACTTTTAAAAACTGAAGAGCTCAATTTAAAACTCAAAACATATGGCTGTATTTTTGAAGCGATTTGGGATGCGATATGGGATTCTTCCTTCCTGTGTTAAATTTCTTAGTTATGAACTATATAAATTCCTTATAATTCATTTTGCGTAACATGAGGTATGTTCGTCAAAAATTCGATATATATATATATACATTAGTTTTAAAACCGAAGAGTTCAATTTAAAACTCATAACATATGGTCAGTATTTTGAAGCGATTTGGGATGCGATATGGGATTCTTCCTTCCCAGGTTAAATTTCTTAGTTATGAACTATATAAATTCCTTATAATTCATTTTGCAGAACATGAGGTATGTTCGTCCAAAATTTCCGATTATATATATATATATACATTACTTTTAAAAACTGAAGAGCTCAATTTAAATCTCAAAACATATGGCTGTATTTTTGAAGCGATTTGGGATGCGATATGGGATTCTTCCTTCCCAGGTTAAATTTTTTAGTTATGAACTATATAAATTCCTTATAATTCATTATAGAGGAAGTAGTTCAACAAAAAGTAGGTTGCTTCATTTCCAGATTCCAACAAAAAGTTGTTTAAGTCCTACTATTTCGGCAAAAAGTTGTTTGCGTTTACTGTTATAAATTTTGAATTAAAACGCATGTTTTATTTGTGTGATTTTTTTTGCGTTTACCGTGATGTTTAATTTTGATTTTCTATTGATGCAGAGTGTTGTTTTTTCTCGACATTTTTCTGGAAAGGTATTTTCTCCTTTCATTTGCTTTTATCTTTTTTATGATTTATGATATTTTTGTTTAGAGGAAGTCGCTTCATCTTTTTGCGCTGCTCAAGATTGACCTATTATTATTTGCATTTGTTTTAGGGTGATGATAAGCCTGATTCTAATACTCTGGATGCTCTTAAAAAGTGGAAGAAGTCGGAGTTTCCAAAGATGCATAGTTTGTGTTTGAGTTTGAATGTTTACATTTTCTGTGGTGTTTGAGAATTAAGTATACTAACTTATTTGTTTCATGTCATATCTTGACTTTAATGCAGATAAGCGTAAGGATACGAACATACTAATTTTTTCGCGGGCAGTTCCTTTTAATCCAGAGAAAGATAATTATAAGCGCAATGACTTTGAGAAGTAAAATGTTATCATTTTTTATTTATTTTTGCATTTTTTTTTCTTTTTTTCTTTTGCCTTTAACCTATTTTTTTGCTTGTAGGTTTCTGGGGAGGAATAATGCCAATTTTGGTCTCATTCAGAAAGCTTATAACTGGATGTCAAAAAGATCAAGAGAGCTTGCTGTTCGTGTAGGCAAGCTAGAGACTGATACTATCATACCTGCAGATGGTAAGTGAGTTTACTTGTGTTTTTTTTTTGATAAATAAAAATGTATATATAACTGTGTCAAAATAGGTGACGCGTCTTTTGTACACTAGATGTATATAGATAAATTAAAACAAGAAGGGAGAAAGAGGATCCCCTGTCTCAACTCTATTGAGCTAGAGAAGAAACCGTTCGGCTCACCATTGATCAACACAGAATAGCGCACTGTCGATATGCAGAATCACATCCATCGCCTCCACTTAATACTGAAACCCATTCTGTCCATAACATACAATAAAAAATTCCAATTAACATGGTCTTACGCTTTCTCAATATCCAACTTGCAGATCAAACCTGGAATACCACTTTTAATCCTCTCGTCCACAGCTTCATTAGCTAATAGCGACATATCTAGAATTAGCCTCCCCCGAACGAAAGCATGTTGAGATTGTGAAATAAGCTTATCTATCACCTTCCGCAAACGGTTAGACAGAATTTTCGCTAGCAACTTGGAACGAAGACACTGACCCGGTTGATACGGTGTCAAAATTAGGAACAACACAATCTGTGACAGCCCAACCCGGACCCCAATGCGAGATCCCGAGTCGTGCCGTCCAAATAGTCAATAACACAAGCATGCGCAAGTAGGATTATAAAATTCATGTGGCGCAACATCGCATACAAATAACAACTCGGCTACACTTGGCCGGAAAATAACTTAAATTAAACAAGTCATCGGTGACGTTACAGCCGGAACCCAACAACTACTCCTACAATTTTAACACATGCTTATAATATCCTCAACGGCCACAACATGCCGGAGACAACAACGACAACAATATTTAAAAGAGCTTTAGCGGAAGAAACTGTAGTGAACCATTAACATATAAACAGGCTCGACATATAAGTCGGCATACAAAAGATTATGAGTGTCAAATCATTAAGTTTACTACAACAACAAAAACCCCAAAGTCAAGTCTAGATGACTTGCTTCCCAACGTCCTTGCCAAAATAAAAGACTAACTATCAAAAGTCCCAAAGGAGCAACCTTGAGCTCACAAGCAACCAAACGTGATATGGCGAATCTAGCGTGAACCGCCCGGCTCGATCTAAGGAAAACAAAACAAACAAATAGGTAAGTCGAAAGACTTAGTAAGTTACTAAAAATGCATGTTCATGTTATAGCATGGCGTTTATCACAATTATGGCTCATGTTCTTCATATAGCACTTAGCACATTATTCACATAAGTGCGGGAAAATAAATCATACAAGTAGGATATAATATAGGCACGACCGCTTCGTAGCTCCTGCAAAACAGTTTGTTATCCCAATATCGTGACTACGATGCTCGTGACTTCGCATCGATATACCGAACTCCGCCGGCTAATAGCAGCCACGTATTGTTACGGCAAAGGGCTACTTCCCCATTCGGCCTACAATGGAGGGTGTGTGAGGTCTGTGCGGCGATCCATAGCGAGCACGAATCTCTCAATTCGTGAAGGCGATGCATCGTCCTACCCTGACATAAAAATCAAACCAAATAGTGCCAGCTGGACTTAATGCAATGCACAAGTAGATGTTTACTCGTCAAGACCAAATAATGATCGAATTCGACAAGAGCGAACTCGACCGACCAAGTAGGGTATAAATCTCTACAATAAATCATGTCAAGGCAATCAATTGCTCATAACCAAATAATCACAATGGGTTCAAATGCACATAATTAAACTCAACTTAAAATTGAGTAAACTTGACCAAACGGTGTCCAAACTTCGTAGGGATTGAAATTAGGGTTCAACATGTTCCAATCTTCCCTAGAGTCGACTCCGTTGAGTCTTTACTAAAAATTCCAAATTTCGGGTAGTTGAAGCTATGTGCTTCATAATTCAACCTAGGCCATTACTAAGTTCATCTAGGTCATAAAATTCATCAAGGCATTATAATGTGATTCATATTCATCATAGGTTCCAATTTTGAGGATAGAACACATAACAAATTCACAACATATCATATAGGCTCAAATTAGGGCATTCTCATATAACAACACTTCCATCAACAAATATAATACATGTTTCTAACATGTTCAAAACCTTAAATAGACAAGATGAAAGAGTATTATAAATTTTATTAAGCATAAAATCCTCCTATACATGCTCCTAACAAGTTCATACTTTCAAAACACAAGAAGAGAGCATAGGAAGCATATATGTGTCCTCATTGACCTCAATCATCATAAGCTTTGTTTTCCTTAGGGTCAATGAGAACTAAAAAGAAGAAGAAGAGAAGTAACTTACTTGTATTCTACACCCAAGAAAGCAAGGAAGAAAACTATTCGGTTGAAAGTGATCTACTCTTCAAGCTCTACACTTTTAATGAAGGTGGCTTGAGCAAATGGAGGATGGATCATGGAGGATGAAGAAGATAGCTTCAAGAAGCCATGGGAGAGCTTGAGAGAAATGAATTCCCGTTTTTGGAGAGTGAGGGAGAAGAATGAGGGTCAAACTCATCAGATGTGGTGTATATTGGTTTAAAATCTGAGTGGGACAAGTGTCAACATATTGTGGTTAGTTAAAATCTGATTTTGGGCTTGTTTAATCCACTCAAACACTCACTAATCCACTCTTAAAACTAGTTAGAGATGTTAGGACATAAGTAAGGAGGGTTAGGGAGGTTTAGGTGGGGTTTAGAAAATGTTTTGAATAGGTGTTTAGGAGCAAAATTGTGAAACAAAGAAAATAGAGGAAAATTCAGAGGTACAACTGTGATGTTGAGGTGGGCGCCACACATGTCCAAAGTGGCGCCTGACTTAGCCTTATGCTCATTTTGCAATGCTCTCAGCATTGTCCCGCGA
This sequence comes from Codonopsis lanceolata, assembly GCA_013146195.2. Taxonomy (NCBI): domain Eukaryota; kingdom Viridiplantae; phylum Streptophyta; class Magnoliopsida; order Asterales; family Campanulaceae; genus Codonopsis; species Codonopsis lanceolata. The sequence goes on along the minus strand of CM028380.1, from coordinate 127,745,298 downwards.
GCTGGTGGTCAAAATTCGATGCGAGCGCATGGTCCAGCCCTTGAACTTGGTCTAAACATGTCCTAAATGGTCCCAAACTCATGGGCAACCATTTTAAGGTCTAACCCAACTCAAAACAAGTCGGAAACACACCCGAACAACATCCGGAACAAGGTAGAACAAGGCTCGAATCATGCGACGAATGGTTAACGAATCAAACACCAATCAAACTAGGATAACTTGGACATGGAAAAGGCTTGTTTAAACATGGTTATGACCTGAATACAAGGCCGAGAACTCAACGAACACTTCGCACGACGAAATACAAGCAATACGAGCAACGAGGGAAAACGCTAAGGCCAAAACAAAGCAATCGAACCGGCGATTCAACAAGCGAGCATACATGATTCTAAACATGTTAAGAGCTTCATGAATGACTTATGAATGTTTCTAAATCATATATAGACTAAGTAAACATGCTCACAATCAACAAGAAATCATGAAGGCAAGCACACAATTCACATGCAAGAATCCGGGGTGTTACACAATCTGCTTCAGCTTTCCGAACAGCCCAAAAACTGATCCAACCTTTCCGAAATCAGCCACGTAAACTGCTCCGAAACCGTTGCTAAACAACCCTTAATCTGATCTGAAAAACTCCAGCAACTCCCACGCACAGAACCTGCCCAAAATGCCTACCCAAACTCCCTAACAATCTGTCTATAAACTATTAGTTTGTTCCAGCTTTTTGAACAGCCCTTGGCCGATTAAAACATCAACCAAAACAGTCCTAAAACACTCTACAAAACCTACCCGAATACTAGCAATCTTCTTTAGAAATTACAACCCAGGTAAACTCACAAAGCCCTCGAAAATTCTGCTCGCAAGGCTGCGAACAAGCTGTCCTAAAACAGTCCACTCTTTAGATGAGCAAGGCTGCCCCCAAAATGAAAATAAAAATAAAAGGATATAAACGGGTTCACGAGCTAAGCTTCACTCACCTAACGTAAAGAATCCCGACGATGAAATCAATCTAGGCTTCACTCACCTTGATTAGATTAAATCGGTTTGAAGGAAGAACGAACCTTGTTCTTTCGAAAAGTTTTCACAACTCAAAATCTGATTTGCCTTTTTCATTGAATTGAATTGCCTTATAAAGGCTTACAAATATCCTACTTTTAATTGAAAAGAAACTCTAACACTTGGAGGAAAAGAAACTATTTTCCTAATTAAAACAAACTTCCTAACCAACTAGAACATTAAAAGAAAACTAACTGTAAAGAAAGTAAAATAACAAACTAACTAAATAAGAGATTTAATAAGCACCCTAGTCTAACAAGAATTCCTTCATGAATGGTGGATTCCAACCGTGACTTCTTGGATTGCCTTTCCCTTCAAGGTTCATCAACCCCAAACCCACATCAGCCTTGGTCCGGACATCAAGCGCAACTACCCTACTCACTACCATCATCCACGGCCCCTCTTCTAGTCCGTCTTTGAACCAGGAACATGTAATTGCTGGAATTATGCCCAGGCCGACTTGTAATCCAATCCACCCCTCATAGTCTCGAACACCCTTAGGCTTGTTGCCCTCCCAACCCGTATCAAACTCCCCTTCACTGAAAAGGATTGATCTCAATCCTTGGAAAGAAACAATTATTCCTTCATACTCAAACAACGTCTTCCTGCGTGGTTGACTGTACCCCTCCACAAATTGCTGCCCCGTAGTCTTTGCTTCGTAAAACAAGAGATGATGGTTGCACTCATGACTCACCTCCCCACCTTTTATAGAAAAGTTTCTGGGCTGGTAAAACACTTGGAGTTGTTCTCGCTTTGAATTTTACCCCTTTGTCTTCACTACCTCGTTCCTGATGTTGTTGTTCAACTTGTACTATAGCAGCCACCAACCCGCTGCCCCCTTTCACTACCATCTCACACTTGAGACCTTTTACTGAACCAAATGAAAACCCAAACGTTCTTTGTAGGGTATTGATTAGAACTTGGCTGGCCCAAAAAATCTTATTGGTCTCCAAAACATCTTGTAACATTGCCTCCTTTTCTTCAGCTTCCACGACCAGCTTGAACCCCCCAAAACCGACCCTTGTCGCTGCCAACTTCAAGCACCATTCCGCCCCCAAACCCGTGTTACTTGCATCTTCTTTCGGCTTCCCTTGGTCTATCAATAGCTCGCGGAAATCTGTCCATTCCGTCTTGCAACCTGATTCGCGAACTTGTGCTATTGGAAGTTTCAGAACTCTTGCTGCCCAAGAATCCGTGTCATCCCGCCCTTCCACAACTCTTCCCTTTTGTCTTTCGCCCAAGAAAGAGATACGTAAAAATCGTGTCCTCTTGATGTCTTCACTATGGGTATGAAACATTTTTTTTTTTTTAATGAGATACTAGATTTTTATAAATGGAAAAAAGGAAAACAAGCTTAAAGGGGGACAACCAACCTTACCCTTAATTCAAAGTTTTCATATGAATCTTTTTGAATGGTCAACGTTGCACAAGAATCAAACCTTCCAGAATTGTTCTTGATCACAAGAATAGCTTTCTCGTCTTGCATCAAAACATCCCCAAACCGTTTGTGCCATTCAGTAAACCATTTTTTAAGGCAGCCCCCTTGTTCACCTTACATACCTTCCATTCAGCTTTCCATGGAGGTTTAAATTCATAATAATCCCACAATAATGATGCAGCATGCTTAACACTCCAAACCATATAAATCACCACGAAAATATGTTCTAGACTAATGGTTAACAGAATAATACCACGTACCCTTAAATCTGAATTCGAGATCCTCGATATTAAAGGATTGGAAAATTCAAAATCAAAAGGGTCTTCGTGCGCGTGTGCTAGCCTTGATTTCTCATGAACCACCTTTAACTCGTCTCCCTGATTCTCACAAATAATTTGTTTCCTTTCAAATTCTTTTTCTTCAATTTTCCTATGATTTTCTTGATCAGATTTTTCCCCTTCTAATTTCTTTTGTTCCACCCCATGTTCAAAAGGAATTAAACCAGAATTTTGTGGACCTTGTTTACCTTGCGTGTTTACCTTCGTATTTTGGAAAACTCGTGGGTCTTCCAATTTGTCTCCATCCTTGAGGGTGGGTGACGGCTTTAACCCGAACTTCTTCCCTCCTTGTTCAACCACATAAGTATTTTCTCGGCCATGATGTACCACGGCGCCATCAAACTGCCAAGGGCGCCCTAACAGGACATGACAGAATTCCAACGGCAACACATCACACATTACTACCTCCTTGTAACTCCCTACCGCAAATGATATGAGGGCCTGCCGTGTAACCCTTATACATGCATTCTCTTGGAGGCCATATAGATCGTAAGGAAAGGGGTGTACCATGGTTGGTACCTTCAGTTTTTCAATTAGGGTAGTAGACACGCCATTGACGCAGCTTCCCCCGTCCACCGCTATCACACATACTCGGTCTTGAATAAGCCCCCGTGTTCTAAACATATTTTCCCTTTGCTCCATAATCTCTATGATAGTTTCGTGAATAAGAATTCACGAACACCGAACTCTGATACCACTTGATACGGTGTCAAAATTAGGAACAACACAATCTGCTTCAGCTTTCCGAACAGCCCAAAAACTGATCCAACCTCTCCGAAATCAGCCACGTAAACTGCTCCGAAACCGTTGCTAAACAACCCTTAATCTGATCCGAAAAACTCCAGCAACTCCCACGCACAGAACCTGCCCAAAATGCCTACCCAAACTCCCTAACAATCTGTCTATAAACTATAAATTTGTTCCAGCTTTTTGAACAGCCCTTGGCCGATTAAAACATCAACCAAAACAGTCCTAAAACACTCTACAAAACCTACCCGAATACTAGCAATCTTCTTTAGAAATTACAACCCAGGTAAACTCACAAAGCCCTCAAAAATGCTGCTCGCAAGGCTGCGAACAAGCTGTCCTAAAACAGTCCACTCTTTAGATGAGCAAGGCTGCCCCAAAACGAAAATAAAATAAAAGGATATAAACGGGTTCACGAGCTAAGCTTCACTCACCTAACGTAAAGAATCCCGACGATGAAATCAATCTAGGCTTCACTCACTTTGATTAGATTAAATCGGTTTGAAGGAAGAACGAACCTTGTTCTTTCGAAAAGTTTTCACAACTCAAAATCTGATCTGCCTTTTTCATTGAATTGAATTGCCTTATAAAGGCTTACAAATATCCTACTTTTAATTGAAATGAAACTCTAACACCCTAACCAACTAGAACATTAAAAGAAAACTAACTGTAAAGAAAGTAAAATAACAAACTAACTAAATAAGAGATTTAATAAGCACCCTAGTCTAATAAGAATTCCTTCATGAATGGTGGATTCCAACTGTGACTTCTTGGATTGCCTTTCCCTTCAAGGTTCATCAACCCCAAACCCACATCAGCCTTGGTCCGGATATCGAGCCCAACTACCCTACTCACTACCATCATCCACGGCCCCTCTTCTAGTCCGTCTTTGAACCAGGAACCTGTAATTGCTGGAATTATGCCCAGGCCGACTTGTAACCCAATCCACCCCTCATAGTCTCGAACACCCTTAGGCTTGTTGCCCTCCCAACCCGTATCACCGGTAGAAGGGGATCTTTTGGTTAATATTACGGATAGTGTATAGTTTTTCAGTTTTGTATACACCGTGTGTACATGGCTTCACCTCCTTTGAGGCGTTTTTTCTAAGACAATTATTACTTATCAAAAAAAAAAAATTTGCCCAGCTCCAATTTTAAATTTTCCCTCTCACATTGTTCTTCCTCTCTTAAACCTTCTGTTACTGCCTTTGTATCAAGCTTACTGAACCCTTCCCATTTCTCTTTAATATTAACCTCCAATCTGCCAAAAATCTCCCTATTCCGCACCTTTAAATCCTCCTTTAAACGTTTCAGTTTCCGCGCCAAGGAAGAATCACCAGCAAAAGCGTAAGACTCCCATTTATTTCTAACCCACTCCAAAAAACCAGGATGCTTAAGCCACATATTTTCAAATCTGAAGGGACTATTGCCTCTGATAAATCCACTATACTCTAGAAGCAATGGCACGTGATCCAAAAGAATTCTGGGAAGGCACGATTGAACAGACCTTTAAAGCAATCCTCCCACTGCCCTGAAATCAAGAATCTATCAATCCTAGAGTATTGAGTACCCTCACAATTTCTGTACCACGTGAATTCGCCCCCTGTTAAGCCAAGATCCTCTATTCCCACATCATTCGAAAAATCATTGAAGCCAACCATCGCTCGAGTGAACTGTCTCGCTCCGGAGTGTTCATGAGGGAATCACACGTCTCTTTTATTTTTTAAATTTTAATTGAGCTCTTTGTTTTGTTTACAGGGGATACAGTTAAAAATCTCTACAAGAAGCACAAGATAAACAACATCCTACATTTTCATTATGTGGAACGGTAAGTGGTACTTCTTCATTTTAAGTTTGTGGTATCTTACTAATTAGAAAATTCAGTCTCTATACAATATATTTATGGGTAAATTACAGATAACCCCCCTCAACTATAGGTTGGATTTGGATTACCCCCCCTCAACTTCCAATTGAAACAATGTGCCCCCTTCAACTATAATAGGGGCTTAATTGACTAACGTTAGGTGCGAAATGACAATGCTGCTCTTACAGCGTTATGATCAATATTTGTATATCAAAATGAGGCAATTACCTTAAACCCCTTTCAGCAATAGGTATAAATGTAAAGCAATTAGGGCAACCCGTTTTGTGCGTCGGTGATTAGTCACATAATACATCTAAACCCTAGATTAGTATATTTTTGGAAGATCCTTTAGCCAGGGGTTTTACTAAGTGCATAGGTAATCTTTTTCTTTCAAAAAGTGCAAATGTTGAATTCATCTCTCGAGGATACCAAGTAGAAGTCGATACCCAGCAGTCTGCCACCAAAATTAAACTTGAGTTGGCGGAGTTGCTTCCATTGCAATGGATGTAGAAGTGGAATTTGTTTACATTTTGGTATTTCTCACCAGTCACCACTCTTCACTTCTAGGAATTGTTCTTGTTTTTATGCTTTGATGAAATAAAAAAGAAGCTTACAAGTTGTTGTCAAAGATCAAGAAATCTACAAGAAAGCCTAGTATTTACACATACACTGTTGTTCGGACGGTTTTTGCGAATTGGGTAGATCAAATGAGGCCATGGAGTTGCTTGATGAAGAAATTGGATTGGGATTGGTGCCAATGTCGTCACCTATAACACTTTGCTTAATGAATATTTTTAGGAAGAAGGCCATTGGAGGGTGTTGATTATTGCAGACAATGAAGGAAAGGGGTTGTTTGTCTGATTATATTAGCTAGTTATAACTCATTGTTGCATGGGTTGTTAAAATGGGGAAAAATTAGGTAGGGTTGAGAATTTACAAGGAAATAATGAAGGTTGGTTGTGAAGTGGATAAGAGGATGATTAACTTATTACTTAGAGGGCTATACAGCAGGTATGAAGGCCATGGGGCTGTTGATATGTGCCGCTCAAAAAAATGTCTATTGGAGTTTGCGACATTCACCCTTGTATTCTGTGAGCTAGTTATTAAGGCATTTTGCAATTGGAATGAAATAGACAAGGCTTTTGTTAACTTATGTGAGATGGTTACGGCTCGGTTCTCGCTGAGAGCGTTTACATTCGAGGTTTTTGTTCAGTCACGGAGATCTCATCGAATTCCATAGTAAGACCCTCAATCTTTAATTGCAACTTTTTCAAAGCCTCATCGATCATCTTTCCATTTTGACTATTCAATTCTAAAAGATCAAATACCTCATTATTATATTTCACGGATAATGAGCTATCCACCAGACAGAATTCCCTTTCAGCGGCCCATGGGTTAGGATCTTCTCTATCCAATTTCCACATCGTGGTGATTATAGAACATTTTTCATCGTTCATCTCTAATGTGAGACCTTCTCTCTCTGAATGGGCATATCGGTACATAGAACCTGTGTACTCTTTCTTCGCTCATAAACGAGTTGTGCTCCTGGAACTACTCCCGGATGAGGATAGTTTCCCATGGTCAATAGACCGGAATAGAACTTGGATTCGCTCTTTTGTCAGACTTATCTCATAACAATAGTGTTGGGCCTGTGGGGAATGGTTTTTGGCAGAAAGGCTTGATAGCCTAAACCTAAAGTAGCATTCTTAAGCAAAAGTAGATGGGGAAGAAGAAAGCTAGAAATGCTAGGAAGATGACTATCTATAGGAGGAAGGAGTTCATGCCTTTTTCCGATTCCAGATCCCTCAGAGTGACGTCCATCTGGATGTTGTACTTATGTTCTTCCACATATTTTGCAGCCAATTCATCCCAATCCTTTCTGATCTTAAGACCCAACTGATAATACCACCGAATGGCGGATCCTTCGAGAGTGCTAACTAATAAGGCTGCGGCTATTATTCTTTCTGCCAAGTACGATTTGAAAACGCTAGTTAGGAAATAAGAATTATGGGTTCAAACGGGTGCCTCCTTGGATAAGCAAATAAATAGGCATCTGTTGATTGTCTTATTCTTAGACTTGCCTCGGATTCTTTGGGCGGATAAATGAGATTATGGGTGCCAAATGAGCCTTCCCTTTGAGAATTGTAAGGGTAAAATAGGCAAAGCCTATTTTATCTTGTTTTCACCTTTCTTGGTCAAAGAAGGATTTTAATTTAGTCAATCTTTATTTAGGTGTTAGATTTAGTTTAAAAATTCTTTTGGTAGATTGCTTTGTTTTTTGGTAGGAAAATCTTTCAAAAGATTTGATCAATATATTTTTGGTAACTAAATCTCTGCAAATAATTTAGTTATTTCATGTATCATAGTTTTGTTAGGAAACATAATCTTGCATGTTTAATTGCTAATCTCTTTCCTATTAGGAGTATGCCTCTTGTGCCGTGTGATTACAGGAGATGGCTACCTATATATGAAGCCGGAATTGTCTGGGTTTTTGGACGAGCTTGAGAGAGAAGATAAAAAGCCACAACCGCCCGAGAGCAATACGCAATCATTGTGGTTTGGCAGGCTTCTTCGGCAGCTTGAAACTCGAGAATGCAACATTGTTCTTCCCGAAGATCTGATCTTTGTGCTTCCTGTTTTCTCTTTATTTGGAAGCTGAATTTGTCTTTCTTCCCACGTTTGATTTACTTGTTTATGTGGGATTTTTGGTTCTTTAAGATACTATATCTTGTGAGAATTTTTGTTAGTTATTAGTGGTAAAACTTTATTGATTTTAATAAAATTTGTGTGGCCTTGAGGCTTAGTCTACAAGCTCTAGACTTGTAGATTGTTTTGGTTAAAATCTGTCTACAAATCTCGCTTTGAAAGTTTGTTTTTACATATCTTCCGCTGCTCTTGTTGTTTGCTATTAGTTATCGTTTTCATTGGATCGCCATCTGTTGCAACAATCAACGCAACATTGGTACTCACATTGACTAATATCAAGAACGCTCTTTCGTGGTATGGGTATCAATTGGGAGCTCGATATCACTTCGATTTCTTAAAGTCGATTCTCAAAAGTCCTGATTCTCAAGATGAGAACGATGGTTCGCCTCCCACTCTCTACAAATGCCAATTATTCTTATGGAAAGTCTATATGGAAAGAAAGAGCATCTTCATCAAATCCATTGATGAAAGAGCGTGGCTTGTTGTTTTAAATGGTTGGAGTCCTCCCAAAAAATCGTAGATTCTGATGGTGATGTCAAGATCACTAAAGAATCTCGAGTGGACCAATGATGATAGGAACACCTGCTTCTTTTTAACTCGAAAGCTTTGTCTGCTATTTATAAGGCCTTAGATGCAAATACCTTGTGGTGATAGCAAATTATGAATCGCTAAAGATGTGTGGGAGGCCCTTCATCTTTGTGAAGACTCGCCACTCGCTGTTGTTCGCTCTAAGCTAAGAATGCTCACCACTCAATTTGAAAACACTTGTGATGCAAGAGAGTCGAGGATATAATGACATATTATGGAAGACTTCTTGATATATCCACTCGCTTGCTTTAGGAGATCCAATTACTAATGAGCCTTGTCAAAGAAGATGATGAGAACTTTGCCCGAAAGGTTCAATGTTAAGATATGTGCAATTGAAGAAGCACATGATGTTGACAAGATGAGTTTGAAAGACGGTGCCGAATTCTTCAAAACTTTGAACCGGACCTAAACGATCAAATAAAACATAAAGGGAAAGGAACTTCATCACCTTCTACACCTATTGTGAAAAATATTGCTATGCCCGGCTCCGATTGATCTCTCATGTGATTTGCTTGAAATCCAAAAAGATATTGATGAGTCTCGATTTTGGAGAAGAATCAATTGCTCTATTGACTACTAAATTCAAAAAAATTTGAAAAATAAAAGTCAAAATAGAACTCCATCATCAAGCTCGAAAACAATTTCAAACCCGACTTTTGGAAAATTTGTTCCCAAAGAAAATTCTTTTCAAACTCAAAACCCTTCACAAATCCATTTGCATCAAAAGTCATCGCATAATGGTAAGAACATTGATTCTACAATGTAGAGAATGTCAAGGTTATGGCCACTACGCTAACCAATGTGCAAACACTTTAAGAAAAAAAGGCTTGAATTTCTCAAAGAACCTCGAGTGATAAGTGGAGAAGATCCGTGATCTTATCACCTTGAATGCTGTTTATGATTCTCGACTGAAAATGCAGATGTTTAGCCGATGTGTCACCCAATGCCGCAACATCGTGAGTAACATTGGGAGATACATTGAGCGTAAAACAGAACGATTTCTTCTCGCTTTTAATTCCACAATTGCAGAAGATGATGGAGACACGTAGTCGACTGGCTGAAGGGTACAAAGAGTTATATAAGGATCGGGAGTAAGAGAGCTCACCAAGTTACATTACTTGTAAAGCAAATGAACCTGCTAAAAAAGGCAAATGAGGATAAAAAGAATGCATAGTAAGGCTGAGAGTGCTAAGCGTAAAAGGATGTGGAGATTGAGCAGCTTGAAGGAGCAGCCTTACTCAAGCAAAAGAAACCATGACTAAGGAATTCTAGCAAACAAAGGTTGATGATCTCGCTAAATTCCCTTATATCCGTGTCGTGTATTGGTTTTGTCCCCTAAGTATTTGTGAGAAGTGAGAAGGAACATCTGAACCAAATTCAATGAAAGTCACTTTAAATCGCTTTCGTGAAAAACCGAGAGTAAGAAAGAAAAATTATGTTTGTCACTTCGCCATAAAGCCCACACATACAACCCTTTTTGCTTTCCTAAAAGGCTAAGGATGGAATGAAATAAGGCAAGATATCTTTGAAAAACTCATAGGCAACCAGATGAAGTCGCTAACGGCCCAAGAACATTGGCAAACATTGGAAACCTCATTCAAGACAAATTTAATTTTCACCAACCCAAACCGTTAAACAAACGCGGGTTCCCAAAACTTAAGTGATGATAAGTTGGTAGAGCCAAATATTGTGAGCCTTTTGATATATGTCTCGGTGGTACAATGTCACATGATCGGTGTGCAATGCCATTTCACTTCATTAAAATCTCATATTGCCGATCTTGGTATTTTGACAATGGTTGTTCTAGACATATGACAAGTTCACTGAGAATTTGAAAGAATATGTGAGTATTAATGGTGGATCTGCGACATATGGTGGTGGTGCCAAAGGGAAAATTGTTGGCAAAGGAACATTGAACGCCAAGGCCTTCCAAATTCACAAATGTTTACTTATGCTGAAGGACTTAAGACAAACCCGACAAGATAAGTCATTGTGTGATGATGATCTTCGTAAGGTTTGACAAAAATTCTTGTGAAGTTCTTGATCATAATAACACATGTCTTCTCGACAGTATAAGATCGCCCGATAATTGTTACTTGTTCAACAATACCCATTCTTGTCAAAAAAGTAAGTCTTGATGTAATGTAACTTCGCATCGAAACTTGGTCACATGAGCTGTGAAGCTCGACGAGCTTGTGAGACATGACGCAGCTTAAAGGATTGCCAAATTTGGAAAGGAATTATTCAAAGGTATGTGGCTCTTGCCAAAGGTAAACAAACCAAGGCTTCACATCTTCCCATAACACAACGCACTCCACATCCAGATGTCTGTGAGATGATACACACCGACCTAATGGGTCCCATTGAGGTAGAGAGCCTAGTAGAAAAAAATATACCTTTGCTGTGGATGACTTCTCTAGATACACTTGGGTGATATTTTTAGAGAGAAGTCTCAAACTTTTGAGGCTTTCAAAATTTGGTACACCCGTAATGAACTTGTATGATCTAAAAAACTTATTAGATTAGATCGATCATGGCACTGAATATGAAACACATCCTTTCTAATTATTGTGCCTCCAATGGTATTTCACATGAATTCCTCTGCCCCAAACTCCACAACAAAATGGAGTGGCGGAGAGAAAGAACAGACATTACAAGAAATGGCTGTGGTAATGTTAAATTCAAAATTTGGCTAAAAGATTTTGGGCCGAGGCATTAAATACGCTTGTCACATTGGAAATAGAGTCTTCTTTAAGACCAGTAGCACAATGACTCCTTACTTAAATTTTTCTTGGTAAAGAAACCAACCTTGAAGTACTTTCATGTGTTTGCGTGTTTGCTACCTTTTCAATGAGACAGACCAACTTTCCAAATTTGACTCTTAGAAGCTGTTCATATATTCCACAAATAGTCGAGCATATAGAGTTTTTAATCTACGAACTAAGACTATTATGGAGTCCATGAACATTGTTTTTGATGATCTAACTGATCTTGGTCACAAACTTCAAGAAGATGTTTCGTGATTTTAGATTTTGAGACTTTAAACTTGAAAACA
>CM028380.1:127693848-127733404 GCA_013146195.2 Codonopsis lanceolata | reverse complement strand
CCCCCGCCGAGCCCGGGCTCGCTTACACTTGTTCATCTCTTCCCTCGGCCTCCGCCGGCCTTTTCAATCTTTTCTCCGCCTTTTTTCTTTCTCATTGATCCTCACTCTATGGTAGTACGAGCATCATTTTTAAGGACCCCTACCCCGAACGAGGTCATGTACTTGACCCGCTGATGGGCCATTGATGCTACCATTCGGAATTTGGCTTGAGAAGGTGCGCCGAGGATGGCGTTGTACGGGGAGGGGAGATCGAGGACGAGTAAAGTGACTTCCTCGCTTCTAGTGGTATCTCCCCCACGAGGTCGACTTGAGTGCCACTGCCTTTTAATTCTGGTCAGACCTTGTGGCCTCAGGAAGCCCTCTAGTTGACTCCTGGAGTGAGGTGGGTATCGCCGAGCCATAGTGCCAGAAAGCACTTGTAGTACATTACATCTCTTCCAGCCCCTGTATCTATCAAGACCCGTTTGACTAGGCTGGTTTGAATACCAATTTGCAGAGTTAACGGGTTTTGACGAGCATAAACATTGACCGCCACTGCAGATCCCCTCGAATACCCTTTCGTGTCTCGACCATCCCTTCCATGATGTTTTCCGTCGAGTTGTTCAGCAATTGATTGCATTCTTCAACTGCGTGATACTCTGGGTTTCTTCCCGGATGGTATTTACCACTGGCCGGTTGTCGGGTCAGTCATTGTCGCCCCTGAGCCCTTGGTTCGGGCGCCAATATGGGCCTCTCGCCACAAACCTTCGATCTCCCTCGCTTATCACCCCTCAGACTCTTTTTGAGCTGTATGCATTCCTCCGTGATATGGCCAATCTCGTTGTGGAAGCTGCATCTTTTTCGGGGGTTTCGTGTGTCGAGAGGTGACTTCATGGGGAAGGGTGGACGTATCTTGTTTTCTGTCAGGAAAACGTCCATTATGTGTTCCCTAGATGCATTGAGGGGAGTGAAGTCTTCCAACTCAAAGTCTCCTCTTGGCCCCCTAATCTCGCCTGTGAATTTGGCGCCTTTTTCCTCCTCCCTCCTTTTTGTCGGGTGGGCTTCCTCTTGCCGAGCTTTTCCCTGTGTTTTCTCGCTTGCAGCTGCCCGTCCTGGAGGGATGGACCGCCGTGAGTTTGCTATGGTGGAGGGCTGCTCGCCGTCAGTGAGCCACCCTCCTGGCTGCCAAGAACATTTCGCCGATCGTGTCCTCGTCACATGAGGAGCTCTGCTCGCGCGGTTCCTCTTATCGCTCAGCCCAAACACATCCTTACGGATGTGTCGGGAATATCTGGGATTTGGTCCAGGACCTCTTTGAAGCGTGCCATGTATGATAGTACGGTTTCTCCACTTTCTTGTTTCACGCTACATAGGTCTGTCTCGCTTTTTGGGAGAGCACCTGCCGAAGCGAATTTTTTCAAAAATGCCCCTTTAAAGTCATCCCAACAGGTGATAGAGTCAGGTGCTAACCCGTTGTACCACTGTTGAGCCTGCTTTTTTAGGGTCCCGGCGAACACCAAGCACCATATGTCGTCAAGTCTGGTTACGATGATTATTTTCAACTCGAAGCCTGACACATGGTCCAGTACGTTGTGTTACCAGCGGTAGTCCTCAAAGTGTGGAATCTTTACTTTCGAAGGCACTTCCACCTCTCTTATTTGCTTAATGAATGGCCTCCAATTTTTTGATGGCCGAGTTAACCTAGAGCTCGCCGAGCCTCCAACTTCTCCATCCATGCCCTAATCTCGGCATCTGTCATTGGTCTGCCGCTCGCACGAGCCTACGGCTTGTGTGGGGATGCAGTTAGCCCCTTTAACTGCCTGTGGTACCTCGGGCTCTTCCTCGACCATGTTTCTCATTGGGGACCCCAAGCGAGCCTCTTTTGCTAGTTGGCGAGACGGATGTCGAGACCTGGAGGGGGCTTTGTTGGTCGAGGACTAGGCATAGGGCCGAGACTCTCCTTCCTCGCTTTGGGCTTGACAATTATCCGCATCGGGGAATCTAGCGAGAATGAACACTCGTCCTAGATCCCTCGCCGGCCATCCTTTTCCCAAGTCTTGATTTGACATTGGTGGTAAACTTTGCCTTTTTGGCTTTCGTAGTTTCCACCCTCTGCAAAACCGAGTTGGATCGCGCCGGGGTGCTTTGCACGTTGATTATGGGCTCGGGTTCTGGGGCCCGGGCTTTTTGCCTTAGCTCGTGCATTTTGGTCTCGGCTTCCTGTATTTTTGTGCACAACGTCTTTTGGTGCTCCCAATATGCGTATTCATGTTCGGCCTCTTCTTGAACCGTGAGTTTATTTGCTTTGCCGCGCGGTTCCTCCTCGTTGGCCCTGGAAGACTCGACCTCTCGGGGGTCGGCGTCAGCATCTCTATTTTTGTTAAAGAGTCGTTTGGCCAGAGCGATCCTTCTTTTGTCCCTGGCCGACACCTCGGGTAGTGAGGCGCCGGAGTCCCCCCCTGCGTCCCTCTCCGCACTGTGCTCGGCATGTTCTTTTTCTGGGCGGGTGGATGCGGCGGGGGTAACGTTTTTTGAGGCTTGCTTTCTGGATTTCACCATCCTTTCTCGTCTGTGGACACTGTGGCTGAGAAAAGTCGTTTCCCGGCAACGGAACCAAACTGATCACGCGTTTTTGGTGGTGATCTTGTCTTGTCGTCCACGTGTGAGCGAGGATGATGTGGCAGCTGCTGGTTCGTCCTTTTGGCTTAACCTGCACAAAGTAAACAAACAAACACCGTTAAGGTGTCGGGCGACCCGACTAGAACCCTCCGGTGTGAGAATAAGGTTTCCGGTAAAGAAATGGTAATAAATACGCCGTGATAAGTGTTTGATAGGGAGCTGTGATAAGAGAGTTGTGATATCGCTGAAATTACTTAAAATGCCTTAAATGTGCATTCTCTTATTTATACCTGAAGTGTATGGCAACGTGGCAGCTAGCGATTGGGGAGCACAAAGCGGCAATCATTAAATGCGTTGAGGGTCTTCGTCAGGAATAAGTGAACTGTGCGCTTGTCAGAGAGTTGGTATTGGCGTGCAGCGGTTTTCTCGGGCCTAGGGAAACGGTTTGTCGAGGTGGATGATGATTGATCCGAAGCCGAGGCTGAGTTGTTTTTGTGACGAAAGCTTTTATTGTTTGCCGAGGCTGAGGATAATGGAGACTGATTTGGTGACGGGGCCGAGGGTGCCAGTGGTCTTTAGGCCGGGCTCGCCACCGCGAGGGTCACGATGCCGAGGCTGAAGTGTTTATCTTAGGGGCGAGTGGTCCTGTCCTCGTTACTGGTGGCTCTTCAGGTGGGACCCTTTTTTGTGCCGAGGGTCAATCCCTCGGTTTAATCCTTTCACAACTCATATTTTTATAGTAAAGAAGATAAATTTATACTTGTTTGTCCTTAAATAAATTGTAGATGATTTATTAGATGAAATGTTAATTTTGTCCATACATTAATTTCTAAAAGACAACTCACACTTTTATAGTAAAGAAGATAGATAGATAGAGATAACATTTACCTATTCGACCTTATTCAATGGTGAGTGTGTTATTAAATTTAGGGTTCTTTTTGTAATTATTCATGTAATTGATTAGCTCATAACAAATTTACTTATTTAACATTATTCAATGGTGAGTGATTTATTAAATTTAGGGTTATTTTTTTACAAACATTGTCATTTATTATGATAAATTTATATGTTTGTCCCTAAATAAATGGTGGATGATTTATTAGATGAAAGGTTAATTTTGTCCATACATTAATTTCTAAGAGACAACTCATAATTTTATAGTAAAGAAGATAGATAGACAAAGATAGCATTTACCTATTTGACATTATTCAATAGCGAGTGATTTATTAAATTTAGGGTTCCTTTTGTAATTAGTCATGTAATTGATTAGCTCATAACAAATTTACTTATTTTACATTATTCAATGGTGAGTGATTTATTAAATTTAAGGTTATATTTTTACAAACATTATCATTTATTATGATAAATTTACTTGTTTGTCCTTAAATAAATGGTGGATGATTTATTAGATGAAAGGTTAATTTTGTCCATACATTAATTTCTAAGACACAACTCACAATTTTATAGTAGAAATAGATAGATAGATAGAGATAGAATTTACAAATTTTACATTATCATTTATCATGATAATTTTTTTGTTATTATTCATGGAATTGATTAGCAAATAATAAATTATTTATTTGACCTTATTTAATGTGGAGTGATTTATTAAACATTACTTTTTTACAAGTATTATTTTTTACCATGATATGTTTACTTGTTTATCCTTAAATAAATGGTGGATGATTTATTAGATAAAAGGTTAATTTTGTTCATATATTAATTTCTAAGACACAACTCACAATTTTATAGTTGAAATAGATAGATAGATAGAGATAGAATTTACTATTTTATTTTTTACATGATAATTGTTTTTGTTATTATTCATGATATGTTTACTTGTTTATCCTTAAATAAATGGTGGATGATTTATTAGATAAAAGGTTAATTTTGTTCATATATTAATTTCATAAGTATATTAAGATTATTAACAATATCAATACACAACTCACAATTTTATAGCCAAAATCTCACATATTAGTGCCACTACGGTAATGAGACAAGAAAGCTCTAATAAAAGCCCATATGATCCCTTATAATACCACCACCAAGAGCCCATTAATGGAAGAACCAGAAGCTTGACATTCCAAACGGTGGGTGCCAACGCCACAAATTTTAAAAGGAAGACATACTACGCAAGCATTACAAGCCCGAGGACACAAGCCTTAGGTTTATAGACATAAAACATATCACGAAGATGATGAAGGATGATAGAAATTAGAACCATTTCATTAGCGCAACGAGCTTTCCAAATTCCCAACAAGAAAACATGAAAATCCCAAGATGACAAGCCCCAAGTTGACTACGTAAAGAGGCACTAGACCAAGTATCAAATAAGTGGATAAAACTGTGATATACTGAAGTTTTGTGAAAAAGATTAGCAAACCTCATCCAGATAAATTTAAACATTACTTTTGTACAATGGGGAGTGATTTATTAAACATTACTTTTGTACAAATATTATTTTTTATCATGATAAATTTATTTGTTTGTCTTTAAATAAATGGTGGATGGTTTATTAGATGAAAGGTTAATTTTGTCCATACATTAATTTCTAAGAGACAACTCACATTTTTATAGTAAATAAGATAAATTTACTTATTTTTCCTTAAATAAATGGTGGATGATTTATTAGATGAAAGGTTAATTTTGTCCATACATTAATTTCTAAGAGACAAGTCACACTTTTTAGTAAAGAAGATTGTTCATATATTTTGTAATTATTTCTTTTCATATATCAGAGTGATCTTTATCAAAAAAAAAAATGTATTGAATAAATGTATTTGATTGAAAATGTTTTGAAGTTTCCAAGATCGATCTTTCAAGTTGTTAGACTAGTAAAAATAGATTTTTCAAAAAGTTTAATGCCAATTGTAAATCCAGTTGGCAATGAAATAACGTTAGAGGGGGATGAATAGCCTTTTAAAAATTTAATGATTGTTTTGAAAACTTTTTAAAAATCCAGCAGAAAATATAAATTTTCTACTGCTGATTATAATATTAGCAGATAGCATATATTGAATGTGAAATCTGTTTGAGTAGCAGCTGTTGAATTGTCAAACAGTTTTGTTTGGTTTTCTCTCGATCACTTAATTATAGGGATTGAATTGAAGTACAATATATATAAGATCAACTATGTAAATAATTCAGGAATATAATTGTTAAATACATAAGTAGATAGAAGTTGATTAAGTGTATGAATAGTAAAGACATCAGATAGAAGAACATTGTGTTTGGAGTTGTTCATACTGCTAAAACTGCTACGTCAACTATCAAGTTGATCGAATTTGGATTTTGAAGTGCACTAAATATAGTGAAATTCTAAGTGATCACTAACGGATCTGTGTATAACAAAAACCAGTGTTTGAAG
Organism: Codonopsis lanceolata; assembly: GCA_013146195.2. Taxonomy (NCBI): domain Eukaryota; kingdom Viridiplantae; phylum Streptophyta; class Magnoliopsida; order Asterales; family Campanulaceae; genus Codonopsis; species Codonopsis lanceolata. The sequence goes on along the minus strand of CM028380.1, from coordinate 127,727,436 downwards.
AGTATAATTGAGCAGCAATCATACTCGTGCAACAATCAAGTATTATTTTAAGATTTGAAGAAGTAAGAAAGAATACAGTGATTGTTTAAACAAGAACTAAATAGGAATGAAAGGTGAAAGAACATCTAGTAATTGTTTGATGACTGGAACATATAAGGGAAGAATAGCTTGAAGGAATCTGATATGTGTCCAGCCCTGGATTGAGGCAAATCAAGGAAAGAATATCATTTGACTAATAAATGATTTATTCAATCCTGTTATCCTCTATACTCTGATGTCTTCTATCATGAGAACTAGAACATTTCAAGGAATGAGTAGTTTTAAGGAATAAACGGAATGTTTGTTCCCAGTTCTCTGTGTTCTCCCACTCTTCTTGAATCATTGCTTCAAACTGCTTTATATAGAGATGTTTGAAAGTTGCCATTTGAGAGAGCAGAGATAATCTTGAAGGGTTATGATGAAGTCTATCTTTCAAAGCTCGGAGATCTTGAAGATGATTTCTAAAATGGAAGATATCACCTATCATACTATCATAAATTCAAGGATAGAGAGGTTAGATATCTTCTTCCGTAAAATGAGGAAAGTAGATATCTTCTAGCATTATATATTAAAAGAGAGTGGTTGGCTAGAAGATATGCTACATTTGAATATTTAAGGCAATGGTAAACTGTTGAGTAATTTAATGCTTTTATAAAAAGTCTCATTTTGAACAGTTTAACGTATGAATTATGGCCATGAATTAAATGCGTTAAGAGTGGCCAACAATGTTTTTTAAAGAACGTTTGTTTAAAATATTGTTTGAAGGAATATGTATAAATAATATTTTAGGTATTTTAATCAAAAGAGTGTAAGTAGATAGAGTATTTTTTAGCGAGGTGTCTTACACTGATTATCAGCAGATGTCATCTGCTAATTTCTTTTAGCTTCAGTAGATGGATTTATTGAACGAATGTTTTTAGTTAAGAGTAAAGTCCATGTGTTTTCGAAAATATTGTTTTTAGGAAATCTTGAAAGCTTAAATTTCACGCATTGATTCAACGGAGTATACTTTTAAGCAAATAGGGATTTAGGCATAGGAAAGCATATCGGCTGAAAACTGAGTCTAGTTAACAATAGGTGTAAGAAACTATTTAGAAAACTACAGTTGTTAGAAAGGCGATCAGCAGCTAGATAGCTTGGCTTCTGATGACTAAGTTACGACAGATAGATTAATAAGATTTGAGAGAGCTGGTTACCTTAGTCTAAATTTATTTTATCTTGCATTAAAGTGGAAAAACATTAGTTGTAGATTGACCTGCTGAATTTGAAGCAGGAAGAACTTTAGACTTGCTAAAGTCTAATCAAATTGATTTTAGCTAACAACTAACTAATGTTCTAAACATGCAAGACTATAATTAACTCAACCTTTTGAATTTCAGTTAGATATATCTATTATAGTGATCTTGATTCAGTAGGTGAGTTTTTGGGAGTCCTAACTAATTTCCTAAAGTCTAGTTAATGGGTTTAAGTAATTCTAAACATATTATGTTCCAACAACTTTACTGAATTTTCAACCTCTTTAGTACTTCATTTTTTTTAACCTCTAAACTCTACTTTCATTAATATCTTCCTAAAATGCCCACATGTAACTCACTGCACCAAGGCACTATCCTCTCTCTCTCCCCCCTAACTTTACCAATTTTGACAAAATGTCATATAAATAGATATAGAACCATACATACATACATACATACACACATACATACATACATACACACATACATACATAAAAGACGAAAATATCAAAATCGAAGTGATGCATGCATAATTTCAGATCTTGTCGAAAAGCTCCAACCGACAGTGGATACGATGTCTTGAGTATAGCCATTGAGTGTGTGGTCGTGACACTGATTTGCTTGTCTATGTTTAAACTAACGAGAGCAGTGTGGACGCTCTACATTGCCACGACGAGGTAGTTGGAAAGAGAAGTGTCATTGAAAGTTAATACTTCATTGTCGACGGCAATGGAGGTTATTTTTGTGGTAGGTAAGTAATCTTGAACGTTTGCCTTCACCCAGGCATGCGCATTAGCCGGATGTCTGATTTTAGCTAAGTACTCATTTCTAAGGCCGACGATGAATTCGACGTCGATGATTTAAGAACTTTAGGATTTGCGTCAAAACCATAAGTTCGGACGACAGAAGGTTGTTGGCGATTTGGCCATATTTTATCCCGACTGAAGCCACCAATGTCGGGAGCAGGAGCACTTTAAAAGGATTAAGTAAAACAATGCTATTAATTAGTAGTCGAAAGCTCAAGAAATAGAGTAGAAGAAACTTAGAAATGATGAACATTACCATAAATAAGAAATAGCGTTGCAGGAAACTGAATGTCGTGAACATTATGCATCACTATGTTACACAATTATTTGCGATGCAATTTTTAGATTTGCATTGCACAAGCTAGACCCTCTATTGAGAAAATTTTTGATGCACAATTTTGGATTTGCAATGCACAATTTGGAATTAGAATACAAAAGGAAATCGCGATACAATTTTTTGGACTTGCGATGCACCAATTGGACCCTATGCAAAAAATTTCGGTTCATAATTCGTATGTGCGAATGGCGTGCCTGATCAAATTTTCGATGCACAAATTGCAATGTATCGACTTTGAATTAGGATGCAGCGCATGCCTGATTCAATTTCATTAAACGAATACTCGCTTTTTTGCCCCAATAATGTCCTTTAACGGTTAAATTAGAAAATAAATGACTTTTGGGCTTAAATATTAGAAAAATTATGGGTCGGTCCCTTTTTGAAGTTTGTAATCCCTCTAGTCCACCCTTCTTTTTCATCAACCGCTAAAGTCCCTTTTTAAAAATTTGTTCCTAAAATGCCCAGATCATCATCTTCTAGCTCTGTTGAGTTCGAAAATCACGATTGTATGCAACAAAACGGGGATCAACCCGCTCAATCAGTTTGCCAAGGTCGTGGAGGTAGTGCTCTTTTGTGGGGGTTTGGGGGCAACGCCCCCAAAAGATAAATGATATTTTTTATTCATGAAATACAAAACTGTAATGGATATGTTTTGGATTGAAGGATTTGTTAGCATTAGTCGGCTAGAGAGCAGGTCGGGTAGGCGGAGTCGTCCCCTCGACTGATCAAAGCCTACAAAGGTGGAAGAGGAAGAGGAAGAAGACGGCTTACGACGGAGGAGATGAAAGACGAAAGTGGAGGACATGGTCTGGTTCATAACGTTTTGTATTGTGGTGCAAAAATATCGGATTAAATTGATGTACCGAGGTGCAATTGACTAGAAAATTAAACTATTGAACCGCGGTACAAACGTTAATGCAATAAAATTGATGAATCCTAGTGCAATTAGACTAAGAAATTAAACTATTGAACCGCAGTGCAAAAATTAATTGAATAAAATTGATGAATTGCGATGCAATTAAACTAGGAAATTAAACTATTAAATTGTTGTACAAAAATTAATGAAATAAAATTAATGAATCACGGTGCGATTAGACTAGGAAATTAAACTATTGAACAGCGGTGCAAACATTGATGTATCGCGGTGCATTTAGACTAGGCAATATTACTAAGGTTCTAAAAATCGTTATACGGCCACTAGGCGGCACACTAGCGCCTAGTGCTTAAGAGACTAGTTGGGGTGTAATCAAGGCCTAGAATTAAGGCATAATTACCATTTTTTTGATAATTTACATCAAATATCAAACACATTGACTACAAATTAATTTTTTTTTAAGTGTGTGATTTTATCAAACACTTGTCTATATTTGTAAAATGACTAAAAATATATAAACCTACCACTAATCTCAATTCTCAAAAATCCCAAAACAAAAAACTAGCCAAATTTAGAACTAAAAATAAAAAGAAATATTACTCCACCTAACTATTACCCCTACAACACACAGTCTAATCTATCTTCCCTAGTCCCTCCTTATTCTAAATTCTGAGTCCTGAGACTATCCCCTTCATCTTCATCTTTTTTTCTTCGTCTTTCTTCTCTCTATATAGCAGACCGGCAACCATTTTTTCTTCCTTTCTTTTTTTCTTCTCTCTCTCTCTCTCCGACAGACCGACTCTCCTTATTTTTCCATCCTCCAATCTCTTTCCTCCTAGATCTAACCCTTTAAACTATCCTCTCTCTCAGCCCACCGAATATCCACAAAATCAAACTCCTTTTCTTTCTACCTCCCTCTTTTCCTCACCATTACCACCCCCCTTCCTTCTCTGGTCACCACACGCCACAAATCAAAGCTACAAAAATAAATTAAGGTCGGCGGGGGTTTGGCTTAGGCACCGACTTGGTCGATAAGGCGGCAACTAAGAAACTCGCGGCGGTAGAGAGACGCCTAGCGCCTAGGTGGAGCTTGGCGGGGAGTTTTAGAACACTGAATATTACTATTGAACCGTGGTGGGAAAAAAATTGATGTATCGCGGTTCACTTGTAAGTGACATCCGAACGCTCTTTTGGTTCATTAAGGGTATCGTAGTCATTTTATCCTCAAAAGTGACTTTTTCTGATTAAAAAAACACTGGAATGCAGGGATTATAAATTTCAAAAAGTGGACCGGTCGGAATTTCTCTCTAAATATTAGGGCAAAATTCGGACCGGTCCACTTTCCCAAGTTTTTAATCACTAAAGTACGTTTTTTATATAAAAAAAAAACGAAAAATAAATCACTTTTGAACGCGAAAAGATTGTGATACCCTTAATGAGTAATAGGCACGCTACATCAAGTTTATATATCGCGGTGCAAAGTTTATAAAGTGCAAGTTTATATCGCGGTGCAAAGTTTCTTTCATCAATTAATTTTAAATATTTTTGTACCGTGATTCAAAGATTCATTTTTAAATATTTTTTACAGCAAGTTTATATGTCGCAGTGCAAATTTATTTATCGCAGTGCAAAGTTTCTTTCATCAATTAATTTTACATATTTTTGCACCATGGTTCACAAAAATGTTCACCGCGATTCAAAGATTTTGAAAAATATACTGCGGTGCACATATGTTGTCAACCAGTGTTCATAGTAGTTAATATTTTTTAGTTTTTACATTATTTAAGTTTTAATAGAAAAATTGAAGTAAATAGATATTTGTATCGCATTACAGCTTTTTATCTATTGCGGTTCATAGTTTTTATATATATGTTTTGCACCGCGATAAATAAAAACTATACATCGCGATACAAAAATAATAATTCACTCAGTATTTGAATAGAGAAATGTAAGTAAACAAGAATTTATATCGCGATGCAGCATTATTATATATAGTAATACAAATTAAATTTGAAGTTTAGGTCTTGCACCGCGGTATATACAACTATGAACCGCGATTCAGAGGCTAGTTATCTGTTACACGCATCTCATGCTCATTAAAGATACCGTAGTGTTTTCCCATCCAAATATGACTTTTTACGATTAAAAATACAAATAGAATAGTTTACCGAATAAAAATTTTAAAAAGGAAAACGGCCTGTAATTTTTTCTAAATATTATGAAAAGTGGACCGATCTAAGTTTCTCCCATACTTATGTCATGTGCATTGTAACACTACCATTTGGGCTTGTGGCATTAGAAATCATATTAGAGATAATTAGGATCACAACTATGTGGGCTTGGGCAGGAGCGATCATCTCATGGGCCTTGCTAATTGGTATCGAATGTTAGCAATATGTTCATGCTAGTGGCGGGCCTTCTACAATTTCAACATGACCTTGTGTCAATGCTCAATGTGTTGACTACTTGGGTCTTAATAAGGATTTTAATTAGTGGAAATCCTTTTTTCTAAGTTTTTAATCCTAAAAGTTTATCATTTTTTTTCAATAGCAAATGACTATTTTTCGAAATGTTATTCCAAAAATGGCATCGTCTTCTTCAACAGCTCCGGTAATAGACTTTGGATTCAAAAATCACGATTGTACGCAACGAAACGGGGATCGAAGTCAGGGAAAGATGAGAAAGAAGAAGGCTTACGACGGAAGAGATTGAAGAAGAATGTGGAGGACGCAAACTGGTTTTTTATGCTATTGTATCACGGTGCAAAAATGAATTAGATAATATTTGTACACTGCGGTTCAAAGTTTCATTTCCTAATCTATTTTTGCACCGTGATTCATAAATTTCATTGTATTATTTTATGTTTAATTTCCTAGTCTATTTTTACACCGCAATTCATAAATTTCATTGAATTATTTTTATACCGCGGTTCAAAGTTTAATTTCTTAGTCTATTTTTACATCGCAATTCATAAATTTCATTACATTAATTTTGTACCGTGATTTAAAGTTTAATTTTATATTCTATTTTTTGCACTGGGATTTATAAATTTCATTCTATTAATATTTGCATCGCGGTTCAAAGTTTAATTTCTTAGTCTAATTTTGAATCATGATTCATAAATTTCATTGCATTAATTTTTGCACCGCAATTCAATAGTTTAATTGTAACGTGGTGCAAAAATAATGATCCCCGTAATGCGCATACTGTTCATTAAGGGTAGCGTAGTCATTTTGCCACAAAAATTGACCTTTCCGATTGAAAAAAAAAAAGATACTGTAGCGATTAAAAACTTCAAAAATTAGACCAGTTCGCAATTTATCCTTTTAATTACAGAAATGGTGATACCCCTATCTCACATTCAAAAAATGTTAGAAAAGTTTGAGTTGCTTATATTGTTGGGATAATATTACCTAAACAAGTCGCGCTTAAATAATAAGAGTAAAATTTTTATTTATCGGTGGTGTAGAATCGTTTTTACACAAGCGATTCTTAGATTATGATATGTGTTAATCACAATTTTTGTCTTAATTTTTTTATAGATTTTACAGATGTCGTAATCCAAAAGTCATTTGTATAAGAAAGATTCTACAATGGACGTAACATATTTGAAGTTATTCGTTCAACTGATAGGGAAGTAACAATGAAAGAGAAATAACAATTGTAGAAGAACTAACCAAGACATTCATTGTCTTTTGCTACTATTTGAAACATGTTTTACTAATAATGAAAATTCATTATCCATTAATTTAACCCGCTAGTTATCCAATCTAATCCAACTCATTAATATTTTTTTATTGAGGCAAGTAATCCATTTTAACTTATTAATATTATCGGGTCGGGTCGATTCGTATTAAAGCGGGTCATGCCCACTGCTCATTTCAGTTCGCAACTTTTTATCTTATAAATTTATGTTTTTTAAGGGAAAATTTTGGATTGAGACGGGTCGACCCGCTTTTAACCCGTTGTCCGATCTAACCCGACTTATTTCTACCCAACCAATTTCAACCCGTTTAACATTTGAGTTTTAACGGATTTCGACATATTTCAACTCATTACCCATGGCAACTCAACTTAACCTAACTCACCCAATTACCAGACATAGTCACCGATAAAAGAGTAGCAAACAGGACCATTTGAACAAAGATTGTAATGAACTAATCCCCGTCCTTTCTCTCCCTGGTAAAATAACAGAAACCATTGCAGACATAACACTCAAGCAAAGGACCACACCAAATTACCATCTGATTTTGAACGTGTTGCTATGCATTTCAATGGCTTACATGACATTGGAAGCTAGCTAATAACATATTGGTTTAAGCATTTTAATGAGTGACGTATTCAAACCCCTTTTCTTTCTACTTCCTTCTCAGTCTCATCATTACCACTTTTCTTTCCTTCTTCAGTTCGTCTCTCCCTTTCATTCTCCGGTCACTGCATGTTACAAAATCAAAGCTACAAAAATATATTAAGGTCGGCGTAGGTTTGGCGTAGGTGCCGACTTGATCGATTAGGCGGCAACTAAGAAAATCGTGACGATAGAGAGGGGTCTAATGCTTAGGCGGAGTCTAAGTGAAACTAGGCGGGGAGTTCTAAAATACTGCTCACATTTCATTTCTTATGAAGACAAAATCAAGAAGAAATATACAACACCTCAATGTAAAAATTGCAGGTAGAAATCCGAGTCAAGGCAAAGTTGGGATTGAAGCAAATGCAAAATGGAAAAAGTTCAAGGAAGCAACTACTATGCAAAGTTTTAGTACACAGTTGTAATTCTTGACTCGATACATTAATGGGTGTCGGTTAAAAAAAGATAATTAACTCTATAATTAATATATTAACATAACACACTTTTAATTGTAACACCACTTCGCTAAATTAGCTTACTACCTTTCCTTCAATTAGATAGAAAAAAACAGGATTATATATAGGACCTTTGTACTTGTTTTTTTAAAATAATATAAGAAATTGTTTAAGGCTCAATTTATATTCTCTCTTTTCATGGTATCGAGCCAAGAATACCTTGGCGCCAGGCCAGGCCTCTCAGCTCTCCTTCGGTCCTAGTAACTCTTTAACATGTATGAGATCCAAAAGCCTCCAATGAGTCTCGCTAGTTCAAAAGATACAAAAGCGATCAACAATTTATTGGAGATAGGAACAAAGGAGACTCAATATGGATCCCTTGTATCTACACAATAATGATCAAACCAGGGCTGATCTTGATTGCCACCAAACTTTACGGAAGTGAGAACTACAATTCTTGGAAAAGATCCTTTGATGATAGCCACATCGGCCAAAAACAAGCTTTCAATCATAGATGGATCTTTTCACGTTCTGAAAAGGATGATCCACTGCATCCACTATGGGCATAGAGCCAATGGTGAGTTTCTTGGATCATTCAATGCGGTGGAGAAGATCATAAAGCAACGGCTCTAGGTATGTTGTTAATGCTCATTCGGTTTGGAAAGAATTGGCGAAAGATTTGCCAATATTGATGGCCATAGGATTTTCCAATTAGAAAAGGATAGGCTTCCGAATTGAACAAGGAAACCATTCATTGAATATTACTATCACAAGATGAAAGGAATTTGGGATGAAATTGCGGCCATGGATCCTGCTTGTAGGTGTCCATGTAATTGTGGAGAAAAGAATCCAAGGAATCAAGTGTCCGTAATTGGGGTTAATACAATTCTTGATGGGACTCCATGAAAGCTTTATGAACATTAGGGGTCAAATCCTTAGAATGAAGCCTCTTCCCTCCATTGGAGGGGCCTAGGCCTACTACATGATTAGGCGGGAGGAGACTCGAGGACAAGGTTATATTCTGGAAGGGGTTTCATTGCCGATAACATTGCTCAACCATCCCAAACCAATTCAGTCAAAACCTTTTACGTTCTCTCAAACCAAGGCAAGCAACAACAAAACCCCATTCAAGAAAGGGATCTTTTGCAATTATTGCACCGGGGAGGGACACACCAAAGATGATTGCTATAGGTGAAAGGATTCCCCATTAATCATCCGTAATCCTAACCACCACCTCATAGGTCCGGCAATATAATAAAGATCAACAAGGGAATGATGGGAAGAGTCAAACCAATTGTGGAAACCAGCCACATCCTGGAAATCCTAAAGTTATGCAAGTTCAGAACAATCAAGTCAATCTGGAAAGCAAAAGCTCCACTTCCAACCAGCCTACATTGGAAAATCTGCAAGCACAACTGAATCATGTCCTGAACTTACTCAAAATCAAAGAAAGTCCAGAAGATCACAACAGCAATCAGAGTGGACAAGGATTTGTTGGCATGACAAATATGGCAGGTACTTCAATTACTGAAAAACACAGAAATACTCCTCCATACAAGGCTGGATTATTGATTACGGAGCCACGACCACATATGCACATCACTCACCATCATGCATGATGTCAAGAAACTTAATCACCCTATCACCTTAACCTTACCTAATGGATCCAGTGTTAATGTAGACTGTGTTGGGAAAGTGTTTCTTAACTCCCAACTCACTCTAAATCATGTCTTCTATATACCTAATTTCAAATACAACCTTCTTTCCATTCCCAAGCTCATTTCACAAACCAACTGCCATATTCAGATTAACAACACTCAGTGCATTTTCCAGGACCCTCAGAAGACCAAGACTACAGCCATTGGTAACCTCAGTGAAGGTCTCTACATATTCAAGGCTGATCCTGTCCACAACCAATCTCATTATTGCCTGAATTCTTCAAGAAGCAAAGACATGAACTGTTGGCACAGAAGACTTGGTCACAGTTCCCTTAGCACACTCAAAAGAATTGTAGATCTCTTCCCTCCTTGTAAAAATAACAAATATTCCACTGAAGATGTTACCATGTGTGATGTATGCCCCTTGGCAAAACAACATAAACTTCCCTTTAATATTAGTCACATCAGATCTCATACTTGTTTTGAACTTATCCATTGTGACTTATGGGGACCTTACAGGAAGACTACCATGAATGGCTGCAGATACTTCCTTACTATTGTAGATGATTATTCCAGGGGTGTATGGACATTCCTCATGCCTACCAAAACTCATGTCTTCAGCCTTTTAAAACAATTCAATGCATATGTCATCAACCATTTTAAGACCAGCATTAAGTTACGGGGTGACCATGGGGACGTAATTTTACAATTCTGAAGTCATTCCTTACCTTAATAATCTAGGGATAAAACATGAGAGTTCTGTGTTGACACCCACAACAAAATGGAGTTGTTGAGAGAAAACACCAACACCTTCTAGATATGGCGAGCAATAAGGTTCCGATCGGTCTACCAATACATTTTGGGGATATTGCCTCCTTCGCCACTCACATCATCAATAAACTCCCATTCTGCTACCAATTTTAAAACACCACATGAGCTCCTCTTCAAAACCACACCCTCATATGAACATCTGAAAATCATAGGATGCCTTTCTATTCATCCTTCTGACAAGTTTGAGCCCAGGGCCATTAAAAGCATCCTGCTAGGCTATCCCTCAGACCAAAAAGGCTACATATTATACAACATGGAAACTAAAAAGGTTTTTGTTAGCAGACATGTTGTTTTCCATGAAAATGTCTTTCCCTTCATCAAACCTGAACAACCTAAACTTGTTACTTCTGACATTGATATAAACCTTTTCCATGATGACATGAAACCAAGGGAACCAACTTCAGATCCCACTAACCAAAACCATGAAGAAATTACTCAACCTCCTAATGATCCTCCTGCAGACCAGCCTCTTAGAACATCCAACAGGACTAAACAACTTCCTGTCAAATTCAAAGACTATGTTCTGTCCAGTTTCTACTCAAAACCATGTGCCAACTCCATTGCACATATACAAGAACCTCAATCCTATAACCAAGCCATTATGAGTCCTGGATGGATTGAAGCCATGAACAAAGAAATTCATGCTCTTGAAGCCAATGACACCTGGGAAATTACAGACCTACCACAGGGAAAAAGAGCTATAGGATGCAAATGGATCTACAAGGCTAAATACAACTCAGATGGCAGCCTGGAAAGACTTAAAGCCAGACTTGTGGCAAAAGGATATAACCAGACTGAAGGAGTGGATTATTCAGAAACATATGCCCCTGTGGCAAAAATGGTCACAGTAAGAACCATCCTTGCTGTTGCCAGCATTTCAAAATGGGATGTACACCAACTGGATGTCAACAATGCATTTCTGCATGGTGATTTGGAAGAAGAAGTATATATGTATCTACCACCAGGATATAAACAACAAGATGGGCAGAGAAGAATTTGCAGATTGAAAAAGTCCATATATGGCCTAAAACAGGCCTCAAGACAATGGTTCTCTAAGCTTACAGAAGTCCTAATCAATCTAGGATACAGGCAATCCATGGCAGACTATTCACTCTTCACTCTAAAACAAGGATCAAACTTCACTGCAGTATTAGTCTATGTGGATGATGTTCTTGTGGCAGGAAATGATAATGAACACATCAACAATCTAAAACAACTTCTACATCAAAGATTCAGCATTAAAGACCTAGGGCCCATCAAATACTACCTGGGGATTGAGGTCATGAGGTCTGATGAAGGCTTCCATCTAAGCCAAAGAAAATATGCCATGGATCTTGTGAAGACAGCAGGACTTATTGACAGTAAACCACTCACTATACCCTATGACCCCAATGGTAAACTTTTGAGCAAAGCGGGAACCCTCCTAGAAAATCCTTCGAATCTGAGGGCAACTAGTGGGAAAGCTCATCTACTTGACCATTACAAGACCAGTTGGCTTTTGCGGCCAGGATTGCACTGAGCCAATTTGTTCAAGAACCAAGAGATACTCATTTAAAGGCATTACATAGAGTTATCAGATATGTCAAGGCTTCTCGAGAACAAGGAATTCATTTGTCTTCCAGCAGTCCTTTCAATCTCCAAGCCTTACGGCGGTGATTGGGCAGCAACTAATGATAGAAAGTCTATAACTGGTTTTTGCTTAATGCTAGGAAAATCTCTGATATCCTGGCAATCTAAAAAGCAGTCCATTGTTTCAAGATCCTCCACAGAATCTGAATACAGGGCATTAGCCAGCACCAGTTGTGAGATTACCTGGATGCATAACCTTCTAAAAGACTTACAAGTCAATCTCAATGGCCCAACTCCTATCTTCTGTGACAGTTCATCTGCCATTGCAGTGGCCAATAATCCAGTATACCATGGCAGAACTAAACACATAGAAATAGATTGCCACTTCATACGTGAGAAAATTAAAAATGGTCTTGTCTCCCTTCATCATATATCTACTAAGAATCAAATGGCAGATATATTCACCAAGTTTTTAGGAAAGAGTCTACATTGGAAATTCATATCCAAGTTGAGAGTTGTCAGCTTGACCACACCCTCAACTTGTGGGGAGGGTGTTAACTATGAAGACAAAATCAAGAAGAAATTGAACTCTGTCAAGACAGAATTGCATAGCAACATCCAAATCAAGGCAAAGTTGGGAGAAGCAAATGCAAAATGGAAAAAGTTCAAGGAAGCAACTACTATGCAAAGTTTTAGTACACAGTTGTAATTCTTGAAACGATGGGTGTCGGTGTAAATATGCGATTATTACATTAGACATAGATCGATTAGTTATTGTAATCGTTTGTCATTCCTTTTCCTTTTCTTATTTGGCCAGTAGAATACAGGATTATATATAGGACCTTTGTACTTGTTTTTTTTTTAATAACACACAGAAGAAAGAAATTGTTTAAGGCTCAAATTTTATTCTCTCTTTTCAAAAATACTGCTCACATTTCATTTCTTATAATATACAGTACAATATACAATACCTCAATGTAAAAAATGAGGTAGAAAGAGTAGAAAGTGGGATTGTATTGCCCCACCCTTTAAAAAATAACATTTGCACGTAAAAAGCTAAATGAGGAAAATAATAGTTCATTTCATTAAATGGGATTACAATTCTTCACTTAACCATGCATCGAAGGCCTTCACTTTCTCCCGTGTACTTCCACTGTTTCCAAAAAATTATCATGTTTGACTCGATACATTAATTAAAAAAAGATAATTGACTCTATAATTAATATATAACCCCTAACATAACACACTTTTTAATAAATGTAACACCACTTAAAACGCTAAATTAGCTTACTACCTTTCCTTCAATTAGAAGAAAAAAAAAACAACCGCTTTTTATATAACTCTCAATTCCCTCTCCTAGTAAAAAAAAACACATAATAATTATTTATTTAAAATAATATAAGAATTTAAACAAAAAAAATTTAATTAAAGAGACCCGCCAGGCCAGGCCTCTCAGCTCTCCTTAGGAAGAGCCGCCAGGTCCTAGTAACTCTCCTTAGGTATAGTAAATGTCAACTATGGTAAAAATATTTTTTTTTCTAAAAGGATCAACAATTTATTAATAGAATAGTTAAAAGGATGTTACATTTAATATTTAAAGATGTTACGTTTAGGGTCGCTTTATAAATATAATGATAATACGGATTTTTCAAAGTTGCCCGCGTAAGAGTGATTCTATTAATTGAAGTGAGAATTAAATCAAGAGTAAGAGTATCTCCAATGCTAATATGGATGTGAAAGATATTTGATGTTACCTAGGATTTACACTCTTTTTGGAAGAAAAAACATCTCCAATGCAAATGTGGATGATGAATGTGGATATGATGTGATAATCAAATTTGCTCACTTTGTGGATAACAATGTGAAGTTTTTACATTCTACTTGAGGGTATGGATGCATCCTAGTCATCATTATTCTTTTTAAAAACTTTTTCTATTGGTTGTTATCTTTTCTTTTATTTTTTATTTTTTGTCAAATATTATTTTAATGATGGGACTATGAGATGCATGTCAAATAAGATTACATCCACATTTGTATTGGAGAGATGCATTTTGATTGAATGTGAATGAAGAGGAGGAAAATGACACATATGATTGAGGGTGCATGTGAATTACCCACAACCACGTAAGATCAAATCTATGATTGCATTGGTGATTTTCTAACTTTCCAAAAAGAAAAGTTTAAAAAGTTGACAATCTATATTATAAAAGTGTCCAGAGTCTAATTGACGGCCCTGATCGAATTGTGTTAAACACAACTTACAGATTGATTCGTAAATATAAGAGTTACAAATGAACCCTTCAGTTATAAGTTATGTTTGAATTATCCTTCTATAATTACATATAGTTGTGAGTTTTGTTTGAATTACCCGGTTAGTTATGAGTTTTGTTTATCCCGATTATTCATTGAATTGATCTCGTACCGTCATCGTGCCGGTATATGCATAACGTGTTGGTGAGAATATATGTGAGTGCATCACATAAATTATTCTCCACGATAACTTTGCTTCATTCCAAAGGATTACAATATACCCTTCCTCCTTCATAAGTCCCTTTGCACTCTGTCTTAAACATGAATCATATAAATCTCCATTCATATTTGTCCATCCAACTACAATAACCCTATAATTTTCCAAGAAGGGCAAAACATGGGACAAACCCTACAGAAACTAGGTTTTTCTCCATCTCCATCTCCATCTCCATTTCCATCTCCATCTCCATCTCCGTCTCCGTCTCCGTCTCCATCTTGAACTCGTTCAAAATAGGTATTAATACAGATTAACTGATACCACCATTTTTTTTTTTTTGTGGTACTGCAGGAAGGGAGGAAAAGAAAGATATAGGTCCAATAATAGAAAGTTGCTACGAGAAATATTTTGAAGTATCAGACGGTCCAGACCCCAAAAAGGAATCGGACTGGGTCAAATTTTATCATGCAGTCTCCCAGACTATCGAGTGAGTATTTTTACATACTTTTCACTTTTGTTGACTTTCTCATTAATGCAAACAATGCACCACATAAGTGTATATGTGCATATCTTTTTAGTAATGGGGCTATAGTTGGCGAGATAACTTTAAGAAAGAAATTTGTGGTCAACTAGTCGATTAGTGCTTCATCATCGTCTTTTTCATCTTCGACAACAATAATGTTCATCCTCATCTTCAAACCTTCATCTTCGTCTTCTCTGATCGCCTCCATCTAGATCCAGTAACCTCCTTCTAGATTCGGCGTCTCCCATATCCGATCACCTCCATCTCCGCCCAAGATCCCCATCTCATCCCTTTGCTCCCTCCCCCGGTCATCATCCTCCCCTACACCATGAACGCAGTGTCGTTGGCGCCATTAACGCAAATGGTTAAGAAAGGGTATTATAAACATTTCAACATCAAAGTGGCCATGAAAGTTTTTTTATTTTTTTTATTTTTTATTTTTAAGTGAGGCTACAAATGATCAAGTCATTTTTGACTTGGCCATTTGTGTAAATACCCTTTTCAAACGCTAAAGTCCGAATTCATGTTGTCGTGTTTTTGGATTGGTGAATGAGATTGTATATATGTGTATCGTCTGATATCAAACGATGCATCACTTATCAAATGATACATCAGAATACATTAAAAGTGGACTTTATCGGTTTTAAAAAAATATAAGGAACTAAAGCTGTTAATGGTTCACCATAGTGTACGAGCTCGTAAATTTCTCTAATTTTAGCATACTAGGGCAAAATTTTTCATTAAGTTTATTTTTATTTGATAACTTTATGTTAATAGGTAAATGGACACTCATAAACATCATAAATGTGTGGGCTACAAATGGACGTTCATGGATGCTCAAGCCCATTTGTGGCCCACGTTATAAATTAGGTTTCCTCACTCATTTGAACTCACAGCACACATGATGGACGTCACGCATATCCACCCGGCTCGCCCATATGCTACCTATATTGTTTTGGACAAAATGTATGCATTTTTTTTTTTATCAACAGTGACATTCTCGGTTGACCTTTTTCGACAGAGTTATTAACAAGGAGCTCGGTAGCACGCACTTTAGAGTCCCAACGATAACAACCCTCGAACATGCATACAATGTAAGGTTTGATCTATTACGATGTACTTCTTTCATTTTGGGTAAAGTGTCCCAGTTAAAAAGTCAAAACAATTTAAGAAAATGACACTTTTTGTAGTTCATTAGTGATAAAATAACATTTTTATGTCTTAATTATTTAAAATGAACTTCTTAAATGTAACATCCCTAAATGAAATAATAAACTATTTGCGAGGAAGTACATACAATATTATCCAATTGATAATTTTTATTGCAACCACCGATAGTTAACGTGAGAAAGTAATCATTGGAAACTCCACCGTATATAATATTAATAGTAATCTATAATTTATTATCCTTTGCATTTTTGGTACTTTTCATTTCAAATTCAGTACTTTCCTTGCAAATTTTGTACTTTTTATATATTGTATGCTTTTTCATAGAAAAAATGACACTTTCTCCGTCTCTAAATTATCGTCTTAATAGATTTAATGCACTGTTTAAAAAAATACATTTGATTGAATTATTAATCTTAGTTTGATGTGTAGTTTATTTTAAAGTCTATGTGTATGTGGTTAATAATTAAAATAAGATGAAAAAAGTAAAAGTAAAGTAGTAAAAATATTATTTTAAAAAGAAAATTTTTAAACAAATAATTATTTTAAAACAAACAAAAATAAAAATTAAACGATAATTTGGGGATGGAAAAGTATTTCCAAAATATTTTACTTCATCTAGCATCATGAATGATGTCTCATTATTGTGTTGGCACACACTACTATGTTGGATGATCCACAAATCGAGATAATAGCGAGGCTTCTCTCCTGAATTGGACCTGCATTAACTCGAATATAGGAGTATTATGGTTGGTTCATTAACACATGGTGAATCAATTAGGAAAATTTGTTTTATAGAAAATATTTGTAAGATGGTTTTTCTTGATTTCTATTCTCTCCGTCTCAAAAAGAAAAAAAAATCTCATTTTTACTTTTCAAACATAATTTAAATTCAACTATTCAAGGCACAAAGAAAATAACCAAATTATCTCATAAATAGGGAATGAAGGAGCATTGATTTAATTATGTTATAAATCAATATTTTAATTTCCAAATAAGTTGTGGGCCCATAAAAATATTGCAAAGACTGATGAGAAGTTTGGATGGGGGGTTTCATGAATTGCAGAATCACCAAAAAGGGAAAGGGAAATCACTGACAAAGGAAGAATTCCTAAGGATACTACAAGAAGTGATTCTCGATACCGGAGTTAGTGGAATGGGAATGAGAGACATATTCCTTTACATCTTCGGAATCCCATTGGTGGCAGTGTTTATCAAGCAAAGAACAGTTCCTAATTCCATTCCTAACGATGTCTTCATTCCTGGGGTCACCTCTGCCACTGTTTACCTTCTTGCCAAACTTAACAAGATATGATCATAGAATTGTATTCATTTGAATGGATTCCACTGTTTGTTTTAAGTTGGATATGTTAATCGCTTTTACGAGTATGAAAATCATTTTCGGTTTCTATAAGTTTCCGCCACTCGATCGGATGGATTGGGGCTTGATTAAGTTTCAGCTGCCGACTAACCAACTCGATCGGATGGATTGCGGCTGGAAGTCAATCAGTTAACCTAATGAGCTTTGTCTTGATCGTAAATCCCCAACTATTACTTTGCAATAATTAGAGCTGGCAAAACTTTAATGGGCTAGCCTAGCCCACCCGATACCTGGGCTTTAATTTTGGACGCCAGAATAAATATGGCCCATTGGACTTGGTGCGGGATAGCTAGAACTCGTACAATTAGCCCCGGCCAGCCTACCTGATATTAGGGTGGGTGTGGATATACATGAAGAGCTGGAGCTCCTAAACTGAGCAAACTGAAAGAACAACTAACATAATTGCTGAGTTAACGAAAGAAAATCAAGTTGTAAATGTAAATGTAAGTTGAATCAAATTGAAAGAAAGTCATTAGTGATTGTAAATGTAAGTAACAGGGTTAGAAAAAACATTGGTAATTCAGATAAGTTTAGCAGGGAATCCCTTCAATGCAAGTTGAATTTCTATTCATCCACCTTTGCCGCTGCAGATGCATAACTTACGCTACTGTCTCTCGTGTTTTTGCATTGACTGGACTGCTCGTATCGTAGGAACTTGATTTTCGTCTTCGTTGAGCAGTTCCTCAGCATCTGAGACACAAGATAATAAGGCAAATTAGTTCAAGTCAGATAGGAAGAACCAGATATACTTCTGGTTGCGTGGTCATCTACCTAGATGCTGATGGCATCCACTTCCAAGTTTCTGACTAAATTTCTCAAAGTATTCAGCTGAACAAAACACACGGTCAGGCTGCGCTGGTGACCTAACTCTTTCATATTGACGATTTCCCATAAGCAGCAGAGATTTGGGGATGAATCAGATTTTTCAGACTTGTCATTTATAGATAAGCAATTGCCAAATGGGTTGGTATCTTAATGGTTAGTAGGATGTGAAACCATATTTAGAACACTGATCTAGCCAATGCTCTCTGAAAATGGGGTATATAACCTATATAATTTCTGAATGGGGTATGCTTACTAGATTCTTGTCAGTATTAATAGGTGGAAATCTCGGCCAGTAATGGCTGGTGTCGCCACCGATCTAACATTGTTAAGTCCAGATAGTCTCTACACGTGAACCCTAAAAGGAGTTGACCAGAAATTTCCCTCAAGAAATTCTTTCTCAATAACTTTCCAAATAGAGAAGATAAAGATGTTTACATACGTGGAGAAAAACACTAATTGGATGTCGTCCACAAATGGTGTTGTCAGTCTCCAACAGGTACTGTTTAAATGCATCTGCATCTCCTGTTTCAATTATCTCCATACCCATCCTGTCCAATGCCTCGATAGATTTGTAGATAGCACCATGCTTTTTGTCATAATGCATGTAGTTGAACCTAGCATGAAATTTAAGATTTATGACAAACTTGAGGACAGTCAGGAGTCATTAAATAATCCATATATGGAAAAGCTAATCTTACATAAGCATGTAAAAATATAATCTGTGTGAAAAAAGATTTACAACCACCATTTTGGTGGCAAACTGATTCCGATCATTACACAACCATGTAGAAGACTTGAATTTAATTGTTTGATAATGTATACTCTATGTTGCACTGACACGCCAAGTTGCTACCATTTTCCGTGTCGGATACCTATCCAACACAGTGCGATGTGCGAGACTCAGCGAGAGACGGCTCAAAATACGTCCAAGGGCCAAATTTGAATTTTTGAAAGTTGGGACACGCACACGAGTGCCAGAATTAGGGAGTTTGGATACGTATCACTTAAGAGGACACGTTTGGGTATAAATATGCCCTATTTTTTTAGATTTCAACAAATACCTCATTCGCTTCTGTCTCTGTCGAAGGCTCGAAGCCCTGGCCCCCTTTGCAAAGTGCCGACTGCCGAAGTGAAGCTCAATCCCGTCGAAGTGAAGCCCTAGGTTTCAGGAACCCAGCTCCACCGGCCCCTTTGAACTTCGAAGTCGAGTCTGTCGGCCCCTACGAACTTGCAAAGTCTAGACTTGCACTTATCAGGCAAGTCCGGTAAACTTTTTTCAACTTTTTTGTTGGTTCTTCCTTGATTCCTTCTTCTGGTTCTGGTGCAATTTTGTGAAGGAAGAGTTTTCTTCCTTCCATTTTCTGATTTCTCTCTTCCTTCACTTTGATAGTATGATACTGTTGTGAGTCTGTAACATAGTTTGGTTTTTAATATTTATAGTTGGTACTTATATTTTGAATATTTATATTTTGGTCCTTATATTTTGAATATTTACACATTACCCCGCACCTGTATCCAATATTTTTCAAAAATCATGTATCCCCGTATCCCATGTCTGCATATTTGTATCAGCGCATCTGTATCCGTGCAACATAGTTTATACTCCCCCAAACCCAAAAAAATAGTCCAGACTTTTCTCTAGTTTGTCCAAAAATTATAGTCTCAAAAAGGATATAAATTAGTAGATTAAAAAGTTAGACTACTCAAATAGGACTATTTTTATTTTTATGTTTTTGTCTGGGACGAAGGAGGTATCAACTAGAATTGTACGCAAAACTGCATGCAAACTATGGAAGTTGGCAAGTTCTAGAAGTAATGCAACATGAACCTTATACAAGAGACAACGCAAACAAACATCAACAATTGCATAACAGACCAATTAAGAATTTAAATAGTATTGCTAGTGATACTTATTTTCAGGACTGAAACGTACCGGGAACCCCAATGACAAAAATCTGAGGACACGGAAAAGAAATTTTTTGGGTCATCCACATATTTGGCTAGCAATCGTCCATACATGGCTTCATTTTCAGGATTTACAGCTCCAACCATAATGGGTACTACTTTTACTGAGTACCTGCAATGACGTAACTTAATCAACCTCACATTGGCAGGGGGGAGAGAATTTTTCTTTACAGCAGAGCAGGACTTACCCTTGAAATACTTTAGCTAGATATGGCAGGTGCATCTCCATGCTATGTTCAGCCTCATCAACTCGAAGATCCATCAATTCAAATTTTCCAGTAGCTTTTAGCTCTTCATTGACTGGTACAAAACTATATTAGGAAGTGAACTAGCTTTCGTCTCAACTAATCACATAAAGCAGAACAAGAAGGTGCTATTACAAATTATGGGGCACACAAGAATGTGAAATCATACATATATACAGGGAGAGAGAAACTTCTGCTTGTTCAGTTAAATCATAGGGATCCATTTTTTGCATGTGAATGACCAACATGCTGATCAAACTACCAGCTCACCGCTTGGATGGACTTTCAACTTCCATGCAGTGGCGGACGCAGAGATTTTCTAAAGTGGGGGCAACTTGTAAAATTTGATAAGTGGGGGCAACTTGTAAAATTTGATATGAAGTGGTGGCAACTTGTATAATTTGATAGGTTTTTTAAAAAACTTTTTAAAAAACCAAGTGGGGGCAACTGCCCCCAAACCCTCCTTGTTGTGTCTGCCTCTGCTTCCATGTCATGTTTAGAAAACTACCCCAAGTGTACAAGTGTATCATCATAAGCGATTGGTAGTCCTCCAACTCCCATCCCCCACCACACACACCACCGCCCCCCAAATAAAAAAAAGAAAAAAGTAATAGTAATAAATAATAATAATGATAAATAAATACACACACACGCACCTCCCAACATCACCAAAAGGGCACAAAAATCATAAGTCCCCATATGCATATGCAGATGGATACACACTTGATAGCATAAATTCAAAATGGATGAGAAGTTAATGCAAATATGGCAGCATAAATACCTTCTAGATCTATAGGCAGGTCACCAATTGGCGTCTTATAAATTGTGGCTCTTGTAAGAGCACATTTAGGAGTGTAATGGTGGTGAGATGGACCAAGGAGGAATACCCGAGAACTGAAATGTAAAGATCCTCACAAATTAGAAAGAAAAGTAGCAGGTAACCTCAAAGTGTCATGTAGAAATTAGAATATAACAGCTCAAGCACAGTTACCTCACTTTACGGATCCATAGCTTTATGCATAATGAGGTGATAAGAAGCATAGTTTGGAACAACAAATGGAAAGAAAAAAATTATAAGAATAGACTCACATATTAGCTGGGTCTATATTTGCAAATGCAAAGGCCGCTGCCCGTCCTGAATAAGAATAACCTGCATGACTAGTGGGTTCAATCCCACCACGATGATGATGAATAGATTAGAACTGTGATTGACAACCTGAGAAATAGTGGCGGTAAACAATTACTCACGGTGCGATCACGCCTCGTACATCAGAAGACTTGGGCAAGCCAGATTCCCTAAGCCACCCATCAAGTTCTTGCTCTAACTTTTGAGCTGATAAATAAATAAATAAGATGTGAGTTAAGAAGTTCAGTTGAAAAAAGGATATTTTTGGCTAACTTGAAAAAAGACCATTTGTACAGATAACTCTTCACCAAGAAACTATTCAGATAACTGAAATTGAATAAGTTGTTATTGAACTTCAAGAGGGAACGAGTCACTATAAAGACTCGCGACTGCCGTAATGAACTGGTATGCCCGAACGGACACTAAGGGAGTGAGGCAAAGCGTACTACAGAAGGTGAAGATTTGAACAAGAATAAAAAGTATATCTCCATGAAGCTACGCTCTGAGGGAGTGAGCGCATCAACGTGCTCACGAACTTTATTTTTCCAGATCAATAAAGAAATTTGACATTGGAAAACCCAGCATGTCGATGCACTATTACATTTTACGTACTGTTCAAAATGTGAACAATTTTGATGTTGAGCCAACCTTTGCCAACGGGCTTTGCCAACGGGGGCATTTAATTTAAGGGTAAAATGTTCAATACAGGTACTGAATGTGATTCTGATGAATTGGTATATTGGGTCAAAGTAGGCATGCAACTATCTATGCCTCCTCCCATTTAAAACTTTTGAGCAAAAAATTTTCATTTGTAAGTACAATCAAAAGTCTAATAATAAAATACTTGTGGAGCCCTTGAAGCCATGACAGTGTAATCTCAGACACATTTTCTGGTATACTCTCTCTAAAACATCTGACATGAGATTCTTAGGGTTTTTGAACTCATCAGGTAACAATGAAAATTTTCAGTTGTATGTATAAAACAAAAACTTTTTTTTTAAGTAAGAAATGTATAAAACAAAAACTTGGGATATGTTTTCTTCATATTATGGGATAATACTTCTTCGATGCATTGTCACGGCCAACTGAAGATGTATACACCAGCACATCAAGTACTGGAAGTTTCTTATCAACCCCATCACACAGAATCAACAGTATGCCCAAGCTGTCCTGATGGCTGGCCTTAGCCAATAAAAGCAAAGCCGGCGGGCCTCACGCAAATATTAGCAACCCCAAGCCAAGTTTGGCTCACCTTAGTACGTACTACATAGACTGATACTTCCTCCGGCCTAAATTTCCCATTATTTGGGAATGTCTCACAGTAGCTCTACACTTTTCTTTCTGCAGTCAAAACTATTGCTACTTTCTAAGTAATCACAAGTTGAGACATTTGACAAGTATCAAGAAGGAGCATAAGTTTGGAGAACTGGAACTCACAAATTATGATGCACGCAAAGTCGCAAACAATTCTATATGAAGTCAAAATGTAGAAGCATTTCAGGGAAGAGAATGTGTGATTGCCTGAAAATGATACTCTAATGCAAGTGCTACTCCCTCACCCGAAGGTAGTTGTCATATAAACTTGTAAGTCCCCCAAACCCTGTATTACGAATTTCCTAAGCTCATCCATTACTTGTGGGAAAAATGTACGACAAACAAACAAATACATACATTCGCAGCAAGGCATGACTGTGCCCAACGAATTCTTTTTAATTTTCGTTATCAATGATGGAACGAATAGGATTGTATGTCCAACTAATAGTAGCAATAATCTATAATTTCTTGCTTTTCTACACCTTGCCCTGGACCCTAAAAGCCTCTGTTTCCAGCCAAACCCTTGTAGAGGAGGACATCAAGATGACCATGACTAGCTGGCTTGAAGTTTAATAGCGCTGCATTCTGCGTTACAACACTCCATGTTAGATAGAACACAACATTTACCATCCAAAAGAAGGTATAGTCTTCCTACATGCCTGGGCGCGGAGAGTTAACCAACCAAAATACCTAATAGGAAAAAGATTAGAAATGCATCTCAGGTCTGATGCCTCGCATGGGCCATCCTAATCTAAAAGACAAACAATTTGATTTAAAAAAACACTATTTTAGCTTATTCCCTATACAAAATTCTAAAAGTATCTAATTTGTTCATTTCATGTTTGAGGGGTAAAATTATAAAACCACATAATGTAGGGTGTGCTCGACAGATCACTTTGAACGCCCTAAGTACAACAGTGCCAAGTTTGTTTCCTGTCATTTTAAAGTCTCTGTTTTGATAGTTATAATATAATATCAAGAGTTGTGATATGTTGTAAATAAGCTAAGCATCTTAAGCATCTTACTAAATGATAGTGTTCAATAATAAAATAAAATGACCTAAATTTATTTGAGGTCTTCATTCTTGAAAATATTTCTTGATGCAATTAAAAAATGGAATTTTACCAACGCGGCATCGCACACATACAAAGCGTGAAACTTTGTCTCCAACTCAACCGCCAAACCAATAACCCTCGAGATCCCAAAACCGGCTTGCCTTTATGGGGCTCCGGGACCTTAGACCAACATTTGCACTTAGATAAATCGCTTGGTAGTGTGCTAAGCCAGGCCAGCCCCAAGTGCTAGTGGTAGGTTATTGCCCCTACCTTTGGCATAGAGGTATTTCCTAGCCTTTGTTTTCAGGAGATCTGGGCTCTTATGCCAACTCGACCTCCTACGGCCAGAGGGCAGTTTTTCTCGGAACCCTTAGAGATCGAAGCTGAAGGTTAGGGCTCTAGGGCCAGCTCGACCTCATAGGTTAGTGATTGGAGGTCACAGCTCTTTCCCAGCTCAATCTCCTAGGTTCAAGACAAGAGGTCCTCCTTGATAAACAACCTCCAGGCTAGCTTCCTCATGGAGGCTCTTAAAAGAGTCGGGTTGTGGCCATGGAGACCCAAGCATTATTACTCTTTAGGCTAACACACTTTCTTTTTATAAGGTAAAGTATTATAAACAAGCGCCAAATGAGGTGACGCGTCTTAGTACACTGGGGGTATACAAGATCAAAAATATTCTAAACAAAAGAACTGTCCATTCTATCTACAAAAGGATCATCAGAATTAGACTCAGCTGTGTAGCACGAGCGCAAAGACAGAAAGAAGTTCTTCTTAATACCATCAACATCTGATTCAACATTCTCAAAAGCCCTCCTGTTTCTCTCTATCCACATGGCCCACCAAACTGCTGCAAGAGCAAAGGTACGAAGTTCTCGTGTGTTGGGTCTTATTTCGTGGACGATTTGATGATTACGTGGCAATCACTTGAAAGTGATGTGGCACAACCCTACTACAAGTCTACAATAGACACTAGTTTTATCTTTACAGCGCTTTTAATCTAATTAAATCCTGTAACCACAGAATAAAACAACCAGACATCTCTTTCTTTGTAGTTTCCTTCTAATATGCAGCTGATAATAGGCATAAGATGATTATCTAAACGCTTTTCTCACCGACTTGAAAGCTATCATAACAGACATAACACACGGCCATTGCTTTTACCTCCAAATACTCGGCTGATCACATAAAATGCCCACTCAAAATGAAGATAGTATGTATCATATGAAAGTTTGAAACGAATAATACTCACTGCTGATGCAGATGCCACTGGATCGTAGAGCATTCAAATACAACTTCTCAGCATATGCAAAATTAGGTGTATAATGAAAGGCCAATTGACTAATGACTACACAAAAGTATACCAACGGTACACTGCATGCTTTTTGTAGAAAAAGGGCTCAAAATGTCATCATAAAGTTCTTAAACCTCATTAAGAAACCTCATTAAGGGTAGCATATTTTAACATCTGCCCCTTCAAAACATAATGACAGGATTTCAAATTACTCCCTTTGATTAAGATAGAATTAGCCTCAAGTGAAAAGAATGGTTCCGGTGACCTTAGAGCTTTGTGCCGCAATGTGGTTCTAGGAAAATGTAAGGGAGAGAAAAATGATAAATATATTGAAGAACCCTTTTAAAAAATTTACAAGTCCATGCATTAGAATACTAAACCTTGATTTTTTTTCACTATAATAATGAGCTTTATAGTGATGAAAAAATAATTGATGAATTTGTCTTCATAAGGATACTCTTTCATCCCTTTTTCACTTTCCCTTTCATTTTCCTTTCCCTTGTACTTTTCTAGAACCAAAGAAAGCCTATAGTTTTCCCTAAGGTTTGTCCAGTACTTGTACCCGCATAGCACACATAAAATCGAATTCCCTCAGAAGATACAGCATAGAATTTTCTTCAAACAACCGAAGATCAACACTTTTACTAAGGGGTGAAAAAGATTCTCAAAACAATCATTACCTTGAAATAGCTGAACAGAATAGTGAATAGCAAAAATCAAAATTGGTCGTCTCAAAAACACTTGATCAGAAAAACACCCATGACACTTGTAAAATTATCATCATCAGTCAAATAGCAATGTCAAAAAGTCAAACTTTAACCAATATGAGAAACAAGGCTCTCGATTGACATGTTAAATAAGTGAGTAGTGATAATTCACACACCCTTATTGTCAACTACCAACTACCAATTGTAAAATAGCAAATAACAAAACAGATTATGTCTCGAAAACACTTCATCAGCAAAATACCCAAAACACAAAAAATTATCATCAATCAACAATCTTGAAAGTCAAACTCTGACGGATACTAAAGATAAGGCTCTCAACTATCGCATTAGATATGTGAGAACTAGAGACTGAAAAGAAAAATTGTACACCCTTACGAATGTCAACTACCAATTGTGAAATAGCAAATGACAAAAGAGTTTAGGTCTCGAAAACACTTGATCAGCAAATACCCACAATATACAAATTATCATCAATCAATTAACAATGTCAAAAAGTCAAACTCTAACAGACACTAAAAGTGAATCTCTCGATTGACATGTTGAATAAGTGAGAAACTAGAGAGTGAAAAAATTCATAAACTTGTTATCGTCAACTAGCAATTGTGAAATTGCACATAACCAAAAAGATTATGTCTTGAAAACAGTTGATCACCGTAATACCCAGAAATATAATAATAGATTATCATCATGAACTAGCAATGGCGAAAATTCAAAATGAGGGTCTCAATTAACAAGTTAACTATGTAAGAGAGATTGAAATGAAGACTTACGATTATCGGTGTACCAAGAACCAGCATGCGATGCTCTCCTGATCATTTCCATTAATTAGAAGCCCTAGTCTTGAGTTGGGTTTGAGATTGTAGAGAAAGGAAGCAATAAAACTGCAAAAGACAAAAGAGAGCTAAGAAAGAAGATTCGAAAGCGAAAGTGAAGTGGGGAAGATTAACCCGTCGCTCGATTCTCTTTCTCCAAGTAACCTCATTTTTAGTTAGGCAAACAATTGGGTTTTATCTATATTTTGTAAGATGAGAGACCCGGGGCATTTACAAAAAGGGCCAAGTCAAACAAGACTTGGTCTTTTTTAGCCACACTTAAAAAAAAAGTTCTTATATGGCCATTTTAACTGTAAAATGTCTAAACTACCCTTCATTTATCCTTTTCTTTTTTTGGTATTGGTTTGTAGGGTGTAAAATGTCTAAACTACCCTTCATTTATCCTTTTCTTTTTTTGGTATTGGTTTGTAGGGCTCGATTTTATACATTATACGTATGTGGGATTATACCTAAGTATACGAATGCTCACTCGTCGAATATTCCGTCCCTCAGCCCCTCAGCCGCCAGAACAGAGTTCGACAAAGTTCGTTAGGATCGTTACTCAAATTCGTAATATTCGAAATCCAGTGTTCTCTTCCAAATTCGAAGGGGTTTCGAAGCCCATCAAGTGTGTGCTAACTGCTAAGTAATCGTTCGTTCCCTTGTCGAATACTCCCACCCTCGGTCGCCGTGGAGTTCGAAAAGTTTTCTTCCAAATTCAAGCAAGCACATCAATTTTGTGCTTAGTATGCTTAGTATTCGTGTTCGCTTCCATAAACATTCATCTGAATCCATTTGATTTTTCTGCAAATTCAACCATGGCTCAAAACTGGTCTTTCTTTGCAAAATGCACAACTATTCAACAATCATGTGCATTTTGAACTGGTACCTTATACATTGGCACCTAACCTGTCTGTTAACTGAGACTGGTTACTAAACAGCAGGTTTGCACCTTGGTTTGCAAACCTGGTTTATCAACTGGTTTATTGATAAACCAGGTGAGTGTCTGTTAACTGACACTGGTTTCCAAGCAGCAGGTTTACCCCTTGGTTTATCAACTGGTTTATTGATAAACCATAGATAAACCAGGTGAGTGTCTGTTAATTGACACTGGTTAGTAAACAGCAGGTTTGCAAACTGGTTTATCAACTGGTTTATTGATAAACCATTGATAAACCTGTGAGTGTGTTAAACCGACGACCGGTTTCAAACAAGCAGTTTACCCTTGGTTTATCAATCCGGTTTATTGATAAACCATAGATAAACCGTGAGTGGTCGTTAATTGACTCGGTTTCAAGCAAAGCAAGTTTACCCCTTGGTTTATCAACTGGTTTATTGATAAACCATAGATAAACCAGGTGAGTGTCTGATTATTGACACTGGTTAATAAACAGTAGGTTTGCACCTTGGTTTGCTAATTGGTTTATCAAGTCGTTTATCAAGTGGTTTATTGATAAACCATAGATAAACCAGGTGAGTGTCTGTTCGACCGGTTAGTAAAAGTTTGCAACCGATTTATCAATCGGTTTATTGATAAACCGTGAGTGTCTGTTAACTTACATCGGTTTCAAAGAAGAAGTTTGCAAACTGGGTTATGAACTGGTTTATTGATAAACCATTGATAACCAGTGAGTGTTAACAAATCGGTTTCCAAGAAGTTTACCCCTTGGTTTATCAACTGGTTTATTGATAAACCATAGATAAACCGGGTGAGTTCGTTAACCGGTTTCGGCAAAAGTGTACCCCTTGGTTTATCAACTGGTTTATTGATAAACCATAGATAAAAAGTGAGTGTCGTTAATCGACAGGTTACTAAACAAGAAGTTTAAGCGGTTTATCAACCTGGTTTATTGATAAACCATAGATAAACCAGTGAGTGGTCGTTAATTGACACCGTTTCCAAACAAGAAGTTTACCCCTTAGCTTATCAACCGGTTTATTGATAAACCATAGATAAACCGGTGAGTGGTCGTTAACCGACCGGTTTCCAAAGAAGTTTACCCCTTAGCTTATCAAGCGGTTTATTGATAAACCATAGATAAACCGTGAGTGGTCGTTACCGGTTTGTTTACCCCTTAGCTTATCAACCGGTTTATTGATAAACCATAGATAAACCGGTGAGTGGTTGTTACCGGTTTCCAACCAGTTTACCCCTTAGCTTATCAAGTGGTTTATTGATAAACCATAGATAAACCGTGAGTTAATCGACCGGTTTCCAAACAAAGTTTACCCTTAGCTTATTTTACCCTTAGCTTATCAACCGGTTTATTGATAAACCATAGATAAACAGTGAGTGGTCGTTAATTGACACCGGTTTCCAAACAAAGAAGTTTACCCCTTGGTTTATCAACCGGTTTATTGATAAACCATAGATAAACCGTGAGTGGTCGTTAATCGACATCGGTTACTAAACAAAGAAGTTTGGACCTTGGTTTGCAAATTGGTTTATCAAGTGGTTTATTGATAAACCATAGATAAACTAGGTGAGTGTGTTTATTGACACCGGTTAATAAACAAGAGGTTTGCAAACCGGTTTATTGATAAACTGTGAATGTCTGTTATCCGACAATCGGTTTCCAAACAAGCAGTTTGCAACCGGGTTATCAATCGGTGTGTCTCGGTTTATCAACCGGTTTATTAATAAACCATAGATAAACCATGTCATTGTCTATTAATAGTGTTAATCGGGTCGTGGTTTATCAACCGACAACTCATTCCTTTAAAATTGGAATACATTGAGTATTTGAATGTACTTATTTATTATGTTTTATATTGCGTATATGACTTCGCATTTTTGGCCCTCGCTATTTATTTTGGACATTTTGTTGAAGACGACATCGCCGGATGCTCATGGAAATTTATTGACAAACGTAATCCAAGGGAGTTGGTATCAAGAATGAAAGTACATGTAAAGAGTTATATGGTAAAGTACGAACCATTTGCCAAGTTGATGACATAGAGATAAGATTTGTTACTCCAGCAACGGCAAATGCTTTTAAATTTCCCGTCTTAATTACTAAAGATGAAGATTTTGAATGGTACTTGAACCTTAATGCACTAGGGGTTCAATCTCCACTTTTTGTTACCCGCTTGATCATGGAAAATTTTGACTGCATCGAGGAGAAAATAATGAAACCGGTTTTGACATGGAAAATAATGGAGAAGAGGAAAATAATAGAGAAGATGAAAACAATGGAGAAGAGGAAGAAATGGGACATGAAGACAACAGAGATGAACCTCTCGAATTTGCCACACCGCCGAGACAGCTTTGATGGGTTCACCAAGAGAACATAGATGAAGACAATGAGATGAACCTTTATCCAATAACCCTAATGATTTTGCTACACCCACGAGACATGTTTGATGGGTTCAATCAAGACAACACGTATGAAGCCAACAGAGATCAAGACAATCGCTCACAAGTGATAATTTAGGGACTTCTTCGGTTGCAAGTACGAGTGATACCTAAGAGATTGATTTGAATGTTGGACAAGTATTCAATAACAAGAAGGAGCTTCAGATGCCGTTCACTTGCTTGCCTTAAACCATAAGTTTGAGTTCAAAACAAAAAATCCAACAAGACAAGTACAATCGTAGTTTGTGTTGATGATAATTGCAAATGGCGTTTGTTTGCAACAAAGTACTCAGAAAGTGATTATTTTGAGATTCGAAAATATACACCCGAACATTGTTGCCCCCAAAATATTTGCATGGCTGATCACAGGCAAGCGACAACACGTATGATTGGGAAACACATTTCACCAAGGTTGGAGGACCGCGACACTGTGTTACAACCGAAGGAAATCATTGCAGAAGTGTCTAGAACATTGGGGGTTTCACTAAACTACCAAAAAGCGAGGAGGTCTAGAGAAGATGCCTTAACACAACTCAGGGGTTCAGCTGAGGATAGTTACAAGAAGCTGGCCGCATATGCGCACAACTTGCAATTGGTCAATCCATCAACAGTCTACTCTTTGGAGCTTGATAATGAACACAGATTCAAGTACTTCTTCTTGGCGTATGGGGCTTGCATTATCGGATTCCACAATGCAATGCGGCCAGTAGTGATTGTGGATGGAACATTTTTAACTGCAAGATACAGAGGTACGTTGATTATTGCAACTTGTCAAGATGGTAATATGCAGATATATCCTCTTGCATGGGCTATTGTCGATTCTGAAAATGATGCATCATGGACTTGGTTTTTTATGAAGTTGAAAGAAGTAACAGGTGATAATGAATCACTTGTGATCATTTCGACAGACATAGGAGTCTTATTACCGCAAATTCAAAATGTTTATCGAGTGCACATCATGCTCATTGTATCTATCATATAAAGGGAAACTTAAGGGTTGTAACCCGTAAGCCCCGACACGATGTCCCTTTATGAGAGCGGCAGAGGCTTATACCATAGAAGAGTTCAACAAGCATATGTCTCAAATTCAAAAAACTGATGAAAATGGTTGGAAATATCTTAGTGAGACAAAATTTGAAACGTGGGCGAGGTCGCATTGCAAAGGAAACCGTTACAATATCATGACTTCAAACAATGTGGAGTCTCTCAACTCAGTGTTCAAGGAAGCTCGAAAGACTCCTATACTTTCCTTGTTTCAAAGTATTGGAAAACGCCGCGTAAATGGTTTTGTGAGAGGCGTGAGTCATCTTCACCTGTACAACCATTTTAACTCAAAGAATGGAAGCAAAACTAGCCAAAACCAGAGAGATGGCCAAGAAGTATACGGTTATTGAAGCCATCAATGAGTCCATGTATGTGGTGAGGGGTGGTAATAAGCATTCCACAGTGGATTTTGATAAACATACTTGCACTTGCCAAAGGTTTCAATTGAACCATGTACCATGCGAGCACGCAGCTTGCGCTTGCATCAAGAGACGCTGTACCCATTGTGCTCATCATTGTATACAACATCGGCTTGGAGAATGGCATATTCATGTAACATCTTCCCAGCGGCCAATCAAGAGGAATGGGACATGCCAGATGCAATTAAGGCGATGATCGCTTTTGCCACCCGAATTCGACCACGAGCTGGACGTCGCAGAACATCGAGAATTCCATCGATCGGAGAGTTTCGCAAAAGACAAAGATGCAGTAAATGTGGACAAGTGGGGCACAATCGACTTTCATGTAGAAATCAAACACTTATTTCTGATAGACAACCTACTTCTGATAGACACTCAAATGTTTAAAAACATTTTCAGTTTTCAGATTTCATGGACCATATAAGTTTAGATTTCAGATTGTTATTAATTTTTAATAAAAAAATATTCAAATTTCTATGTTGAGATTTATTTCTATTTAATTTGTATATCAGTTTCATATTTGCATAGTGTCCATTAAAATTGCATAGGGTCAAGTAAATGGGAAGATTTATTCTTAAGTGTGTAAGAAGAGAAAATTGTGTAGGTGGCAGGAGCCGCTTAAGAAGTTGTATAAGAAGTTGGTATAAATTTTAACATTGAGGCGGCTCTTACATCTTCTTACACAAAAAATATTAAATTTAACACCATACCACAAAATAAATACGGAGTACAAAACTCTCCCCCCTCCCCCACACACAGCAAACAAGTGTCAGGCCACTACACCAGCCGCCCAGGCCCCCCCCTCCCCCTCACATTCAAACATGCACATTCCCCAAGAAAGTTGTATTGTCTTTTCAAAATCTTTTAGCTTTCCAAAGTAGAAACTTTACAGGATATGTAGGAATTAAAACTATCTCACCCTTTCCCGCCTTCCCAAGATAACTTTAATGAAAGTGGTTGAAAGGACTGCTCATTCTTAATAGTGTAAAATTTATTAAATCCGGCCCATTGTCCCGCTATCAGTATTTATAGAGACATTCCTTCCTTCTTCTCTATCACTGCAAACTACCCCAAACACTATGTTATCTTATGTTATGTTACTTAGAGAATTCTTAGCACTAGATTAAGGTTCCTTCAACAACTTTGAATTACTCTTCATATCCAACAAAAGTTGTTTGGTTAGTTTCTAGGATTCCTCTTGTATGAAGATTTTCTTCATCAATCAATTAGAATGCCTTCCAAGACTCCAATGACTATGCTCATGTCCTCGGTTCAGCCTTGGTTTTCAGACCTTCTACATGTTCCTTTGCTGACAAGCTTCTCTCTCAAGTTCAGCTCACTGCACAGCAGCAGACTTTCGAAAGGAAGTCGTATGAACTTGTGAAGGACGCCCCTGCCTGAGAGCTAGCTGCAAGTGAGACGGAGATTCGAGAAGGCGTGATCCCATATCTCTGCATTTTTCATAGTGTGAGATTCCGCTTGCCAACCGATTAGTCAATTTGGGTCCATGGTCTTCATAGACTTCTCCTTGTAACATCCTTATTCTTTAGAAATGTATCGTGTAGATTAGTTGTTTAACGAGTAGTTAAGTCACCGGAAATTGTATTCAATCTTGTAATCTTTAGATCCTCTTGTATTCGAGCATATTTTGATCAAAATGAGAACTTGTTCTATCTTTTTAAAGAATAGTCTTATTTTAATTGCCGTGATTTATTCCTT
>CM028380.1:127590644-127693748 GCA_013146195.2 Codonopsis lanceolata | reverse complement strand
GGTTACACTGACCAAGAAACCCCTCACCATATCAGTTCTTGCCATGGAAATAGATTTCCCGACGCGAGGATTGTGCTCGCATCCAAGCACCCTTAGAGACTGACTTTTCACCTCGTTATTTCCGAGCTTTTTACTTCATTGCTTTTTCCTTTGATAATTCAAACCGGCCGCACTTTCCTTGATGCTAATATTCTTGAAATTGCGTAAATGAGGCAATTAATGTGATGTCTCCAAATTTATGCAAGTCGCCAAAAGAGCTCGAGCAAACGAGCCAAACACCTATCTACTCAACCGCTATTGCTTTCCCCACCGTCCCCTGCCACGCAGCTCAAGCCGTGGTACAAAACGCCACAACCCGAACGCCACATCAAACTTCATCCTCGGCCTCAAGACGAGAACCGCAGCGTGCCTCCCCTATCATCAATGCCGAGCAACGAGAGCCCAAGGAAGAGCAGACGGCGACAAAGTCGCTGACAAAGAGCACTCCCCACTTCCTTCCCCGGCAACAAGAAGGCTTTGCTATGCCCGATGATCAACCTGCAGCAGCCTTATCAAGGAGCTCGCTATCGTGTCGACTCCTGATGGCATCGCTGCTCACAAACGAGGATTCCGCCTACCACCGACTTGGCCCGATGAAACGCCTTCACCACGCAAGATCCGTAAAAGTACACTGAATTGAAGCCTTGCCTTAATCGGTGAAATGGGCTCGCTTACCGAGGTAAAATAATTCTTACTTTTCACTTTCCTTTCCTCTTTTCCTCGCTCTAATCCATACTCTCGATCAGCAAACAAATTGCCTTTAATGTATGAGCGACTAATCACCAACTTGAACAAGACCAACTCCCTCGACAACCGAAAAGAAAACTTTGGCCTCCGAAGAACGCTCGAGGAAAAAATCAATTGTATCCGAGCCGACTAAAACCAGCCGAGGAATCCCTTACCACCAAGGTGACAGAGCTTTCCAAGGTCGAGGCCGAGAAGACAAAGACTGAAGCCCAACTAAACTTATCCAAAAATCGAAGAGGTCGCTCTCAACAATATAGTTGGAAAGTGCAAGTCGCGGGTTTGTCAAAACGATCCGAGGCCGCTAACGCCACCGCCACAAAGCTCGCAAATCGTATCGAGGTCGTTCTATGACGATCGACGAGCAAAAGCAAGCAGATCATCAGGACTATAAAAGGTCATCCGACTTTACCAATCGTGGAGTGGTGAAGCTCACCCATTTTTCGTGCAAGGGATGAACCATATTTTGAGGCGCCCGTCAGTGGGCTAGAGGTCCCCGAGCAACTCGCCGAGTGGGAGCTAACCCCCTTTCGCTTCATCTCCGCCCGCCATTCCCAAGTGCCCTTTAACGAAGATGAACTAGAAGTGGTTGGTCGCCGATGTCGCCATGGCTTGTCTCCTCCCTCGTCATCGATACTACAACCACCGACCACGAGATTTGAGCGATCTCAAGCTCCTTCTACTAACACCGATGGCGCCGACGACTGCCGATTTGAGGAAGTTACAATTCAACACCACAAATACCGAGGAACCCACCGCGCCGCCTAATCGAAGACAACACCGCCACTACTATTTGAATTCTCGTGCCTCAGGCTTTTCCTGCCTTCGCCATGTCTCAAAACAATTTTATTTCTTTTCATCTGTATTTTAACTTCTTTTGTTTTGAATGACCTTCCCTATATTAGCCTTAGCTAAGCAAAGTCATCTTTTACTCGCTTCAAAGCGATAAAAATTTAAACATTTTACTCGCTTCTAAGCTTATCATCACTTAGGCTTAACTTTTACTCGAATTCCTCCTACGAACTTAAAGCCCTTTATGCTCGCTATAAGGTTACCCGATCAACTGAAACATCTTCATTTGATCGAGCATAAAGACCTTTATGCTCGATCAAAGATTCGAAGAGATTCAACTCAAAAAGCCATTTTTCAAACATAGTTGAAAATCAACTGAGCCTCATTATCGAGCCTCACCATTGCCATTTACCAATTTAAAAACAAAATCAAAGAATTACATATTGTAAATCATTACCAATAGTATTTTTCAAATGATCCGCATGCCATGGATGCTTTAACTCATCACCATCCTCTGCTCGCAACATGTAGGTGCCCTTTAACAATTCTCGAAACTTGAAAAGTGGCCTTCCCGCTTGGTGACAACTTCCCATTCACTGATGGCCTGTGGCCTCAATCTTACGAAGGACCCATCCCACAAAGAATGATCGACCACTAACTCGCTTATCGTGGGCGAGCCTTTGCTCGTTGCTTATAATTGGCCATCCTCATTTTAGCTTCCAAAGCTTTTTCTTCCAACAAGTCCAAGTCTCGCTGCTCGAGTCCGTGATTAGAACCGCATTGTAATTTAAAACCCTATGAGTGGGCAAGTACATTTCCACCTGAGCCATAAAGATCGCATCCATATGCTAAAGAAAATGCGGTTTCCCGCTGACCCTCACCGCTGTTCTTATCGCCCACAAAGTCAAGGTAGCTCGTCCCACCCATCTTCCAAATTTTCCTCCAAATTCCTCTTCAAAACGCAAAATTTGTTTATTCGCAGCCTTCGCCTCGACCATTACCTGGGATATGCCACGATGATCGCCAATGTTTCACCTCATTTGCTCGCACGCCTGTAAACTTGTCCGAGAATTGGGTCCCATGACACACTCACGGACGCCAAACCGACACCAAATGTGCTCGTGTACGAAGTCAATGACGTTGACCTCACTTATGGTCGCCAATGGTTTTGCCTCCACCCACTTCAGTAATCCACCGCGACTACCGCTGCATTTGAACTTTGAACGAGCTACGAAAAGGTCCAATCAAATCTATTCCCCACATATCAAACGGCCATGATGCAACAATGTGAGTCCGCTCTAGATGGCAACCTTGAATATTCAGATACGCCGACACTTGTCACAACGGCGAACATACACCTCTAAGATCTCGCAGCAGTTATCCAATAAAATCCCGCCGCTAACACTTTTTCGCCTAGCGATCGCCGCCTGGGTGACCTCCACATTTCGCCTCACGCACTTCACCCAATATTCCTTCCACCATCTCTCGACGAACACACCTCAACAAAGGTCGCATAAGATCTTCGATACAAAATGTTGTCTAAGATGATGTAACGGCATGACCGCTTTTGAATGGTTCGCCTCCTTGTCTTCAGCAACACCCCGCCTCAATGTAAGCTCAAGGTCATCTATCCAACACTTGGCAACCGGCTCTATGTCCATAACCACCTCTTTCTCGATGACAGGAACCTCCAAGTGCTCAATCATAACTCCAGGATGTAAAGACTGGATTTCATCTTCGGCTATCTTTGATAAGTAATCTGCTCGCATATTGTCCTCCCGAGCAATTCTAACCAACTCCCAGTAATCGAAATCTTTTAAAATTTCTCTCACCATTGCACAATAGCGAACCAAAATCGGATGATGTACCCCTCGCATCGCTCTTAACTTGATTCACCACCAACCGAGAATCACAATATACAATCACCGCCTCGACTCCAATGTCTCAAGCGAGCTCGAGACCCAAGCAATTAAAGCTTCATACTCTACCTGGTTATTTAAGTCGGAATTTGAAACGCAATGCCTCTCAAATTCTACATCTTGCTCGGTGGTACCAACACTGCACCAGCCTCCACTCCCAAATCGACTAGCGGAACCATCTACATGAAGTTCCCAACAATACTCCTGCCTTGGCTTTGATTTACACCGCTGTTGTTGATTTACTCTCTACTTCGAGAGGATCCTCAAGCTTGTCTCGCCTACAAAGTCTGCTATAGCTTGTGCCTTGATTGCTCGCCGTGGTCGATAATCGATATCAAACTCACCAACTCAATTGACCAGTGAGTAACCCACCGAGGTATCCGGCTTGTGCAAAATCTTTCGCAAAGGCGAATCCGTATACAACAATTGAATGAAGAGAAAAATAAGCTCAAGTTTCCGAAAGCAAAGAACAACAAGCGAGTAAGCCAATTTCTCTCAGATTAAAATATCTTCCCTCTACATCGCGAGGGCTTTGATACATAATAAATGCTTTTGCACATTGCCTTCTTCCCTAATCAAATCTGCTACCGCCTCGCTCTGTACGCTAAATACACATACAATTTTTCTCCATAGATCGGGCTACTCAACAAGGGTGGACTTCCTAAATACTCCACCAATTCCTTGAAAGCCTTCTGGCATTCCGGAGTCCACTCAAAGCCTTTATTACCTCGCAGAACCTGAAGAAGGGCAAGCAACGCCTCTGCCGACCTCGAGATGAACCTTCCTAAAGCGATCACCCCGCCATTTAACCTCTCGCACGCCCTTAACACAACGAGGAAGTTTCATGGTAACTAATGCCTCTATCTTCTCAGATTGGCCTCAATTCCCCTTTCGCTACCATGAACCCAAGGAACTTGCTCTTTACCCCGAACACACACTTGCTCGGATTCAACTTCATGTCTGTTCCTCCCGAGATTAGCAAAAGTTTCACCCAAATCCTGCTCAAGGCCCCTTGGTTTTGACCACCATATCATCTATATAGGCTTCAACATTTCTCCCTATCTCATGAAGCTAAACACCTTGTTGACCATCCTTTGATACGTGGCCCCAAAGATTCTTCAAACCAAAAGGCATCATTTTATAGCAATACAGCCCTCCGCTTCTGAAAGTCTTAGAGCCTTGTCGAACCGCCATCTTAACTTGATGATACCCAGAGTAAGCATCAATAAAACTAAGGAGCTCGAAACCCGCAATGGCGCCAACCAACTTGTCGATTCTCTAAGGATAACAATCTTTCTGCAAGCCTTGTTCAAACCGTGAAATCGACACACATCCGCCACTTGCCATTCGATTTCTTTACCATAACCACATTAGCCAACCAGTTGATAATGGATCTCCTCGATAATATCGCCTTGATCAATTTCTCAACTTCCTCCTTGATTGCTCCGATCCTTTCTACCGAATAAACCCGAGGTCGCCGTTGGATTGGCCTGCAAGCCTGATCAACATTCAATTGATGCAAGGCCACATCCTCGCCACCCTCAGATGTCCTCCTGTCGCCAAGCAAATATATCCAAGCTGCCCCAGCACCGCTTAATAATTGCTTGCTCGTGTCTGCCAAAGCCCGTCCAATCTTAATCTTCTGCTCGTGGTAGTCTGGATTAATGACTATCTCTTCCAGTTCGTCTTGAGCAGTGAACTCTGGCTCATCCCGCATTTGGAGCGTGTCACACTCCACCTTTTCATCTTTCTCAGCTCGATCCTCAACCTTATCGAGCTGATCAGTCTCCATAGCCTCTACAGTTCCTCAGGCATAACTGCGCAAAATTCTCAAGAAGGTCTACACCAATCGGTGCCTCTAATCCCCCGACGCCGTCGGCAAAGGATTGTTAAAACTTTGCTCGCGACCTCCGCTTCGCTCGATCTTTCCGATACATGCACCGATGGCAAAGACGAACCGCAACCTCGTTTCTCGGCGTTGACCAATGTCGCATCCGCTTCATTTTGATTATACTCCCCCGACCTCAATGTCGGCATGGAGCTGGCTTCCATCTCCAAATCTTCCTGTACCGTCGCGACCACTGATGGTCCCACAGTCACATGAGAAGTCTCCTTGGTACTGATGGTAACCTTCTGCTCGCCATCTTCCAAAGTCAACTTTTGCTTTTTCCTTTGAGTATCCCTAACATACTCCAAGATCGATCTTGGCCGACCAAGAATACACCCACTCTGGTCTCAGATAGAATTTTGCTCTCTCGCGGGATTGACGCAACCATCCGAAATTTGGCCATGCTCGACGCCCAAGATGATGTTATATGGAGATTTCAAATCGACACCATAAAGGTAATCTTTTCCACCCCGGTTCTAAGTCCTCGCCGATGAATACCTCCAACTCAACAAAGCCCTTCACTGACCTTGTGATTTGTAAACCCTCCAAAGCCCCAGCGTATGGTGTTAGGCGATCATCGCTTAACTCCAACCCTTGAAAGCAAGAATAATACATTACATCCCGGCATGCTCCAGTATCCACCAGGATTCTATGCACAACCCATCCATCGACCAATGCTGAAACTATCAAGGACTGCTCACCTGCAACATTACTCGCCAACTCATCTGCGGTAAACCTGTATGGCTCTGCTTCGCCTCTTGCAAAGTCGTTGGTCGATCTACCACTTTTGACAAGGAATATATTTGCTTGCCGAGCCGTGCGGGTGAGTTCCTCGTCCATTATGACATTAATAACCCCCCTAATTGGTGGAGCCTCTCGCCGTGGGGCATTCCCTCTGTTTCCCGGCAATGGAACCAACTGATGCGTCCAAGAAGATTTGGACCCACTCAAACAGCCCAATCCAAGCACCTGGCTTTCAACGTGCTTACAAACTCTCTGAGCCCAACTCTGCAATGAATAGAACTCTGAACACAATGAATATCTCACTAAACGAAACTCTTAATGCCGTAAAAACACTCGTTTCCCGGCAATGGAACCAACTGATGCGTCCAAGAAGATTTGGACCCACTCAAACAGCCCAATCCAAGCACCTGGCTTTCAACGTGCTTACAAACTCTCTGAGCCCAACTCTGCAATGAAAGAGAAGAAAAGTGAATCGGGGCACTCCTGCAAAGCCCTCCGGCGTGTGAATTAGTACAACAAGTTCACAATTTGACAGAGTTTAGGCTAGGGAAAATAGATTGCGCATACCTTTCTCCGAATTTTGACAGGGTTTTTATACGTGCCAGAGGCATAACTGCCCATTATGATGCATAACTGCCCATTATCATGCATAACTGCCCATGATTAGCATTAACCGCCCATGATTGGCATTAACTGCCCACGATTGGCATTAACTGCCCACGACTGGCATTAACTGCCTATGCAAACGGTCATAGCTTATGGTCAGGATTATTGCTCGGGTGTAACCACCCTCAACTGTTATCTTGATCTTTATCGGACATGAATGTCCTCAACTATTTCTAACTCTTACTGGTGCAATCGAGCAATGATGCTCGCTCATCGATGTTGCTCGCGTAGCTAATCCCCCATCTCGCAAGTAAGTAGCCTGAACCAAAACAGGGATTTTACCCGGTTACTCGTGTAACATCTTTGCTCGGTTGCTCGGAATATATACATGCCTGACACGTGGCTCCTGGCTTGGGCCTAATTGGGCCGGGCAGCTCACTAACTATGTGATATATATATATATATATATATATATATATATATATATATATATTAAATAATAATAGTATTTTAAAATTAACATCAATTTCTAACAAATGTTAGATACATCTCTTCTATTAATAATAATAATAGTCTTTTATTTAAAGACTTTTAAAAACATCTCTTTCTAAACAATGCAGAATACATATTTTCTATTGGTAATAACATGAAAGTTTCCTTATCTAATAACTTTTATAATCAATATCAATTTCTAAATAATGTGGGTTGCATGTCTTTGTAATCAATGTGAGATATATATTCTAATTTTTTTAAACCAATATTATTTTTCTAACCAATGTAAAATACATATATTCTATTGGTAATAATGGTGAACTTTTAAAACCAACATC
The DNA here is from genome assembly GCA_013146195.2 of Codonopsis lanceolata. Lineage (NCBI taxonomy): Eukaryota > Viridiplantae > Streptophyta > Magnoliopsida > Asterales > Campanulaceae > Codonopsis > Codonopsis lanceolata. Next base: position 127,686,186 of record CM028380.1, on the reverse strand, counting down.
ACTCTCTAACTAATGTGGGATACATCTCCTTATTTGGTAATAATAGTAGACGCCTTTTATCTTAAAAAATTTAAAACCAACATTTCTTTCTAAACAATGTGATATACATCTTTTCTCTTCTATTGATGATAACATAGAAGTTTTTTATCTAAATACTTTTAAAAGAAACATCATTTTTAACCAATGTAAAATATATCTCTTTTATTAGTAATAATAACCAACATCTATTTCTAACAAATGTAAGATATAGCTCTTCTATTAGTAATAATAGTAAAAGTCTTTTTATCTAAAATTAAAATCAATATCATTTTCTAACCAATATGAGATATACATCTTCTATTGGTAATAATGGTAGATGTCTTCTATCTAAAGAATTTGAAAACCAATATCACTTTCCAACCAATGTATGCTACATCTCTTCTATTGACAATAATAATATTTTTAAAACCAGCATAAATTTATAACCAATGTGAGATACATTTTTTCTATTAATAATAATAGTAGAATACTTTATAATCAATGTAAGATACATGCATGTGTTCTATTTATAATAATAAGTCTTTAATCTAAACACTTTTTAAACTAACATTTCTTTTTAAATAATGTGAGATACATATCGTTTATTAGTAACAAGAGTAGAAACACTACTAGAAAACTGGTAATCAGTGACGGAAAACCCAGTTTAGAGACGGATAGTTTGTCACTGTTTTGGCGGGCTTTCCTTTTAGTGACGGAAATTCAACCGTCACTAATTTCCGTCACTAAATAAGCATCTTTTTAGAATATTCCTTTTCCTTCCGTCGCTGAACGCTCTGAAAATTCGTGCCAGATTTAGTGACAGAGTTTCCGTCACTAATTTATATATTCCGTCACTGATCAGTGACGGAATACTCCGTCACTAATCAGTGACGGTTTTCTCCGTCACTATTATAAAACGTTAATGAATTTTTTGTTAAATAAATTATAATTGTTTCGTGCCAGATTTAGTGACGGAGATTCCGTCACTAATTGTTTTATTCCGTCACGGATCAGTGACGGAATACACCGTCCTGATCCGTCACTGATCAGTGACGGTTTTCTCCGTCACTATTATAAAAAATTAATGATTTTTTTGGTAAATAAATTATAATTGTTTCTTAGCAGAAAAATATTATAATCATTTTAATGAATGATATTTTATCAATTTATAGTTCATCATTTAGTTGATATTTTGGATATTTTAAGTGAAAAATGGTTTTATAACAATCAAAATATTTTTTTTTTGAAAAATTATATTATTTAAAAAAAATTAAAAAAATATAATAGTGAGATTTGGTTAATAATTAATTTTTATCATTAATTGAACTTGCATATATGGGATGGGTATACATTTAGTTAATCTTTTGATTTTTAAAATAATTTTGAATTATAATTTTTAAAAATATTTTTTAAAAATAATTGTATTGCATATGTCCAATTCACCTCCTCTGTTCCCCTTCAATTCTATCCGTCCAATCTGCCTCCTTCGCCAGCCACTCACTCTGGCTTCTCCACCCGAGTTTGGTTTCATACCCGAGCTCCATCATCAACTAGCGCCACCGCGGTGCACCTTTCTTTCTCCGACTTCCGAGTCCGCCACCATCCAAGCCGGCGACAACCCAATTCCAGCGCAGCCCTTGCCCTAGTTTGACATTCACCCAATCGAGCTCCACCGTATCCACTACTATGATTCTCAACCTCATTCAGCCATAGCTTTCTTCTCTCGCAGAATCGTAGCCCTAGACTCCTTTTGAATCAGTTTTGAATTCCTACCTCAAGAAGGAAATGAAATCGGTTGATCACTATCTTTCTTAGAAGCTATAGCACCCCAATCCGAAGATCTTGAAACTTCTTGTCCCCAAACACTAGATTTTGGCCCTGCTGTACTAGCCCCGACATTCTGTTTTTTGTCGCCTGCCCATTTGTCATTGTCATTCTTGCTATTCCAGGAACTTCATTCAACTTCTTTAACCTTGTTGCCCCAAGAAGTTCCCCATGATGTTGGCTAGTCCGGATTTTTCTCATATTTGGCTGCATTCCAACCAGTGGTCTGCTCACTTCGGTCCACCAAAGGTTGACTGTCATTAACAACTTTCTTCCCCCAAGAAGTACTTGACCCAGGCTGATCAATATCTTTCGCAGATTCAGGTCCTCCCCAACCAATGGATCTATAAAGTTTTTCCTTTGACCACCCACTTGATACTGGTTTTTCTGTACCAGCACCCACATTCTGCATTTTGTCTATCACTTGCTCCCAGCCACCACTTGACTCAACATTTTTCTTAGATCCCACTGCAGCCCAATCACTTGTCTGATCAGTTCGGTCCACCTTGTCTGATCACTCAACATTTTTGCCAGATCACGATGCATAAATTGGATTTGGTAATTTAATAATTTTATATTATAAAATATAATAATATTTAACTAGTTTTACATCCGTGCGTAGAACGTGCTCACACTTTTTTTAATTAAATTAAATTAAAGCAAAATAAAAACTATAAATTGAAAGTATAAATTGATAAAATATTCAAATAAAATTGTTTTGTCTATTTAATAAATTAAATTCAAGTAAAATAAAGACAATATAAATTATGTGTATTTATAAGCTGATAATTAAAAAAACAAAAACAAAAATCCTAATCTCACACACCTCACGGCACTGACTCCATACCCGCTCTCAACGCACAACAGCTCCATCATCACTAATCTCTTCCTTCTTCGCTTCCAGCCAGATCTGGTAAAGCAACCCAAGCGTCGGCCTCGTTCAATCTTCTCCGGCTTCATCTCCATCTCCAAGCCGCACCAAAAATGGGTCGTGACCCGTTATAACCCAAAACAATACGGGTCAAAATGAGTTGAGTCGAATCAGGTCGGGTCGAAGCGGATAATGAGTCGGAACATGTCGACCCGTTTCGACCCTTGGACCGGACCGATTTTTGACAGCTCTGATATAAAAAAGCTAAAATATTTTACACTAGTTTCCATCGCGATGCTTCAATTGGTTACTTGAATTGATGCATCACGATGCATAAATTGAATTATGTAATTTAAATTTATGCTTCGCGATGCATATATTGGATTGATAATTTAAATTTATGCATCACAATGCATAAATTTGACTTGGTAAACTAAATTGATGCATCGCGGTGCATTAAATTAGTGCAACTTGATGCAAAAATTAAAGAATCCACATTCAAAAATTAAAATATGAAAATATCATTTTGTGCTACTAAAAATATCATTTTATTAAAAAGTTTGACTTTCAAACAGAGAATTTTTGCCCGAAACGGAGGGAGTAATATTTAACTAGTTTCACACCGGTGCGTATTTATAAGTTGATAATGATAACAAAAAAAAAATAGACTTTCCAAATCATCACCAACTTAATCATCTAACGGCTCTAACACTAAAGCTTGTAATAATATCACAAGCCCTAGCTCGTAATATCATTTGTATTTACTTTTTATACATATTTTATTTATGGACACATGTTTAATGGCACTAAAACAAACTACACATTACACCAATAATTATAATACAACCAATTATTATTTTTTTCAAATGGTGTACCAGGTCAAAAAGGACGATTATTTAAAAACGAAGGGACTAATTTTTATAATTATTATAATTTATAAAATTTTCAGATTAGTTATAATGATAATTATACAGAACCCCTAAATGTTACACCGAAAAACTCTAAATGTAACATCACTTAAGAGGTTAAATTACCAAACTGTCCTCCTTTGATTTTAAAAGAAAAGATATTAAACTTTAAAATAGCTTTGTTTACCAAACTACCCTCCTTCCATTTAAAAAAACTCAATTAAAATCAATTTTTTTTTTGTCATGAGCAGGCCAAGCAATCTTTATAAACCACACATCAACAATCATTTCGTCTTGGGTTCTAAATTATTAAACTCAAACAGTACTACGTCTAACACAATTCATCAGCAGAAACTAAATAACTCTAGATTCGATAACTCACTCAGAAGAAGATTGTCAATTGGCATTGTCGCGGAACAGAACGCGAAGCGTGGAAGCAAAGGCGCCGGTGGGCTCCAGAGCAGCTTCGTCAAGGAGGCTTCGCTTGATGTTATCCATACGGTTATTGAGAGCTTCTTGTTCTTCTTTTAGGGCGGCGTTGTCTTCCTCCAGTTCCTTAAGACGGTATTTTTGCCCGGCCGATCTTAGGCTCAGTAGTAAAATTCCGGTCATTGCGAAGAACTGAATGAAGCTGTCTTTTCTCTTCAGTGCGTTTGCGACGAAACTCAAGCGTTTTGTCGGTTTACCGACGCCACCATCGGCGGCAGTGGAGGAGGAGTTTAATGCCATGACAGGAATGCCTTCGTCTGACCGAGTATATGATTTTACCCGGTAATTAAAATCAAATAAAACAAAGACATTTTGACGAAAAAAAGGTGCAGAAAGAAAAGAAAACAACAGAGAGATCCAAATCAAACCTAAATAGAAATGACATAAAAAGTCTGCTTCAAAACCTAGCATTAAGGGCGTTATGACAATATACAAAGAGTCCAAGAAAGAGTCCTCGCATTTCCTTACTTCTTCCTTCTTGCGTCGTTATTCACTTCAAGACTGGTTCTGAACGCGGCCTAAGATTCAACCAAGGTCGACCGACCAATAAAGAATTCTTATAGACTAAGGAGCTCCTTAGATAGGCTTACTAAAAGACTGACTGGAATTCTCATATTCATTAGGCCATCCGTCAGAAAGAAAGGTGCGCAGAAGCGAAGCGCTTGAAAAGCACGTAAAAAAAACCTCCTGATTATTTTCACGGGGCAAGAGTCCACCAATCGAAGAAGAGAGGATTAGCATACAAAGAAGAAAGAGTCTTCCATTATGCTTTTTCTTAGCAGTCAAGTAATGGTGAGCGGAAAAAGACTTTTTATAATCTCAAAAAGTCGCCACTTTTTTTAAATTTTTTTTGACAAAAACCGCCATGTTTTATAAATTTTTTTGAAAAAAGTCGCCACCTTTTTAAAAACAATTTGACAAAAAACGCCGGGTTTTTTAAAAATATATGAAAAAAATCGCCATGTTATTTTTAAAAAAGTTTAAAAAATCGCTAGGTTTTTTATAAAAAATGAAAAAATCATGAACGTTGTTATTCGGATCGGAATTAATTAAATAAATTGTTGAAAAGGAACAAGTTTAGGGTTTATAGTTAATTGTGAAGAAGGATTTGACATATATTTATAGGAGGATTAATTGAAATTTTTTTATATAAAAAAGATAAGGATTAATTAGTAATTAGAGTTTAGGGTTAATTGTAACTCTTTTTTATAAAAGGAGTAATTAGTAAATAAACTATTTAATGAATGTGGTATTTAGTGTTTTTTGTGTGGCATTTAGGGCCACTCTAATTATAAAGTGTTTTATAATTTAAAAAAAATCTAAAATCCTACATTCCAAAACACTAGTGCACCAATCAAAACACTTCATTTTTATCACACGGATTCAGACTTTTTTAGTCTGATGGCACTCAAATCCTACGGTCCAAAACACTGGTGCCAAAACCGAAAACAGCTTATATATACTCCCATCCCCGCTGTCAACACACGTTTACACACTTGATTTGGGAAATTTGATTTTTGAGAGAAGATGTCTGGGAGAGGAAAGGGAGGCGAAGGATTGGGGAAAGGCGGTGCGAAGAGGCATGTAAAGTTCTGAGGGACAGCCGTTCAGGGAATCACGAAGACGGCAATCCGACGATTGGCGAGGCGTGGCAGCGTTAAGCGAATCAGCGGCCTGATTTACGAAGAAACCAGAGGCGTTCTCAAGATCTTCCTCGAGAACGTCATTCGCGATGCTGTTACCTACACTGAGCAAGCTCGCCGGAAAACGGTAACGGCCATGGATGTCGTGTAAGCTTTGAAGCGCCATGGTCGCACTTTGTATGGTTTTGGTGGTTAAATGGGGAGGTTAATTAGGGTTTTAAATATGATTAGGTTTTGTTGTATTCTTGTTAGTTCGCATTGAATGATATAGAGGATTATTGTTTTTGAAAAAAAATGATTGAAATTTAGGGGTGAATTTATGAAATGTTGGTTCTATTTTTATTGGTTGAAATTGAAAGAATCACAGGTGCTCTTTCATTTGGGGCAATTAGCGGATAATGATATTTTAGCAACAGGGTGCACAAATTTATGTGGTTCTCAAAACAAAAAACTTATATAGTGTAGTAGTCGATCAATTTGATCTTTAGGTTGATAAAATGATAAAATGATAAAATGATAAAATGATAAAATGATAAAATGATAAAATGATAAAATGATAAAATGATAAAATGATAAAATGATAAAATGATAAAATGATAAAATGATAAAATTATAAAATTATAAAATTATAAAATTATAAAATTATAAAATTTTCATGTTTAGTGTTGGAGTAGTTTTTGTTATAACTAATCTGAAAATTTTAGAATGTGAAAAATTATTTTTTTAATTTCTTTTAATTCAGTGACGGAATTCGGTGACGGATATTTCGTCTCTACACAATATTTTATAATTATTTTAAATTCATTCAGAGAGACGGAGATTCCGTCACTAATTAGTGACGGAGGGACTTTTATCAGTGACGGAGATTCCGTCTCTAATTAGTGACGGAGGGACTTTTATCAGTGACGGAGATTCTGTCTCTAATTAGTGACGGAGAGACTTTTATCAGCGACGGATGTTCCGTCTCTACACAATATTATATATATATTTTAAATTCTTTTAGTGACGGAACTTCCGTAGCAAATTAGTGACGGAGCACATTTACTGACGGAATAAAGTGACGGAAACTCCGTCACTGATCAGTGACGGAATGTTTTTTTCCGTCGATCGAAAAGTCTCGAGAATCGGCGACAAGCGATTTGAGCTATTCCGTCGATGTCAAATCGATGGAAACGCTTTTAGTGACGGAAATTTCCGTCACTGATTACCGATTTTCTAGTAGTGAAATTTTAATATAAGACTTTTAAAACTAACATCTCTTTCTAAACAATGTAAGATACATCTCTTCTATGGTGATAAAAATAGAAGTCTGTCAAAAAACTTTCAAAACTAACATTAATTTATAATCAATGTAAGATACATCTTTTCTATTGGCAATATTAGCAAAGATGTATTTCATGTTATAAATTGATTTTAGTTTTAAAAGTCATTAGATTTAAAATCTCATATTTTATTACCAATAGAAGGGTTGTATCACACATTGGTTTGATAGTAATATTGGTTGTAACATTTTTTTATATATAAAACTTTTACTATTAACAACAGAATAGATTAATATCCCCTATTATATTAATTATTATTAAGATCTAGAATTATTATTAGTAAATGGTTGGAAAACAAAATGTCTTTATGAATTCAAGAATCATGTCATCACAATTGAGATTTAATAAAATGGAGTAAGATGACACAACTATAGTGTTTCTCACCGACTTTAAAAATATATATTTATATATTCATATATTATCATTATGTTTTTCCTTTATGAAAGATAATCATTTCAACTCTTGTCCTCGGAAAAAAATTAGGTGATGGTGGTAGAAAGTAACTTTTTTAACTTAAAGAATGGAGTATCTTTTAGGCTTAAATAACAATTTGGTCACCCTACTTTTCAAGACAAGATTATTGCGTGATCATATTCATATATTATCATTATGTTTTTCCTTTATGAAAGATAATCATTTCAACTCTTGTCCTCGGACTTTTTTTAAAGAATGGAGTATCTTTTAGGCTTAAATAACAATTTGGTCACCCTACTTTTTAGTTTTTTTCATTTAGATCACTCTACTTTTTTTTTCTCAATTTAATCATTATACTCGGCTTTATTTTCACGTTCATCACTCCATCTAATTTTTTGGATGGAAAACTTTTAAAAAAAATAAAAACCCGAAAATGCCCCCACTTAATGCAATTGGATCCTCTTTTTTAATCCAATTTTGACTTTAAAAAAAATTAAAACCCTGAAAATGCCCCTACACCATCTTCTTCTTCCCACCGTCATCTCCATTAACCCACATCATCTGAGCCCCATCTCCACCATCACTGCATCTCCAGATTAAATTTTCCTATCTTTAGAACTCATTTCTGATTCCACAAAGAATAAAAGGGGGTCTAAATGTTTACTCAGTCCGTCAATGAGTTCGGGCACAACCGTGTCGTGTGAACCCAAGTCGAGACCGATCCCTGTCAAACTCGAACAATAACCCTTTTTGCATTAGGTTCCTAATTACCGCGAATCAAGTTGATGCCGAAACCGTCTGTAATGTCAGGTATTTGACGTCTTCTGCTGTGTCGATAAAGTAGTTTCCCAATGGTGGGGACAACAATGAGTTGCCAGCGAGTTTGAAACTCGGTCTGGGTAGACTCAGTCTCTTGGTCCTTGACACGTTCAGACAGAGATCGAAACCTAGAGTGCACTGAGCTGGGCTTGGTATCTTCACGCTCCGTTTAAATGCGGCTACAATCTGAGCACCAACTAGAGTTTGGGTTCTGCTCGACCGGCATCTCCTCGCTTACGCCGCCATTGAAGAGTTCTTCGAAATTGTAAGCGATTATGGCGAAATCGGGATGTGTCTGTCAATGTTTATGTCGATTTTGGTCAATGAGTTTCCACCAGCTGTTATGGTGGATGGCGAAGCTGGGTTCGTGTGATAATGACGGAGCGCTTATGAACTAAGATTTGTCCGGATCTGGGGTTGTAGACGAAGAAGAGAGATAGAGATGGGAGATGAAGAGACGAGACATGATTAAGAAACTGGCTGGAAATGATAGCAAATGAGGGGGGTCGGCAATGGAGCAGGGGGGATTTTGCCGGAGATGGAGCAGGAAGGAGGCCGCTGGATGTGAGTGGAGGCTGGAGGTCAATGTTAGGGATTATATATATATATATATATATATATATATATATATATATAGAGAGAGAGAGAGAGAGAGATATTTTGGGAATATAAATTAAATATTAATAATTTGATCTTTTAGTTTAACCCCTTAACTATTAACATTTTAAACTGAAAACCCTTAACATTAGTAAGGGCATTTTAGTCATTTCAAATAGTTCCGTCCATCTAACTAACAGAAATAATCCTCAGTGACCTTATTGACTTGATTTGCCAAATATAGTCACTAAATTGAGAAAAAAAAAAGTAGAGTGATCATATTGCAAAAAGCTGGAAAGTAGGGTGGCCAAATTGTTATTTAAGCCTATCTTTTATACCGAGGGGTGGAAAATATCTTGGATTTTTTTAGGAAAACTACATTCATAATCATCCAATGGTGTAGATAATTTATTATTATTTTTGACTATCGTATTTGTAACTTTGTAACTGTGCTAAGAAATGTTAACATGGGTTGGGCTAACTCACCTCGACGCTTAAAAGAAGTGGGTTGTTTTGGAAAAATATGAACTCACTAGGATGTGAGTCAAATGGGTTGAGCCCGTCGCGGATTGGCGATAGGTTGGCCCGTCATATACCAGTTGCAAATAGCACAAGTCACAAGTTTGAAATTATGAGTTTAAATCATTTTCACTCACGATGTGAGATTATTTTTTAGGAAAAATTGCAGACCGGTCTCTTTATTAAAGTTTATAACCCCTCAAATTCACCCTTCTTTTTCATCAACCACTAAAATCCTTTTTTGAAAAATTGTTCCTAAAATGCCCGGATTATCTTCTTTCACAGCTTTGTGGAGTTTGAAAATCACAGTTGTACGCAACGAAATGGGGATCGACTTGATTCAATAGGGACGAAGGCGGAGGATTTGTGCTGAGTTGAAGGATTTTTCAATAGGGACGACGGCGGAAGAGAATGAGAAATAAGACAGCTTACGACAAATGAGATGAAAGAAGAAAGTGGAGGACATGGTCTGATTCATTATATTTTGTATCGCGGTGCAAAAATATCTGATTAAATTGATGAACCGTGGTGCAATTAGACTAGAAAATTAAACTATTGCACCGCGGTGTGAAATTAATACAATAAAATTGATGAATCGCGGTGCAATCAGACTACGATATTAAATTATTGAACTGAGGTACAAATATTAATGCAATAAAATTGATGAATCGCAGTGCAATTAGATTAGGAAATTAAACTATTGAACCGTAGTGTAAATATTAATGCAAAAAAATTGATGAATCGCGACACAATTAGATTAGGAAATTAAACCATTGAATTGCGGTGCAAATATTAATGCAAAAAAATTGATGAATTGCGGTGCAAATATTGATGTACCGCAGTGCATTTATACTAGGCAATATTAATATTGAAACTAGGGTGTCTATCCGAGTCGCCAAACCACCAAGTCGAACCATGCGGTTTTGTTCGGTTTTTTCTGCTATATGGTTCGGTTCGGTTTGAGATTTTGGGAAGTCGAATGGTTCGGTTTGGTTTGCGGTTTGACATATCGAGTCGAGTCAAACCGAACCAAATGAAACTATTTTGAGTCGAACCACCAAGTCGAACCATCGAGCTAAACCACCAAATCGAACCACCGAGTCAAACAACAAATTCATTAGAATTCCTAACCTTTATACTTTAGTATTTTTATACTATTAATATTTTTATACTATATAAACTATATGGCTAATATTAGTATTTAGGAATTTACCTTTATACTTTTTGAATTTACATAAACGTTTTTAATATCATGTACGTTATTGTATTTTTATGATATTGGATTCAATTTATTGATTATAGGAATTAAAATGTTAATCCTTTTATTTGAAAGTTTATGCAAATTTGTTTAAAGTGAGTTTATGAATATAATTGTATTATAGTTAAGTTTTTAGTATTTTCTTTAGCGCGTTTTTATAATATTTTCTTGGTTTACTTAAATTTTGAATGACTAGAACTCTTTCTAAATTCAGACCGAACCATGAAACCAAACCGCGAAACTGAACCACGGAACCGATTCGAACCAAGTCGAACCATCATGGTTCGGTTTGGTTCAACTCAAGACTTTAAACGATTTAGCTCCGGTTTGATTTTTCTCAAACCGATGGCATGCAGTTCAGCTCATAATTTGTTCCAAGTCGAACCATTTACACCCCTAATTGAAACACGATACAAAAAAATTAATGTATCGTGGTTCACTTGTTAGTGACATTCGAGTGCTCTTTCGGTTCATTAAGGGTATCGTAGTCCTTTTACACCAAAATGTGATTTTTTTCGATTGAAAAAAAAAACTTGACCGGAGGGGCTATAAACTTCAAAAAGTGAACCGACCTGAATTTCACTTTATTTTTTATATCTTAAATGTTAGTGAATGATTTTGAATTCGTTAAAAAGTGTCATTTATAACAATAGATGTTTTAACCGTAATATTTATGGGAAAAAAGATTATGTGAACATACAAAAAGAGTAGTGATAAAATGATTTTTTATTTCTAGTTTTTTTCTCATTTTATACTACTTAATATTAGAAAAAGTTGTTATTTAGAATACAATTGTAGAAAATATTTTTTAATGAATTGTAAGATTTTTTGAGTTATTTATTTATTTATTTATTATTATTATTATTATTATTGATTAATTGAGAGAAAGTTGGTAGGTTGACTTGTCTAATCCACTACCCATGATGGATTGGATTGTGTTGACAATTTTCACGCTCACTACATTCTTTGACTGGCTCATCCCATCCTACCAAGTTGAGGATTATAGTGGGCTGCAGGTTGACCCATCTCGTCAACCCACCTTGACGGCTCTTTTAAAATAGAGCATAAATTGTTAACGCTTGTTTAAGAGGCATTTCAAACACGCTCATGTGGACTTTGTTGAGTTCACATTGATTTATTTTGGTTCGCCGTGGTGTCATCAACACGTTTGAGGAGTCTGTTAATTTCAAAATGAGCATTAATAATATAAATTTGGTAAAAATTTATGCAAGACAGAATTTGGTCAAACGAAACTTCATTTAAAAACTTACGGGCCATAATAAATAAAAACATGTTACTAATAGTCACAAAAATGGTTTAGACGAGCTAGTGAATGGTGGAAGCTCGCAACTTTTGGAAAGGTCTTGAACTTGAATCCCTCCAACTCTGAAATGTGTTATTATTTTGATGGCCGACTAAGATATCTCTTTTGCTCTGATGCCCCTAGATTTCCAACAGTTGCTGTCGAAAATTTCTTCCTCCCTAACCTTTGTAATTTAATCCTCTATCAGCTCTGTTAACTTTATTTGCCTTAGGATGCTTGACGAACCCTAACGAATTTTAACGAAACGACAAGTGACACATTTAAAAGGCAAAAATGACACATTTCAAAAATGACACCTGTTAAGTTTAAAAGTGACACTATTAAGAAAAAAATATGTTATTATTTTCATTAAAATGCAAATTTAAAATGCAAAGTGTCATTTATATGACCAAAAGTGACACTTGTAATGATAAAACATGACACATTTAATTCTAAAAGGTGACACTTTTAAGATCAATAACGACAATTTTTATTTTTAAGGCAAAATGACATTTCTAGGATAAAAAGTAACATATTTAATATTAAAAGTGACACTTTTAATGTTATAAAGTGACACTTTGATGCCAAACGTAATGGTTTTCATTTATAAAAAATGAAACACTTTTCAAAGTAAAAGTAGCACATTTAAGGCTAAAAGTAACACATTTAAGCTCAAAAAGTAACATTTTTTAGGGAAAAAATGATAATTTTCATTAAAAATGTAAAGTGATACTTCTAGGGCAAAAAATGACACATTTTATACTACAAAGTGACACTGTGCCTGAATAAAATGAGGGGTGGCACTGTAATTTTCAAAAACTAAGGGATTGCATTGATATTTATGAATTTTGACTCATTTAACCTGAATAGATCTGTTTTACGGATAAGTCGTACAGAAGACCACCTCTTTAAATTAAATATCAACTAAAATTATGAGTACTACGAGCACAATTGCAAATGAAAAATTTCAGTGCAAAATTTCTAAGGGTAAATTACTAATAACCCCCTCAACTATGAGTTGGTTCAAATTACCCCCTTAACTAGTAATTGAAACAAAGTACCCCTCAATTATTGCATTTTCGTTAATCACAGCTTTTGTTTTGACTATGTTATTTGGGTTGACGACCCACATGAGACTCATGTGACCATCTTTGGATTTTTTTAACCCTAATGTCATTTTGGTGTTTCAATTGACTATTTTATCCTTGTTTCTTTAAAACCTTCTTTGTGCCTAAAAATGATCAATACAAACAATTTCTTATCATTATTTTGGATATTATGTTAAAAATAATACATAAAGATGGTAGTGTGAGTCATACGTGGCAATCCAAACTCCACCCATAGTTGTGGGGGGTTATATGTAATTTACCCAATTTCTAAATAATTCTTTTTTATGACATACATTCACCTTGTTACTATTATTTTTTCTTCATCCTTTAATTATTGGTCACATGCAGATGGACTTTAAAGAAACAATGCATTATACAAATGTTAATAATCAAGTCAATTATTTTATCGTGATATGTGTGTTAAACAAAACGTTAATTTTGGGTAGTAATTAGGTGTTATCGATTAAGTTTGGATAAAACAATTGTCTAAAAAATATAGTTCATGGGTAGTCTTGGGTATTATCCAATAACACTCATAAAACTTAATGAGTGGTAATACCTAATTCTATTCATTGATAAATAGGTATTATTCGGATAATACTCATTAAACTTGGTCACCTTAAGAAAATATACAAAACAAATTAATTTTTGAAAATGTTTGAAGTTGGTAATTTATACAACACTTCTTGTATTAGAGTATTGTAAGGTACAATACGTTGATGCAATTTCTATGTAATTTTTTACGAAGTACAAAAAAAAAATATTGTAAGAACTTAGATTCATTATAATTATAAATAACAACCAAATATTCTTTAATTAAAAACAAAACAAGAAATATTTATCATAATCAACAACAAAAAATTATGATTACTAGTTGATATTTCTATTAAATTTTCAATAAATGTTTCAAAAGGTAGTCCAGCCTAGTAGTAGTCAGCTTGTTGTAGACATTATTGTCTTAAGTTCAATTCTCCTTGATAACAAGTTTTTTTTTTATAATTAAATAACATATAGTCATGGTGGTGGCGGTGGCAAGAGGTGGCTTGTTGTAGACAATTAATATTGTCCCAAGTTCAAATCTCCTTGACAACAAGTTACTTTTTTAATTAAATAGCATAAAGTCATGGTGGTGGTGGCTGTGGCAGGAGGTGGTGGCCGGAAGTTGTCAGTTGTGTTGGTCGGAGGTGGCATACAGAGATTGCGGGCGGCGGTGGTGCCCAGAAGGAGTTATTGCCGTTGGTGGGTCACTGTGGTGGTAGTAGGTGGTGGTTTTCAGCGATGGGCGAAGGAGTTGTGTTGGTCGGAGGTGACATATAGAGATTGCGGACAACGGTGGTGCCCAGAAAGAGTTATTGCCGTCGGTGGGTCACAGTGGTGGCGGTGGGTGGTGGTTTTCAGTGATGGACGAAGGCGGGTAGTGGTGGGGGGTGGTTGTCGGCGGAGACAGGTGATACTGTGTGGTGATGGTGCATAAGTGTAAATCTAATGGATAATCGGGTTAAAACCTATAGTTATCCATTTCATTATTGGTCTCTAATGGGTCTTCTGTAAAGTTTTTTAAAAGAATAATTAAATTTTCATCAAAAAGCAGTGTAAAATAATTCTTACACAAGCGGCCCTTGAATAATAACACATGTCAATCAATTTATATTTTGATTGGCACGTGTTTTTTGCGTATAATAAACATGTCATGATCTCTTAGATAGAATGTCAGGGACTCATGGTCATGAACAGCTCGGCCCAAACTAACTAACAGTCCGTCAGAGGAAAAATTCTGGGCCTACTCCTCCGTATATTCCTCGTTCAAGTCCATAAACCATTCTCAAAGAGTTCAGATTGAGCTGTGGCCTGTGGATTTATTTGATAAAAATAGGGAATAATGTTAGGTCAATTCATTGTTCAAAGTTTTCGACCGGTCTACTTCCCTATATATTTTTTAATTGGTAAAAGCTTTTCCTTTCGTTTCGGATAAAGAGTTCACTATTCTATTTTGAGATATTTCACTTAAAGAGTTTATTATAAAAAATTAAGGTATAAAAGTATCATTTTATTGCTAACTAGTTTTACACTCATGCGTTTAGCGCACATGCATATATCTTTTTTAATTAAATTATATTCAAATAAAACGAAGATTATAAACAAAACTAAATAATAAAGAAAAACATGATGAAGAGAACAAATTATATCGGTATAATTGATATTATGAAAAAACATGTTAATCCATTATTTTATGAATTGTTTAAGTCATTTTCTCGTTCATAATTTTCTAAAATTTAATAAATGATATTTTTTGTTACTAAAATTTAGGATCTTAAGTAGTATAAATAGTAATTCAGGTGTATATTCTTCTCTATATAACCTATAGATTTATTAAATATTTATAATTTTTGGTTGGTATCTACTACAGTGATTTAGTCGTATATATTCGCTATGATTTACCAATAAGTTAAAATTAATTGTGGTTATTTCCAAAAATAAATTTTGTTTTGATATTATAACTCCAGATACGATGAACGAGACACAAACGTTTAAAATACAGGAAAGTCGTATATGAAGATTTATATAGCAGGTTTTTTATAATTAATTGTGGTTACATTTTATTTTATAATCACATGTATTCAATGAACAAGTTTTTTATAGTACATTGGTTCTTATTCCAAGGTTATTTGTTCATTTTAATTAATTAGTAAATTAAGTATGCACAAAAATAGATTTGTATTTACAGATTTTCAATGGTTGGCTACTCCTATTAAATACTACTACATAAAAACTTGGTATTTTCTACTACATGTTCATATTTGCGCATTTTCAATAAAACTTGAGAAGTGTGTAATCAATTAATCAAATTTATATTCTCAATGCATGCTAGCTACTTTATAATATGAGTAATACTCATAGATGACTTTCTTTTTTTAGCAAGTGCATTTTGACAGGATTTTGCATTTTTTAGACTACCTAGGTTATATATATATATATATATATATATATATATAGATAACCTACCAAAAATGTTATAGTATTTTTTTAAAAAATATATCTTTCAAACGGAGACTTTTTGTTTCATAAAATTGTTCCAAAATACAAATCTATTCCTGTCATTCAGTTAAAGCGGAAAGGTTCGACGGCACCACGTGTTAGATTAGACGTGCTTTTACCAGATTTGATGACAATCAAGCTCCCTATGTCGTTCTTGACCTTCCTGATGCCGTAATAGTTGCAGCAAGAGAAAGCAAGAAAAGGCCACCAAGGGCAGGGCCGACCTTGGGGGCTGGCTGAAGGGGCTACCGCCATGGGCCCCCAATTTTTAAGGCCCCAAATATTTGGGTATAACCTTATATTTAGTATATATATTATAGTGTCAAATTTTTTCAATTGATTGACTTTACCAGGTGGTTAAGATGCTCATGATTTAAGGTAGAGGTCTTTTAATCTGTTACTTTTTTAGTCTATGAATTGTTTTTAGTCTATGAATTGTATATAAGTTATAACGTGATGATTAGTTTTGTGTTGAATAAATTATCCAATGGTTAACATACTTGGAAGATTGTGAGAGATTTTGGGTGTAAGTCTTGCTATAAACTTTCTACTTTTCTTTTTCACAATACTTTAAATGGTTTTATTTTTATAAAGGGCCCCCTTTTTTTTGGTCATGAGCCTCTCGAAACTCAGAACCAGCCCTGGCCAAGGGCATGGCCTTGGAAGTTTCATCAACTACTGGAAAGGATCTCAAAGTGACATCAATCATTTTAGGATTGAAGGGGAGTTCTTTTCTGTTTCGCCATAGCTGAATTAAAGTTAGGCAGACCATCATTGTCATCTGATTTTCGTTTCTGGCCAGTTTGGACCTCAGTGACAATGAACAATGAAATCGATGGGAAGTGTCTTCCTCTCGTACCTCTGCTCTCTTCCTGCACTGACTTTTATTGATTTAACATTATAGAATGAAACCTACTAATTACTTTTGAACGAGTGCTCACTTAGTCACTATTATATTACTATGCGTGTAATCTGTTGTATAAAATGCTTGAGAAAAGACGACTAACAAAATTTGAGTCGTGGTGCACAAAATTTGAATCGCAATGCATCAAATTTGTATAACGATGCAATAGATTTCAATCGGAATGTATGAATTGATGGTTCGCGCGTGTGTTCATAGCGATGCATGTTTTTGTGCATTGTGATGCATCAAATTTGAATTACGATGTATAAACTCTTGCCTCCGCGCGTGTTCGCTTCATTAAGGGCATAGTTGATATTTCGCAACAAAAGTATCTTTTCTTGGTTTGAAAAAAGTACAGTGAGACCCCAACGGGGGAGAGAGAGATGTTACGGGCACTCAGGCATATTTTTAGTTTCTCTCTCATTGGTGTCACGTTTTTTTCTCTCAATGTCTCTCTGTGTGACTTTTTCATCAGATCTTTACAAACTACTCACTCCGTTTCTAAATTATTATCATCTTTGATCCGACACACCGTTTAAAGAAAATAATTGACTATATTATAAAATTGGTGTAATATGTGATTTTTTAAAATGCACTTGTGTATGTGGTCATACTTAAAATAAGCAGAAAAAATAAAACTAACATAGTAAAAGTGTTTTTCTTAAAAATAACATTCTGAAAAAAGACAACTATTTTGAAAATAACCAAAAAGGAAAGAAAATCAATTATTTGAAAACGGAGGGAGTACAAAATAACCATAAGTTCAAACATTATGTAAGCACTTCCCGTTCATTTAGGGAAGAAGAAAATTGAATGCCCTTAATGAGAAGATAACAAAGAGTTTCAATAGCTTTCCTACAAGTTTGAATCTGAATGTGGTATGATATTTATCACAAGTTTGAGCTTTTGATAGTATTACAAGTTTTAGTGTTAGAGTCGTTAGATCAAATATAGATAGATTTTTACACAATTAGATTACATATGTTTTTTAAAAAATAATGATATGAATATTACAAGTCATCACAAACTTATGATTTTAGGGTGACCTAGGGTTTGTTCGGAAAGAATTTGATAGAATTATTGATCATTAAGTATGCATAAATGCAGTCCAATTTCGTTTGCCTAAATAAAAATGAAACTAAGGCTCCGTTTGTTTCACGAAAAATGACTTATGGTAAGCGTTTTCCTCATTTTCCGGTATTTGGTAACAATAAGAAAATGTAGTCAACGTAAAAGGTTTTTCGAGTCAATGGAAAATGAAGGCTTCTTTTCTGGAAAATGACTTACGGATTCATTTTCAGTAAGTCATTTTCCAAATGCTCAGGCACCCTCCGCCCCTTTTCACAATTACACATATTTACTTACTCACAATATTTTACTAACAAATAAATTGTATTTATTCATATATTGTTTTCCGTAATATTTTTGGTGTATTTACCAAATACCCGTACATTTTTTCTGACATATTTTCTTAAGATTTACCAAACACCTAAAAATAAAATCTTTTCATTTTCTGAAAATAATTTTTCGTGAAACAAGTGGAGCCTAAAGTACGCTTCCCTTTTCAAGATTTCATCCCTTTTTTTAATTCTAAAATGCAATGGGTAAGAAGATTAAAGACATGTATTTCCCTTTTGGATATATATGTTCAGTATTCTATCATTGTGTAATACATACTTTCTTTCTTTATCATGCTTATTTTAAGGGATAAATTCGAACCGGTCCCTGTGATAAAATTATAATCGAAAAAATTTCTTATATTTTTTTAAATTGTTAAAGAACATTTTTGGGATGAAAATTAGAAATGAAGATGGGCCCTTAATGAAAAATATGGCGTGAAAGACGGATAAAGCTCTGCTTAAATTTGATACAAATTGTGAAAATGAAAACATTGGCCCAGAGCAAAGAGACGAAGCGGTAGCCATGGAAGGTCAAGAAGAAACACAGCAACCTCACCTCGTCCTCGCAACAAGCTATTCCTGAAATGTTGATATTGAAAAAGTCCGCCTCCCCGAGGAAATATGGGTATCCACCTCACAATTGAAATTATATTTTCAATTTTTGATGCGGCCTTGTGCTGAATCTGATTTGGAGTTTTCGCTTGAATTGATGCAAATTTGGCGCCGTTGTAGCATCGCAATTTGGATTAGAAGGTTCATTCATGCGTGTTATTGAAATAGCCAATGCTGAATGATGATGAGAATCAGTTTAGGGATTGAAGTTACTCACATTCGGAAGGGGAGGAGTATAAGATGGTATTCAAAATTTCAAGTGCTTTTTTCAAATGACGGGTTGGTCCGCCCAAAAGTTACTGCCCAAATTTGGGATCGGAATGAATACATTGGACATTGCAATGCACAATTGAAAATTCAAAAATCACTGTATGAGCATCGCAATAAAATTTCAAAATTTCGAATCGAAATTTAAAAGTTACGAAATTCAAAAGCCAATGCGCCCAAATTTGGGCATCAGAATAAAAATATTGAACATCATAAATCACAATGCATAATTGAAAATCTATCAAAATTTGGACATCAAAATTCAAAAATATAAGCTCAAATTTGGGCATTACAATGTGAAAATTGGGCATCAGAAAAACTTTTGATTCCCAAAACAATGCTTAAGCAACGTTTTTAGGCCTCAAAACGAAGACATCATGGGGTAAACCACACAAGTCTTGTAGATCTTGTCGATAGCTTCAATTTGATATGTGGTGGGTCTCGTGGTTCATGCAGGATCAAAAGTTATACAATGTCGACGGATTCTTCCTTGGCTTTTTGATTTCTACTATTGCATTAGTTTCAAAACTGACGACTAACACCCTTAATCTTCATTTATTCCCAAAGCTCTTATAAGATGGATGACGAGCAAATTTGAGAAAGAAGCAGAGGAAAACGAAGAGGGGGGAGAAAAAGAGAGAGAGATAGTGAAAAGAACGAAGAGAAAATGACGAAGTAGCAGGTTGTAGGCAATTTTGGAACAAAACTATGAAAACAGACTTTTGCAGTTTAAAGAAATGAAAAATTACGAACCGGTCCACTTTCGAAAGTTTTATTCACTCCAATACCGTGTTTTTTTTAACTGGTAAAAGACACTTTTGGAAAAAAAAGACAACGATACCCTTAATGAGCATGAGATGCGCTATGAAAATGAATCGCGGTGCATCAATTTTATTGCATTAATATTTACACTGTGATTCATCAGTTTAATTGCCTAGTCTATTTTTGCATCGCGATACATCAATATTTGAACCGCGATTCATCAGTTTAATTGGATGCATTGATTATTAAATCGCGATGCATGAATTTAATTGCATTAATTTTACACCATGATTCATCAGTTTAATTGGGTGCATTGATTATTGAATTGTGATGCATCAATTTTATTGCATTAATTTTGCACCGCGATTCGTCAATTTAATTATCTAGTCTATTTTTGTACCGCGATACATAAATGTTTGAACCGCGATTCATCAATTTAATTGTCAAGTCTATTTTTGCACTGCAATACATCAATATTTGAAGCGCGATACATCAATATTTGCAACGCGATACATTAATCAGATATTTTTGCACCGTGATACAAAATCATAAAGAACCAGACCACGTCCTCCACCTTCTTCTTCCTCCTCTTCCTTCGTCTTCGTCTTTGTCTCTACTGAAAAATCCCAACACAACACAGATCTATTACAGTTTTGTATTTCATAAATCTAAAAAACTGTTTACCTTTGCATTACAATGGTGATTTCGGAATCCAATGTCTTTGCTGGAGCGGTTAAAGGTGACGATGACATTTTCGGAACAATATTTCGAAAAATGGTCTTTTGCGGATAAAAAAGGTGGACTTTTAATGTTACAAACTTTGAAAAAATGGATCGGCTAGAATTTTTTTACCCTAAAAAAAGGTACTGGAACAGTTATAATTCCAGTAAATGGTACCAGGCCGCAATTATTCCTTATTTTAATGGAATAATTGCGGGTTGGTACACTTTTCTAAAATTAAAACCGCTCCACTACCCTCTTTTTTTCCCAACCGGTAATGTACTTTTTCAAAATTTTGTTCCAAAAATATGATTTCCTCCATCTCCATCATTTGCGTACAGTTTTTTATGCCAACTGAATAGACATTGAATGCTCACATCCTCAAATTCATATTCCTATTCATATAATCATATTCAATTACTGTTCAATTCTCCAAAAGCTAAAGCCAAAGTCTTCTTCCATTCCACAGCACCGTTGCAAACCCACCTTCCACGTGATTTTGTTTGTTTGAGAGTTCGTAATTCAATGCTTATTCTCATTCATTAATCTACGATTCTTCTATTTTTTTCTTCAGCAAAATTAATGGAGTTTCAATATCAAGAGGTTGGTTTTCTTTCTTCTCATCAATGTGGGCAGCTGTGCTTGTGCTTCTATGATGCCGCATCGAAACCAACGATGTCCAAATTGAAACCAACGATGCTTGTATCGAAACCACAAATGTCTGATTCGAAACCAATGATACCCTCATTACTCTTAGAAGAAGAGTGACCAATTTGGGGAAGAAGAAAATAGCAGCAGCTTTCCTCTTCCCCTTACTGAGTCCTTTTTATTTCTCTTTTTGGCTTTTGAACCTTGGAAGACTTTCCTCTTAGTTGATTGTGACAAAAATAGCTATGATGCCCCCAAAATTTTGAGCGATGCTTCATGTTTTTCCCTTGTGATACCTAAATTTGGACAGTGACTTTTGAGCGACGTCCAAAAAAAATTGATCAACACCCAAAATTTTTGACTGACGCCCAATTTTTTTATCGACGTCCAAATTGAGACAATAATTTTGTGTGCGCGTCTTTTCTTCATTAAGGATATCTTCGTCATCTACCCCCAAAAGTGTATTTTAACGGTTGAAAACAAATATGTGAGACTTTTTCGATTTTAATATCACTTGATCTTCATGCCCGTGCCTATGACATGGTGTCAATATCTCTGATTTCATCAATTGAAATGACAGTATCTAAATAGAAGGTGCGATTTTAAAAAAAATGTTACACTTGAGGGGTACATTGCTTCAAGTGATAGTTGAGGGATTGATGTTTTATAAGGGGTGAATGTTCAGAAGATTAATCGCATGTTGTGACTTTGTAATATGAAGATAAAACATAGGGATAACAAAAATGGGTGACTGCTCATAATATTAATTGTAAAGGGTGACTTGTAATAAGGAAAGAAAAAATATAGTTAAAAATGGATAACTACTCACACATGTGAATGTGAAGGTGAATCTCAACCGTGAATTTTTTTTAAGATAATTTAATCCCATCCTCTGAATAGCTCTAGTCAATTACCTAGTTGTTTTATAATATAGATTACAGTTGAGGGGTATGTTGCTTCAACTGATAGTTGAGGGATTGATGTTTTATGAGGGGTGAATGTTCAGAAGATTAATCGCATGGTGAGACTTTGTAATATGAAGATAAAACATAGGGAGAACAAAAAGGGGTGACTGCTCATAATATTAATTATAGGGGGTGACTTGTAATAGGAAAAGAAAATATAGAGAGTTAAAAATGAATAACTACTCACACATTTGAATGTGACGGTGAATTTCAACTGTAAATTTTTTAAAGATAATTTAATCTCAACCTCTAAATAACCATAGATATAGTCAATTACATAACTGTTTTATAATATAAATGATGATTGGGGACCGGCCATGTTTTATAATATAAATGATGATAGGGGACCGGCCAGTTATCACCCTATTTTAATTTTCATCATAATTTTGCTTCATTGATTCGCTTCTCTAATCTCTATGAGTGATATCCTGATCCACATTGAAAGTGGGTTTGTGCGTACAAAGTAATCCAGGTGATGTAAGGGCTGAAAATGGGGCATTACATATCTTTCTTACTCGTACAAACAAAAAGTGATATATACATGAGTAGATCTCCTATTGTGTAGATCTCATGTTGTGTAGTTGTGGCTCAATTCATTGGCTAAAGGTTAAGTCCTCCAACGTGGAACGAAGCGAAGCGAGTGTAGCGTGATTTGGAGAGAAAATGGCACGGGAGCCTGAAGACTGAAGTGACCGCGTAGAATACTGGTGGTCTTCCACCATTTGGAGGGGTGGCTTCAAGCGATCACGTCATTTTGGGCTGTTGTTCCAAAAGATGAAGCGACCGCGTGAAATGACTGCATGGAGTTGGGGTGGTCGCGCCATTTTGGGCGAATCGACCACTTTAATGTGGCAAGACAATTTTCTAGTTTCTTTTTTTGTGTATGTTTAGGATTTAATATTGTATTATCATATATATATATATATGGAACCCAAGAACGTGAACAAAGTCGATGCTAATAAATTTTTGATAGTCTATTAATCCCAATCTTTTTTTCTTCTCCTTTGTTTGATCTTGTTCTATTACTTTGTGATTGTTTATAATTGTTTCCGTTTTGCACAACATCTGTTGTGAGACCGTCTTACGCATCCTAATTCGTAAGACGAAACTACATCATCTCACAGCTCAGCTCACCAATACACAATGATTTGTCTTACAGAAAAATATTTCGTATTATTATTATTATTATTATTATTATTATTATTTGTCTATATACGTATTCAAACTAAAGTAATGATAAATCCCCAACGTGTGTGACAGAAAACAGGAAATGATGGAAAAGGATTCTCACGTAGTGGATAGATGGAGTAGAAATAGAATGGAGAAATGAACGTCGAAGGCACATGGTAGGGAGGGCAGGGGACGTGCTTTCACACATGCAATGACTAGCTGGAACTAGCCTGCAGGGGCCAACAAGTATACAAATTAAGAAAATACTACTCCAACAAACTTCAGCTTCCTCAATAAGCATGCATCATGCATCATGCATCCATCCAATTTTCAATGAAATGGAATTAAATAATAGCTTTGCCCCCAAGGTACTGTGATGAGTCCCCTCACTCCAGACACCAAATGATGGAATCCCACATCTCTTGTTTGTATGAGGTCTTAGAATTCAAGAAATCTTCTTTCTTTTTTTTTTGGTTAAATGCATCATTGGTCCTTGTACTCAATACCTTTCTACCAATAATCTCTAATTTCAAAATGTGCACACTTTGGTCCAAAATGGGTCAATTTTGCATGCCAAGTCCCTTTGTCGGATGTTGTTAGCTTCTCTGCCTTAACTCTTAAGACCATGTGCGCAACACTTGAGTTTTTTTAGGGCAAAAAGTCATTTCCATATGAAATATTTTTCCCCTTCACCTTCAACCTCAATATCACTATGACCCTCTACCCTCATTGCCTTACCCTTCTCTCTCTTCTTCTTGCTTTCCTTCGAAGCTATTAGCCCTAATCCTTAACTTATATCTTCATTCTTTCCCCAACTCCCGCCTTGTGATTTCTAAAATTGGAACCCATTAGACCCAAACCCTTGGTAATTGGTCTTACATTTCTTGTTCAACTCAATTTTTTGAAAATTTTACCATTTCTGAAACAATCCCGGTTAAAGTTGGAGATTGCTGTCCACTTAATGTGTTTGATGTATGAAAATAACTTTATTGCCCTAAAAACTCATGAGTTGCACACGTGGTCACTTAACGGCAAAGAAGCTAACGAGATCTAACGAAGACTTTTGGCGTACAAAAATGACCTACTTTGGATCTAAGTGTGCACTTTTTCAAACTAGGGACTGTTGGTAGAAATGTTTAAGTACAAGGACCGATAGTGCATTTTACCCAAAAAAAATTATTTATATGGGGAACTTAAATATAAAGATAAAACTAAGAGCATATACAATGAAAAAGCTTATTTACTCCTCATTTGATACTCAACACATTAAAAATAAATAAACAAATTCATTTGATACCTATAAGCTACCAAAGAAATTTTTTTTCCAACAACTTGACACAAACTCCAATAATTTTACATACATAACTATATTTATCTCTAATAACTTTTTGGAAAAAAAATGGTTTGTGTCTAAATAAGGCAAACCAAATCTCTAATAAATAAAAATGTCTACTTTCTTTAAAAAGAATTGAATTGCAAAGATTCCAAAAAGAGAAAAAAATTGACCGGACCCACTT
Source organism: Codonopsis lanceolata (assembly GCA_013146195.2). NCBI lineage: Eukaryota > Viridiplantae > Streptophyta > Magnoliopsida > Asterales > Campanulaceae > Codonopsis > Codonopsis lanceolata. The sequence continues at coordinate 127,661,091 of CM028380.1, read as the reverse complement.
CTTTGCTTTGGGTGTGATACTTACTTTTTTTCACTTTTTGAGTATCTAACTTAACACAAAACAAATTTTGCATAACTTTGATCCTTAAATGATACACCATTGTACCATTTGATTCCTTGTTGTTGGAGCTCTAAATGAACGTTTGAGTTTGTGGTTTTATTTTATGGGTTTCTAATTTAAAATATATATTTTATAATTAAAAATGAAGGTAATATAGATAGAGAGAAGAATTATAAGCAATCAAATGAGAGGAAAATAAATCCAAAACATAATAGTCGAAAGTCTAAAATCTTGGAGGCAATGGCCAAGAACCTAGCCTTTATAGTAATAGCTCTCAAACGAATTTCTAGGTGCTTTCGATCGATTATGTGAATGTTTAGCTTTGCAATCTACTGAATTGGTTTTGATTTTCTTTTTCGTAATTAGAGATAGTAAAAAATATATATATAGGATCAAAGATAAAAAGCTAGCCGGTGTTTCCCTTGGTTATTTTAAAAAGAAAAAATTATTCAAATAACGATAGTACTATTTATTGAAAACCGATTTGATCAACCACATTACAATATTTAAAATATAACTAACATATTCACGATTTGAGTGTGATGTGGTCTTTGCTATTAACATTCGATTCAATTTTGTAACAGAGTTATTGATATGGACTAATAGATGTATTTAATGAGAGGTAATTTTGTCCTTTCATTAAACTCTATGTTATGTGATTTATCAGCCACATCTCTTTCTCAAATTAGATGGATAAAAAATACCCTTTGTACATTCCTTCCGTTAATCCACATCAAAAGGTTCATTATAAAATTAGATGAAACATTAACGACAATGACCACATCGCACCCAATTACTAAATACATTTGTCATATTTGGAATATTATAATATGATTGGTCAAATAAATTACCTACGAATAGTACAATAGTTATTTGGATAATTTTCCATTTAAAAAACAAAATAATATTGTAGTAAAAAGTTACCAAACACGAATAAAAAGGAGGACAAATCCATAACATAAGTATAGTTCGTCGAAACATTATAAGTTCATTTTAATTGTATTTCTTTTAACATGTAAGAGAGTGGTTGAATCAAGAGTAGGTATGTCAAATGTAACTCATTGTCCATTAATCCACCCAACTCAACTTACTAATTATCCAACTCAATCCAACCCGTTAATATTTTTAAGGTTGAAGCGGGTAACTCATTTCGACCCAATAATATTAAGCGGGTCGGGTTAACGCGGGGACCGCTACTCCATTTCAACTCATCACTTTTTATGCTGGAAATTTATGTTTTTTTCGAGAAACTTTTTGATTTGAAACGGGTCGATCCGCTTTAATCTGCTACACGTTTCAACCAAACTCATTTCAACCCGTTTGACATTTGGATTTTAATGAGTTTCGACATGTTTCAACTCATTATCCATTCCAACCAAACCTACCCAATTGTCATACCTAATCAAAAGTGTTAAAAGTACTAACTATTGCGACTTGTTCAAATTTAATATTGTTAACACTAACTATTTTTATAATTACTCCTTCCATTCTACCCAAAAGATCTACTTATGAAAAAAAAATCAATAATTAAGAGATATATTAATACCACTGGAGTTTATCATAAATTACAAAATATTTAAACACAACCAATATGTTTACAATACAAATAAAGGGTAAAAATTAATGGTTAAAGAAATTGCAAACATAATTTTTAAAGACTTTTTAGGTAAAATATTCAAAAATAGAATGGTGGACATTGTTTGAAACGGATGAAGTATGTGATAGATTCACCTCCTTTGACTTGTATTTGCATCAAGACATATGTTTGGAATAATTACATTTGTAGCCTTGTGCATTTTGAAAAATTTCCGATCACTTTAGTTTCCTATATTTTTTTAATTGAAAAAAGACAATTTCGTAAAACCTTTCATAAACTGCCCCTGTAACACACTATTTGACTGTTTCTTCCAAAAATCTTTCAGTGAAATCCTTCTTACCTTTTTGAATGTGATTTCCTTCCATCAAATTTGTTTCTTCCTTAATCTTTTCTTTTTTCTTATTGTATCTAAATTATTTGGAAATCACAATTGTTGAGGCAAACAGGGATCGATGGGCGTAAGGGAAAGAAAGAAGGAAGGTGAAGCTTCACCCTAAGTTTAAGGCTTATAACGGAGGAGGAAGAAGAAGGTGTAAGAGATGCAGATGAAACCAGTTTGTAGGCATAGTGAGAATTAGATAAATGCCCGAATAAGAACTTGTTGGTTGTTTGGAAACATCTTTTTGAATTGTGATGCATTGATTTAAAATCGTGATGCATCGCTATGAAATGGAAATGACACTTACACAATTTGGAATCATGCATCGCGATTCAAAATTGTGTATCACGATTCAAAATCAAGCATCACGATGCACATAATCATGCATCACAATTATATTTCGTGCATCGCGATGTATGATTTTGTGTATTGCGATGCATGAAATGATTATTTGCGCGCGCATCTTTGGTTTATTAAGGGTATAATCATCCTTTTCCATAAAGTGCCTTTTACCGGTTAATGTATTTTGGGGGGGGGGGGTTTAAAGTGATTGAAACATGAAGATACTTAATGATAGTTGAAATTAAGAATTAAATGATTTTATTGTTCTTAAATTATCAGAGTTTTTTTTAGACGTTAAAAAATAGGAAAGAATGAAGGAAATATAAAAACACAAATAAAAATGAAAGATATATTGTCTTAATAAAAAAGTAAGAGAAAAATATCAATAATGCAATAGCGCTCAACAACTTACTAATAATTGACAAAAGTTATTACCGACTGAGTTTAAATCATTTTAAATATTTAGCAATTGTGATTAATCACATGTGTGTAGATAGTTATCATATTTATTAATAAATTATTTACTAAATTATTAAAGAATTATTAAAAAGTATTTAGAAAAAGATTAAATAAATTATTCAATCATTGTTTAATAAATTATTAAATTATTTTAAAATATGAATTTAATAAGAAAATTATTATAATTATTTAATAAATTAATAATTATTATTAAATAAAATATATAAGACATAAATCCTCAAATGACATTAAAAAAAATTAAAAACTTTTTTCTTATAAAAAGAGAATTATTCATTAAAAAAATTAACACATCACAATTTTCATGGTGTCTATTATATGTTGAATTAATGTTTATTATTTTTGTAGTTTTACCTTTATAATTTTCAATCATAACAAATTTTGAAAAATGTTAATACAAAAATTAGTTATAATTTTAATCTATTCTCTTTACGAATTAAATTATATTCAACGAATGAGCGTTAACGACTAGATTTAATGAATTAAAAATTTTCAGTATTTATAAATTGGTTAGATTTCTTTTATACTTATCATGTTTTATTATTATTATTATTATTATTATTATTATTATTATTATATATTTTTTATATATGATTCATTAAGATAAAATGTATATATTAATTAATTTAAACTGTTTTCTCTTATTTTGTTTTCAAGCAATGTTTATTTTCTTCATATTTGTATGTTTATATTTCATTCATTCTTTCATTTTTTGTTTATAAAATATCTATTTTTAACGACCCCCTTATAATTTCAAAGCCAAAAAAAACCATCTACCTTTTAATATCAACAATTATTAAGGATCTTCAACATTTTAAAAAACCTTAGGGTAAACAATATAAATTAATTTCGTTAGAAATTTGATGACAATAGGTATAGTGGTGAAATTGCACATCAATTTAAAAATATAATGATAAATTCGCTCAAAACAAAATGTAAAGATTCGTTAAAGTACTGGCAAAAAGAACAAAATTTGGTTCTTTTTCGGATGAAACGTTACTAGTTCAAACTGTATTAAATTTTTCAAGCTGTTACAAAACTTTGAATTTTAGCAATTGTCAAATTGTTTCAGGTAACTCCTTAAAGAAAACACTATCGTTGGCGACAACCTCTAAAGCTCAAAGATACCTTTATCTTTTATGGCGATTATTCAGGGGATGGTGGTAGCCTGGTAGGCCAGCAATGGATAAAATAAAATGCCCCTTTCCAAATCCCTAAATTCACTTTTGTATTTAAATAAACCCCCTGTTTTAAGCTTGTTTTCGGGCATCCTCCACCTTAATTAATTAAGAAAAATGCTAGATTGACCAGGCTGTCACACCACCTTCGTTCAATGCAAGTGTTTGAGGGCTTCAAATCATCTATCCAACTTTGTCACATTTTGTGTCTCGTTGAATTTTAGCTAGTGTTTTTAGCCAATTTTCTTTTTATAATGAGGTATGTAGGACTGAGATTCAATTATAAAAGAAATGTGACATAGGTTGGGATAGACGATTTGGAGCTGTGTTTGGGGGCGGGATAAAAATTAAAACAATAGTGCTAGATTGACTTGCAACAATTTGGAGATCTTTTTATTGTTTGGGAAGATTTCAACTCAAGATTTAATTCGGCCAGTAATGCCAGCAGCTGGAGAAAATATATGGGTGAAATCTACAAAATGATTAGAGTTGTCAACGGTGATATATGAGAAATTTTTATGTATCAGCCTTGCGAAAATAAAAACTAAAAATTAGAGTACCATCAAACTATTTTGGTCTAAAGGTGAGAGGGGAAAGATGCATGGAGGAGGGGGGAAAATTAGGGTTAATCTTATTTTTTAAAGTTATTTTTGGTATTTTTATCTTTCATTTAACTATCATTTTAATTGATGTATTCTACTTTTACATGAGTATTCTTAGAAAATATATATTATTCTAATATTTTTTATAATAGAGTTGTTTTTTTTTAAGGCTTATCGAGTCAAATATGATTTTATTTTATTTTGTAAACGTAGAGAATAATACTCCCTCCATTTTCAAAGAAACGTCCCCTTTGACTCGACACACCGTTTAAGAAAAAAATAACTGACTGTATTATAAATATTGATGTAATGTGTGATTTTCTTTAATGCCCTTAAACATGTTGTTATAATTAAAATAGGTAGAAAAAGTAAGGCTAAAGTGGTAAAAATGTTTTCATAAAAAAAAGGTATTGAAATAGGATAATTATTTTGGAATGAATAAAAAATGAAAGCAGTATAAGAGAATAATATATTTGTAATTTATTATAATTATCTTTTGTTTATTCTCTCATAATTCTATTGTATTTAGGTCTTCTAATTTCTTTTGTATTTGGACTTTCTAGATTAACTTGTGTAGCAAGTATTGTAATCATATAAATATGTTTTTCATATAAATAGAAAGCCTATGTCATTATTCATAAATTTTATTATTTCCTACATGGTATCAGAATCTCGCTCTTAAAACCTATAACCACTAAACTTCTGCAACACCACCACCGTCGCCCTTCCCTTACCTTGGCAACCTCCCAACCCTAAACCACCGATGCCGCCCCTTCTTCTCTACCTAGATATAGCATGGCTCAAACATCATCACCATCCAAGACCCACCGACACCACCAAAACCTATCAACTTATCAACATCTCAAACCACAACATCACCAAGCTTACACCCCACCAGCTATCTAGCCTGGAAGCTTCAAGTTGAATCCACGCTCATCGGGTACGATCTGTACAAGTTCATCGATGGCACCTTCCTCTATCCACCTACTACCATCACGCCAACAATACACAAGTCCCTAACCCAGCTTATCTCTCTTGTATGCGACAAAACAAACTATTGTTCGGAGCTCTTGTCGGCTTCTCACTCTACTTGTGGTGCCGCTCATTAGTCAAGTGGCAACCACTCGGGATACGTGGATCATCCTTGTTAACACCTTTGTTCACCCCTTTCGCGGGCACATCAAACAGATTAAGGACAAGCTCAAGCGGACTACGAATGGTTCTTAGTCGATTTTCGAATATATGCAGTTCATCAAGGGCAAATTTGATTAGCTCGCAGCCCTCAGAAAACCCCTCGACCATGAGGACCTCATAAAAACAGTGCTCGGCGGCCTTGATGATGATTATCGCTAGATCGTCGACGTAGTTGAAGGTCGGGACACTCATATCCCCTTTAATGAACTTCATGAGAAGCTCATCAATCGCGAGCTTATAGTACAACAAACCCACTACACCTCGCTACCTTACCCAGCCACAACCAATACAATGATGTAAGGGCACCATAGATCTTCTCCATCCTCGGTTCCTCGCTCCCAACAGCCCACCCAGTTAACCCAGTTTACTTGGTATCCTCCAACAGCTCACTCTGGTCCTCACCAGCAGGGAACTTACCTCGGCAAATGTCAAGGTTGTCGATAACAAGGTCACACGGTTGTTTAGTGCCTCAACTTCCAACTAGTTCCGTCCTCGGCAACAATCATACCTCGCTCCTCTCCAAGAGAAAATCTCACTACAACCTCAGACACGACAAATCAAGGATGTCTTTCATCTGACTTCGACAATCTCTCCCTTCACTCGCCGTACATCGATCCCGATGACATCTCCAAGTCTAACACGAATCTCACTGCTGGATGGCCAGCCTAACCAAAGTTTGTTCATTAAAAAAACGAGCAACTCAAGGATTCCTCGACAAACCCAACTCTAACCAGCTCGTCGAAAGTCTTCCCTCAACAGCTCGTTCTCAAGCAAATCAGGATTTCTCGGCAAACCAAGTTCGCCCTCCTTGGAAGACCAGCTCGATGACGCCCTCCCTCACTCGCTCGTTTCTCAAGCAACTCAAGGACTACTCGGCAAAACCAGCTCGCCGATGCCCTCCCTCAATAGCTCGCTCCTCGAGCAAATCGTGATTCCTCGACAAACCAAGCTCGTCCTCCTCGGAAGACCAGCTCGCCGACGCCCTCCCTCAACATCTCGTTCACGCGCACTTTCAGCATCATCTTCACAAATTTGGTCTCTCCTAACGGAGATCCATCTTGTGGAGAGATATAAAAGAATAATATCTTTGTAATTTATTATAATTATCTAGTTTATTCTTTATTAATCCTATTATATTTAGGTCTTCTAATCCTTTTAGTATTTGGACTCTCTAGGTTAACTTTGAGTAGCAAGTATTGTAATCATATAACTATGTTCTTCATATCAATGGAAAAACTTGTCATTATTCATAAACTTTATTATTTCCTACAATCAGGACAATCATTTAGAAACAAAGGGAGTATATATTAAAAATTCAATAATACTTCATCCGTCCCTAAATTATTGTCCTGTTTTTCTTTTTTGTTCGTCCCAAAATAATAGTCTTATTTGAAACATATCTTTTTAGGACAACACTTTTACCACTTTACCCATACTTTTTAGCATACTTTAATTATGTGCCACATACACATGAGCTTTTAAAGTAAACTACACATCCAACTAATATTAATAAACCAATCAAATGTGCTTTCGTAAATCGTGTGTCAAGTCAACCCAGACAATAATTTTGAGACGAAGGGAGTACTAGGTTACTACTATTCTTACAACAAAACCTTAGTGAAGAGTAAAAATGTCTCTTAAATAACACATTTGATCTTTACTAATTTATAATTGTAACAACATTTATAGAAATGATGGTAAACATAACATTTTTATTAAAAAAAATTAATCTATATTATAAAAAAGATCAGGGGCTAATTGACGGCTTAGATCGAATAGTGTTAAACACAACCGGTGGTCCAGATTGATTCGTAAATATGTGAGTTACATATAAACCCCTCAGTTATGAGTTTTGTTTGAATTACCCAACTCTACAACCAATAAGTATGTAATAACCCATCAGTTATGATTTTTTTTTTGAATTATCTTCTTTACAACCAATTACAGTTACATGAATACTTTCATCTAACACATTTTTTTAACTACATCATTCCGTTTGAGTTGACGAGGTGGTTATCTATAATTTATCTCGAACATCCATTAAGTTATTTTAATGAGATATATTTGTTTGTAAGTTTTTGTAATTAATTCTTGCAATTTTAAATATTTGTATTTTAATTTTATTATTAATATTTAGTTTGTAGTTTCTTAATTAATTGTTATCGTAATCAACTGAATCTCAATTTAATTTTTGTCCGACCTAGATTTATTTTTAAAAAAAACATTTCTTCATAAGTTTTGTAATTTTAAATATTTATATTTTAATTTCTTTCTTTTTTTAAAACGTGTGCTAAGTTTTCCTTAATAATCTGAAATATTTGTGATTTCAAAATAGTTTTTTATTAGTTCACTCTGTCTCATTCAATTTATTTTATATTTTTTGTTTGCTGCGGTTTTCATTTTTAAGTTTATTTCAATTAACAAGTGGATGAGTTACAAAATTTTACAACGAATAAAATGTTTTATTTCTTCAATCTTCGAGAAGTCGTTTTTTTTTTGTAGTGTACATTGATCCGACCCTACAAAATCTCAAGCATATACTAATTTATTCACATCATGCTCGCTTTATACATTGATCGCGTCAATACTAATATCGTGCCATTAGAACGCACGAAATCTAGTCTATATTATAAAACAGCTAGGTACTTGAGTAAGGCTATTCAGAGGTTGAGATTAAATTATCTTAAAACATTTAACGATTGAGATTCACCATCACATTCACATTTGTGAGTAATTATCCATTATTAACTCCCTATTTTTTCTTTCCATATTATAAGTCACCTCCTATAATTAATATTATGAGCAGCTACATTTTTTCTTATGCTTATGTTTTTTCTTCATAATATAAATTCACACCCTGCGATAAATTTCAATCTCTTAACTATCACTTAAAGCAATGTACCCAAATCATACTTTTTATTTTGATACTACTATTATTTAATTAAAATCAGATATAATGATACATAACACGAACATTAAGATCTAGTAGGTTTCTAAAAAAACCTTAAAGGCTCGATAATTAATTAAAGCTATTCCCCCTCGGCTCCATTACACTTTTGTCCGCGTTACACTGTACTTTCCGTCTTAAAAAACCGAACCTCCACCAATTTGAAAATTGTTTGTTATTCCAATTTCCACATACTCTGTTGCCTCTATTAAAAACTTTCTGGGAATGCCCGTCAGGAACATTCTGCTGTTTGCCAAGCCAGTAACATATCTCTGACCTGTCATCGGTGCTGCATTTACCACGCTACCCTTCTCCACTCTTTATAATATACATCAAGCCCCTCGTACTTTTTGAAAGTAATCATTCTACCCACCATGTAAATTTTTTCTTATCTCCACCACTTTCTGCTCCTAACATCCTCTGCAGTCGTAAGGATTCTTTTGTAATCAAATAAATAAATACCAGCTATGTTCTAAAATAATCCCGATCCGATCAATTTTAATACAAATCACATTGCAACCACTTTTAGGTAGAAATAACCAAGGGCGGTACTATTGGATTTGTGACACAGGTGGGGGCCACGAATGGAAGGGTTGAAACTTAGAGATCATTGGGATTAATTTGTCAGATAGTCAAATTAATCTTTAATAAAAATATCACGTTAATTACATTATTAAACTCTACTAAATACAATTATTATTATTTTCTTGAAAAGACCATGTTATATAGATATACCCAAGATTAGTAGCGAGGGGCAGAAGAGAAAAGATGCACTAAAGCTCAAAAACACTCCACAATGCCCTAAAGCTAGGACTATGTTTAGGTTCAAAGATTTTAATTACGATGTTTGTTTTACAATAAAAATAATACTCGTTTAGTTCCAAAGAAAGAGTCTCATTTCCCATATTAGCGTGTGCCCTTAAATATTGTCACATATCTAAAAAAAGATATACTTTTAGAGTTTTAAACACAGTAAAACAATTAAAGTTATAATTTAAAAATAATTTACTTGTCAAATAAGACTATTGTTTTATAAATGAGAGAATAAGATTATCTTCATGATGCAGAATGTTGATTGCATTTAATTTCAAGACAAAGTTGGAAATATTAATTGACCATAGAATCTTGTTTTTCTTTTCAATTTCAATTGGTTTAGACATTAGACTATTAGAATTAGAGTATTCATTTAGGCATAGTCAACTTGTGAGTTGAGAAAAGGAAGCAGTTGGTTGGAATTTGTAAACCATATATCCATATATCCATGGGTGATGAGGTGAGCAAGTTGATGAACATTGAACAATATGATAAGACTAAGTTACCTCATTAATTAAAGTGCCTACCTATGCTTTTATATCAAGAGTGACATATACTACTCTGTTTTCTAAATGAGTACTTTATTTTAGTTATTTTTTATAAAAACTAAATAGGTAGATTTCTAGATCATTTTGAAAGTGTGTGTATATATATATATATATATATATATATATATATATATATATATATAAAATATCTCAATGTTACCTTATGGTCTTTCTAGCGCTCATTTTGACACGATTGATTACAAAAAAGAATTTAGTAACTTTATGTAGGAAAAAAATACACTCTTCCTTCCGTTTCAAACAAAGAGTTTTCGTTTGAAAATCAAACTTTTAAAAAAAACACTTTTAGTAATCAATTAGTAATAAAATGAAATTTTGAAATTAAACATTTCAAAATGGAATAGATGAGATGATTATTTGCGCGAAACGGATGAAATATTATTCATTTAGGCACACAAAAATATTAGTGAAAGAGGAAATACTAATCATGATTAAAGTCACATTCAGATATAATTTCGTAGCCCGAAACCTTAGTACCTTACGTACTCAATCATTTTAAAAATCTTAGTTTCATTACAAAATACTGGTGTTAGTTTCAGATTAGGTGAATTAGGTTGACATTTGATTACTGCTCGTTATCATTTTTCCTACCCTATTAACCGCCAACATGTATTACGTGTCAGGACTAAGGAGAGAGCGCCGTCGGGGACTTCAAACTTAACCGAACATACCTTACCTTATCGTCTTTTGGTTTTCAGGCGATTAAAACTAAACAAAAATATGTAATCAAGTTTTTGGTTGGGGGTGAGGAATTTAATTTTTATAGTGGTGTTTGATAATTCATACCCCCAAGTTGCTTTTGTTGTCCTGTTTATTTAACATAAAAGTTTCCAAACCACATTATTATCACAAATTTAGTAGTATTTTTCAATTTTGATTGAAACATAAACTAGTTCCCAAGTGTTCTCTTAAGTTGTTCCATAATGAATTCAATTTCACAAACTAAAGTTACCATAACAATATTATTTTAGCAACTTAGAGTATATTTCGTGGAATGTTTTGTGGCCAAAATGCTCAATAATGCACTCTAAGGGTAAAATAGGACATCCTATTTTATTTATTTATTGTTTTACTATTTCTTGCTCCTAAAGCAATGGTAAGTTATTATCATATTTAAACACTTCCAAAAACTCTAAAGATCTTTAATTAAATTGACAAAATATTTGGTAAGATTCTTTGACTAAAATTAGGAAACTAATTAATTTATTTCCTAATAATTTGTTTCCTTAAAGTTTTGGTTTTTTATTTGTGTATGACTTTAGTTCAAGCATCTATTATACAATACAGCTCAGTCTCATAAAGAACGGTTAAGATTGATTATTTTATTTTATATCAAACGGCCGAGATTGATTATTTTACTTTATATCAAACGTGAGATTGCGTATTTATACTTATATCAAACGTAATTTATTCTGTGTGTCCCCTAAATCGTGAAGATTCATAATCTAATCGAATGACTACATTATTATTTTACATTTACTCTTTTACTGAGATTTTACGGTTTTAAAGTTAATATTTTACGTTTTTATAGTTTTACAGTTTTATGATTGCAAAAGTTTGTATTTGTATTTTTTTATCTTTTTAATTGTTATCGTAATTAACTTAATCAATTAAATTTTTTTCCGACCCGTAATATCATATACAAATTTAAAATTTTTTTAAAAAAACGTAACTTTTGTAATTTGAATTTTTTTAACTGTTATTGTAATTAACTTAAGCAATTTAATTTTTGTCCGACCCATTTTATCCGTTTGTATACAAACTTTTAATTAATCCTCTGCTCCGCACAAAGAGGACAAAGTCAATTTTTTTAAGAAAATAATATTTTTAGTAGTTCACTTCCACAATATATTTTTGTCGGCCTGCTTTGTCCCGCAATTTCAGATACAAATTTTAATTAATCCCTGAGAGAAAGTCAATTTTTTAAGAAAATAATATTTTTAGTAGTTCATTTCCATAGTATTTGCTTCATTTATTGAGAGAAAAAGTACTAGTATATATATATATATGAAGTGTTCGTGCAGACGATGGGTGACGCTGAAAGAGAGAGATCACGCTAGAGAGAAGAAACTAAGAGATGTTCTGAAATTTAGATGCAGCTTTGAATGCAACTTCATCACAAGCTGTATTACTGTTTTTGCTGTTTGTTTTCCTAATTGTTAGGAAGCTTATTTTTTTAATCTCACGCTTTCTATACTCTATTTTTTGTGGGTTTTTCTCTCCGGACTTGTTGTCTTGTGAGAGTTTTGGTATTTGGTTGGATTTCACAATTTGTTTTGTTAAACTCATTAATCTTTTAGTGAAATCTTTTTTTGCCATAAGACAAGATCTACAAGTATAGCTTGTAAATTGCTCGATAAACTTCTGTATTTATTACTGCTTTAATAGATTTAAAAACTTCTACTATTTACTTGTTTTATATTCTCGTCGAGGCACATTTGGATGCAGCTGCATTGACAGTTTTCGTTGAAATTTTAGCTGTTGTTGATCTTTCAATTGGTATCAGAGACTCCTCTTGACGACATTAAGAGAAAATTCTAGTTGTAGCCATGTTGGATTCTCAATATGAGAATGTTGTTTGTCCTCCTACCTTGACTAATGTTAATTACTCAATTTGGAAAGTTAAGATGTGTATCTTAATCAAATCAATTGATGTGAGAGCATTGCTGGCTGCTATGAATGGTTGGACTCCACCTAAGACTACTGATAATGATGGTGATGCTAAAATTACTAAAGAAGCAAATAGGTTCACTGAAGATAGAACCACAGCCTCCTTCAATTCCAAGGCTCTTTCAGCCATATCCAAAGCCTTAGATGCCAACACCTTTATGATTATTGCTAATTATGACTCAGCTAAAGATGTGTAGGAGGCCTTTCAAACCTTATGCGAAGGACCTGCTAGTGTTCGTGCTTCCAAATTTAGACCGCTTACTACACAATTTGAGAACACTAGAATGAATGAAACTGAAGATATTATGTCTTACTATGGTAGGTTGCTTAATATGTCTAATTATGCTCTTACTTTAAGTGATCTTATCACAAATGAACGTCATGATGCGCACTTTGCCTGAAAGATTTAATGCTAAAATTTGTGTTATTGAGGAAGCCCATGATATTGATAAAATGAGCTTTGACAAACTTGTTGGTATTCTCCAAAACTTTGAGTTGAACCTCGATGAGCAAATTAAGCAAAAAGACAAAAAGGCAAAGGTGCATCATCTCTAGTCCTTCTGTGAAAAGCATTGTCTTGCCTTCTGTTATTGATGTGCCTTTTGATCTGCTTGAATTACACAAAGAAATTGAAGAATCTGACTTTTGAAGACTCTATGGCTCTTTTAACTACCAAGTTTAAAAATAGTTTGAAAGCCAAAGGTTAAAATAGATCTCCATCTTCAAGCACCAAAGCTAATTTTAAACTTGAATCTAGCAAGTTCATTCCCAAAGAAAATTCCTTTCAAACTCCTTAAAAACCTTTTACAAATCTTTTTGCTAAAAAGTCTACATGTAGTGGCAAAAATATTGATTCTATTTAGTGTAGAGCGTGTCAAGGTTTTGGTCATTATGCTAATACTTTAAGAAAGAATGGTTTGCATTTTTCTGCTACTCTGAGTGACAGAAATGATGAAGATCCAGGCGATCTCATCACTCTCACAACAGTACAATATGTTTAGACTAATCTTGCAGGTGTCTCAGGTGATGAAGCTTGCAATGCAGCTGCATCACAAGGTGCATCAGACAGAAGCTGGGATGATTCTCTCTGCTTCAATTCTTCCATAACTGAAGATGCTCCAAAATCTGAATGTACAGATGAGTCAGAACTGTTGGAAGTATATAATGAATTATACAATGATTGAGAGAAAATAACTTGCCAAGTAAAGGTTCTTGGAAAGTCAAAATGAAGCACTCAAGAAGGAGAATGAAAATCAAAAGGAATGCATTGTTAGACTAGAGTGTTTACTCACGAAGAAGTATGTTGAACTTGTATCTTTGAAAGAAGATCTTGACTATGTAAATGAACCGTGGTAAAATGGAATTCTGGAAAACTCAAACTTGATGAGATGTTGAAGGTTGGTCAGAATGTCAAATTTGGACTTGGGTTCAAGTCAAAATCTTTGTCAAGGAAGGTGAAGGAACTTGATCATCATCCTTTTTGAACCAAAACAGTCTTCACATACCTTCCAAAACCCCAATCTCTTTGAAAAACCTAAAACTAGGAAGAGAAATTTTGTGTGTCATTAGTGCCATAAACCTGGACATATTTAGTCCTTCTACTACCAGAAAAAGGCAAATTATGCTAAAGAAGTTAGACAAGCCTACCTTACCCGCAACCAGATACAACACCGAATGCAGCTGCATCGGCCAAAAATGTCTAGAAAAGTCTAGGTTCCTAAAGAAAGTTTCAAAACTACTTCTAAACAAGAACCTTTTGATATATGTCCAGGAGCCCCTCGTTCAGAATTTGAATTTTGCAATGTAACCTTCACCTCTTTAAAATCTCACATTGCTGGTTCTTGGTACTTTGATAGTGGATGTTCAAGGCATATGACTGGGTCTATTGAGAACTTGGTGGACTATATGAACATCAATGGAGGATCCGTTACCTATAGAGGGGGTGCTAAAGGCAAGATTGTTAGAAAAGTCACTCTTAATGTTGATGGCCTTCCCAAGCTCAAAAATGTCTACCATGTTGAAGGGCTTAAAACAAATCTCATAAGCATAAGTCAACTTTGTGATGATGATCTTCAGGCACATTTTGATAATAATTCTTGTGAAGTTTTTGATAAAGATAACAAATGCTTATTAACAGGTACAAGATCATCAGATAATTGTTGCATGTACAACAATGTGCAAACTTGTCATAGTGCTAGTATTGATGTCACTAACTTATGGCATCAAAAGTTGAGGCATATGAGTTTTCATAAGCTTCAAGAGCTTGTAAAACATGAGGCTGTGAGAGGATTGCCAAGTTTGAACAAGAATTCCACAAAAGTGTGTGAACCATGCCAAAAGGGTAAGTAAACCAAGGCATCCTATCCTGCTATTTAACATTGCTCCACATCTAGATGTCTTAAGATGATTCACACTGATCCCATGAGTCCTATTGAGGTAGAAAGTCTTCGTAAGAAAATGTATACCTTTGTGTGTGTTGATGATTTTTCTAGATACACTTGGGTTATTTTTTTAAGAGATAAATCTGACACATTTGAAGCTTTTAAAGCTTGGTCTGCCCATGTGATAAACTTGTATGATCTAAAATTCATTAGAATTAGATTAGATCATGGCACGAAATATGAAAATTTATCTTTTCAAAACTTTTGTGATGCTAATGGAATTACACATGAGTTTTTGCTCCAAAAACTCCCCAACAAAATGGAGTGGCTGAGAGAAAGAATCGTGCATTACAAGAGATGGCAAGGGTCATGTTAAGTTCAAAAAATGTCAAAAAGATTTTGGGCTGAAGCTTTAAATATAACTTGTCACATCGGTAATAGAGTATACTTGAGACCAAGTAGTATCATGACTCTCTATGAAATTTTGTTAGGAAATAAACCCACGTTGAAATACTTCCATGTCTTTGGGTGTGTATGTGTATTACTTGCTTAATGATAGGGGTCATCTTTCCAAGTTTGATTCTAGGAGTGATAAGTGTGTGTTCATGGGGTACTAAGCTAGTTGTGCTTATAGGGTGTTTAACCTTAAAACTAAGACTATTATGGAATCCATGAATGTTGTATTTGATGACCTAACAGATCTTGGCCACAAAACTGTTGAAGATGATGTTTCAGGTTTGGTAGATTTTGGTGATCTTGGGACAACTCCACAAGTTTTAGATCCTACAGTTGATGGACATTCAGACTTTGTTCCAGAAGCACAAAATTCAGAAGCTGAAAGTTCATAAAATTCAGAAAATACGGATGCAGCTTTTGATGCAGCTGCATTGGAAGATGCATTGGTCAAAAATTATGGAGATACTGAAACTGAACATGCTGGAACATATTCCATCGCAGTCAAGACATACCCAATCGTATACAGAAAATCCATCCAACCTCTCAAGTGATAGGTAATGTTCATGATGTCATGTCTACAAAGAAGAAAGGTAAGGTTGATTATAGGAAATTGGCTTGCCTATACTATCTTGAATGTGAAGATTTTAATGCATCATGTTTTGTGTTAGCCATTGAACCAAAAAATGTGAGTGAAACTTTAAAAGATGAATGTTGGATCAATGCTATGCAAGAAGAGCTTAATCAATTTTCAAAAAATGATGTTTGGTTTATTGTGCCTAGACCCACCTCCATGAATGTTATTGGAACAAAATGGATTTTCAAAAACAAATCGAATGTTGTGGAAGAGATAATTAGAAACAAGGCAAGACTTGTGGCTCAAGGGTACACACAGGTTGAGGGGGTGAATTTTGATGAAACCTTTGCACATGTGGCCCGCATTGAGTCCATACATCTTTTGCTAGCCATTGCATGCTTTCTAGATATAACTCTTCAACAAATTGATGTGA
Organism: Codonopsis lanceolata; assembly: GCA_013146195.2. Classification (NCBI taxonomy): domain Eukaryota; kingdom Viridiplantae; phylum Streptophyta; class Magnoliopsida; order Asterales; family Campanulaceae; genus Codonopsis; species Codonopsis lanceolata. Next base: position 127,644,422 of record CM028380.1, on the reverse strand, counting down.
AAAGTGCTTTTTTAAATGACATTTTAGAAGAAGAAGTTTTTGTTGAAACAACCAAAAGGACTTGAGGACCCCCCATAAACCAAACTATGTTTTCAAATTGAAAAAATGGCCTTGTATGGTCTTAAACAAGCTCCTAGAGCTTGGTATGAGAGACTTACAAATCATCTTTTAAAAAATGGTTTTAAGAGGGGTGAAGTGGATCAAACACTTTTTATTCAAAAAAAAAGACAAACACATTTTGATTGCACAAATCTATGTTGATGACATTGTGTTTGGATCCATTTCCAAGTCCTTGGAAAAATAATTTGTGAATTGCATGACATCATCATTTGAAATGAGCATGATAGGAGAGCTAACATTTTTCCTTGGTATTCAAGTGAAACAAATGCATGAAGGGATGTTCATTTCTCAAGCCAAATATGTTATTAACTTGGTGAAAAAATTCAATCTTGAGAATGGAAAGAAAAAAAAACCCTATGGGTACATCCAACAAGCTATGCAAATAAGAGAATTTTGAGAATGTTGACCACACTTTATATAGAAACAATAGGAAGTTTATTGTATTTGATTGTCACACGTTCAAATATCATGTATAGTGTGTGCTTGTGTGTTAGATACCAAGCAAACGCAAAGGTCTCTCATTTGAAAGTCGTCAAATGAATAATTAGGTATGTTGGAGACACTTCTTCTATGGGTTTGTGGTACACAAAATAGACTAATACCAATTTAGTTGGTTTAAGTGATGCTGATTGGATGGGTAGTGTAGATGACATGAGAAGTACAACTGGTTTATATTTTTATTTGGGAAATAACTTGATTTATTGGTTTAGTAAAAGACATAATTGTGTTGACCTTTCTATAGTTGAATCTGAATACATTGCAGTTGGTAATGAGTGCACACAACTTTTATGGATGAATCAGATGATTAAAGATTATGGCCTACACATTGATGTGTTAACCATGTATTGTGATAACACCAGTGCAATTAGTATAGCAAAAAATCCAGTTCAACACTCTAGAACAAAACACATTGATATAATACACCATTTTATTATAGACTTGGTTAAACAATGTGTTGTTTTATTAGAACATGTTGGGACAGAAAATCAATTGGTTGATATATTTACTAAGAGTCTAGATTTTGAGAGATTTATTAATCTTAGGAAATCTCTTGGTATGTGTGTCATGTGATTTTACACTTGTTATTTAAAATAAAAATAAAAAATAGGCATCCTTGCATTTTGTTTTTAAGGGACACTCTAGATCAATTGTTACACATGTTTGTGACTTGTGTTGTTCCTTGGGAATTGCATTCAATAACAGTTGTGACTATATTTTATGATTCTTTTTCTCTCTCACAGTTCTTGAGCATATTTTGAAGTCCACAAAAGAAAGAGCTACCTAAAGTACAAGAGTTGTAGCATCTTATCTTGGTATAATGGAACTTTGGTTCTCATGGGTTGATCTTGAGAAAAATGAATACCCTTAAAAAAGTATGAAAGCTACCTAAAAGAAAAGAGCTACCTATGAACAAGGTTTGTTATCATTCTCTCTTGGGACTATGAATCTTTGGATTTTATGGATTGATCATGTGCAAAATGACTTCCCTTGGTAAATAGTGTGAAAGGTTTCTTGTGGCATGGTTTGTATAGCTTGAAATAAAGTAGAACTATACTCATAGGAAAATAAGGTATCTATGAAATTTGAAATAAAGAAATTATATGGGAAAGGAGCATGTTTGAGAAAGGAAAATATGTAAAATTGCACAAAATTTCAATATTGTTGAATGCACCTCCCAATGTAGCTGCATCGGGAACTACATCGATTGATCTGGTCATATTTTCACATGTGTGTAATTGCATTATTTGATAGCCTGCTTGATCTTTCTACATCATATTCTAGGCATAATTTTAGGATATGCATTGTTGGTAAAAGTATCAGCCTGTTGAATTTTTATCCTAAGATTAAATATGCAAATTAATTGCCAAAAATTTCCATATTGAAAAATATTGAGTGGTTGTCAAATCTTTGTGGGGGTGATAAGAGACTTTGAATTTTGGATATGGGTTGTTAAAAGTATTGTTTTGGGTTGATCAATTTTTGGATAACACCTTATTGTGTTTTTCTAAAAATCTTGGATTTATTTGAGGAAGCCTAAATTATTTTTGGAAAGAAATTTGTTTTGCCCCATAATCTGTACTTATCAATCTATCTACACCTGATTTCATGCCCAAAATACATGTCTTGTGGACTTGTGTTTGATTTGGTCAATATAATCTCCTTTCAAAAATTATTTTTTAAACTTAACTAGAATTGGTCTCCTCATCTTCCAATGCATTATCTCATAACGGTTAATCCCTTGTTTGTAGTTCTGTGAAGTGGTTTAATTTTCAGGTTGAAGAAATGAAGGCTCTCTCATTCACTCACAAATTTCTCCTTAGCAATTTTCCCCCTAATTTACCGAAGATCTCGTGCCCTTTCTTCTCTTCGTCTTTCATTCTACAAACCTTAAATTCATCACCAATGGCTCTAACCCTTTCAGCCCTTCAAACTCCAAACACGCAACCCCTCTAATGAAGCAATGCGAATTCACCCAAAGCTTCATTGCCTGAAATTTATGTGGCTGAGCCCTCAGTTGCCACTGACATTGTTGTTGATAAGCTCATTCCTGAACCACCGTCCAGTATTCTTCCTAGTGACAAAGACAATGTCATTGATGTTGATAATCATGGAGACTTGACCATTTTTCCCCAAATTGGAAACCCTTTTGTCAAAAAGTCTATGAGGTTGAGAGGAATTCCAATCAATTATGAGAACCCCAATGCTGTTGAAGTTTCCAAGGCAAAGAAACTCAAAGTAACTCCAAGGAAATTTGCAGAAGAAGTTAAAACTTTGACTAACAGTGATGATGAGGATTTTGAACCCTCTGGTTCCTAGTTTGTGGTGGCTCCACATGCCTCTCCTCATCAAATTGGAAGCAGTTCTAGTGCAGCGTCACCCTTGGATGTTGTTGGTGGGGTTCTTGAAAAGAGGACTACCCAATTCCCTCACCAAAGGTTGTGTTCCAGAATGACTCTCCCAGCCAAGCTCAAGATGAGACATCTCCTTCTATTCACATTAAAGAAATTGACATTAAATTCTCTGATGAGCAAAGAACATTGGCTGAGTTCATGGAAAATTTGAAGAATGATCCAAGGCCAAGCCATGTTCCTTCCTCTATCTCATCTGAGTTTGATGACAGCTCAGACAAGGATTTTAAGGAAAAAGAAGCCTCATAAGAGAGTGATGAAGCTCCAGCAAGGTTTCTCAGAAGCCGGACTATTCCTCTTACCAAAGCAGCTGTTGGTGAACCTGCATCCAGTGGTGCATCCACTGAACTGGACGTAGGTAACCCATTTTCTTCCACCTTCCTTACTCCTACTGCCTTCCTTAGATACAATCTAGGTAGAAGAGTTGTTGAGAAAGACTAATTCCTATGGAAGACCTAACTGCCCAAAATTTAGTTCGATTCTTTAATGATAGGAACCTTTTGTCCACTCTCACATCTGCTGTCCCTTATGTTAAAGAGATAGTAATGGAATTCTATGCCAATTTAAAGAAAAGGATAACATCTATTGGTGATCCTTTATTTGAAAAAATCTTTGTTAGAAACAGTTTGATAGAATTATCCTCTTTTTTCATTAATAAGCACTGTGGGACACCAAATGTGCTTGTGACTGGGTTTATTTGATTTGAACATGTGTGTGAAAGAGTTGAGTGGTGGCCTCATCAAAAGTTGGCCAGGAAAGAAGTCCAAGGTCAGTACTGCCAAATTGACCTCTCTTTATGTTGTTATGCATAAAATATGTTGTGAAATTGGGCACCTACTTCATATGTTAATTTAGTGACTGAGGAGCATGAAAAATTGATGTATCTGATTGGCTTGGGATTACCATTTAATTTTAGGGACTTGGTATTTAAGAAGGTGATTTCCTTAGCTGAATCGGAAGGTGACAAGAGGGCCCTTCCTTTTCCTTCCCTCATTTACAGTTTGTTGATAGCCCAGGGAGTTGAACCAATGGAAAATGAAAGACACACCCATGTCCTAAACTCTCTTCCTATATTATCCAAACTTCTGAAAAGTGATAGAATCAGAAACCTTTCTTTTGTCTATCCATTCACCCCATACTTTGAATCTGCTTCTCCTCAAGCTTTGCAACCTGAAGTTCCAGCTCCTGCAGCTGTTGTGACCAATGCAGTTGCATCTGCAGCTACATCAATCTCATCAGCCCTCCCTAATCTGTTATCTGGAGAAACTGCTCTCATGGCCTTGTCCTTCATCAGTAATCAACTTAAGCAGGTCAAGTCTCAAATTGCATACCTTCAGATATTGGAAGTCCAGTACACAGCCTACACAGCCTGGCTTGACATGCATTCTGGTCCCTTCGTCCATTCTGGCCAAATAGGGGGAGAGACGAAGACAAATGTTACTGCTAAGGACAATGAAGAAGAAGATGAAGTTGTTGAAGATGATAATGATGATGAAGATGAATCAAATTCTGTTTGATTCTATCTGTTTATTCATCTTTTTACCTTGTGGTTTTGTGATAACACTTTATAATCTGTTTTGCTATGGTGTTGTGTATGTTGGATAATGTTTTCCATGGTTGCATCATTGGTTTAAGTCTGATTTGTGCTCTTGATAAAATTTGCTTTACTAGACTTGCACAAAATCAGGGGGAGATGATATTCTAACCAAATGCAGGTTAGATGGTTTGATATGTGTTGAATAAACACTTGTCTTTTTTTACCAGAAAGATTCAACAAAGATAGAGATTGTAAGGGTAAAATAGGGACATCATATTTTATTTATTTATTGTTTTACCATTTCTTGGTCATAAATCAATGGTAAGTTATTAGAATATTTAAACACTTCCAAAAGCTCTCACGTGTCTTTAATTAAATTGACAAAATCTTTGGTAAGATTCTTTGACTTAAATTAGGAAACTAATTTTATAAACTAATTGATTTATTTCCTAATCTTTTGTTTTTCTTATTTGTGTATGACTCTAGTTCAAGTATATATATATATATATATATATATATATATATATATATATATATATATATATATATATATATATATATATATATATATATATAATGTTTGTGCAAATGATTATATATATATAATGTTTGTGCAAATGATGTGTGACGCTGAAACAGAGAGATCACGCTAGAGAAAAAAAACTGAGAGCTATTCTGAAATTTGGATGCAGCTTTGAATGCAGCTTCATTACAAGCTGTATTGTTGTTTTTGCTGTTTGATTTCATAGTTGTTAGGAAGCTTATTTTTTAATCTTACGTTTTCTATACTCTATTTTTGTGGGTTTTTCTCTTCACATTTGTTGTCTTGTGAGAGGTTTTGGTATTTGGTTAGATTTCACAATTTGTTTTGTTAAACTTATAATCTTTTTGTGAAATCATTTTTGGCCATAAGGTTGGATCTACAAGCATAATTTTTAAATTGTTTGATAAACTTCTATATTTATTACTGCTTTAATATATTAAAGACTGCCGATGTTTACTTGTTTTATATTTTGGTCAATACACATTTAGATGCAGTTGCATCACAAGCTGCATTGACAATTTTAGTTGAATCCTAGTTACTGTTGATTTTTCATGCACCTTTATAACTAAAAAAAACGTTTCAATGCTAAGGTTGTTTTGCAAACGAGCTGCGTTTTTAAGCGTTATATTAATTTATTAATGTGTTATTTTAGAGGTTAACTAATACTCTTTCAATTTTGCTTAAAGCAAAGAGTAAAGTCTAATAATTAAGTGATATTATTATTATTATTATTATTATTATTATTATTATTATTATTATTGCTATTTTCGTTTCTTCCTCAAAAGCTCAAATTGAGTACTTCTAATATATTTTAAATTGGATTTAACATTGATTGGCTGACTTAAACTAGACTAACTAGTGCTCACTAAAGTTATTTCATAATGAATGCATTTTCTTTCAAGATATTATGTTCACTTTCAATAAGAGCTGTCACAACAATAATTTTTTGGAAAATTATTTATAATAAATGAGGTATTTGGAGGTTAACTCATTTCTTTTAAGATTCGGAAAAACTCAAAATCTTACATGTTACACTAAGAATAACCTCAACTAAATTTGAGATGACGAAAACTTATGAAATACTATTTTATGAATATTTTTTGTAAAACATATCTTTTTTTACTCGATTCATTTTGTATTGGTGGGTTGAATTGAAAGAGTGAAATTATGTTTTACGAATTATGATACATAAGACGGTGTTAAAGGAGACCCACCAGATCGAGATTACTCGTGGTCGTAGCAAATACATAAAGTAATAAAAGTTTGTATTAAACATTCTAACTTCACTAATATTTTCATGATTTGGTAAAAGAAAATGCAAAAAAAGTGCTTTGTGTCGCCACTCAAGTAGCAGGATCAAAAGATGATATGAGTGAACATCAGTCTTAACAATATATAAGTTTTAATTTTGCTATATGACTGTTAAGAGTAGCATCAATATTGTAGGAGATCCACTAAACAATTCGTTTATGCAAATAGGATGAACTTTGGCGTATGAGACTAATTGAAAGCCCTAAATTCAGTTAATTGCATCGCAACACAAGATTTGAATTTTGAAGTATCCTTAACAAATACTCCCTCCATCCCTAATTAATCGTCTTGACCCGGCGCACAGTTTAAGAAGAATTAATTGACTTGATTATTTATATTGGTTTAATGTGTAGTTTCTTTTAATGTCCATGTATATGTGGCACATAATTAAAATAGAGTGAAAAAGTAAGGGTAAAGTGGTAAAAGTGATGTTCTAAAAAGGTAAGTTTCAAAGTGGACAATTATTTTGGGACGGACGAAAAAGAAAAAGAAGACGATAATTTAGGAACGGAGGGAGTACTAATTCTGAGGCATATTATGAAAATAAAATCACGACCCTGAACACTTTCCCCCTTTTACAACAAATACTTTCGTGTAATATTAAGGGCATAATTATTTCTCGATTCATAATATCGTCTCCTTTTAACTTTTCAAAAGAATAAAATAACAAAAAAATGGCTCAAGGCACATTTAATGACCATAATATTATTCTTTTAATAATTAAGACATTTATTTCACGAGGTGTCCAAATGGTCTCAAGAAAATGGGTAGAGTTGGAGGGGCTTTTCGTCAAAATATATGAAGCACGGTTACTACAAGCCTACAGGGAGTACGAACGACGCGACGCGACACGCCCAATTCATTTTAGCCAGGAAACGACGACTAACGGCATTAAAAAATCAGAAAATATTTCTACTATTAGTATATTTCAGTTTATTCTCTCTCCCTCTCTCACACATTCATTGACATTAATGACTACTTTGCTTTTGGTGTGTTTTTGAAGTGTTCTCTGCCGGATCTTATTTTTTGCTCTCCAAATTCTCACACCAGATTCCTTTTCGTTCGTCCAATCCTTGGCATCGCTTCAACCTGTGATTCTTCCAGGTTTTCCGACTAATTTTGAAGCAACATGTTTCGTAACTGTTTCGACTGTCATTTCCCGCATTAACAGGTAAAACATAAATTCTTCTCCACTTCGATCAATGCGTTACAGTTTTTGATTTTTTGAATTGTTCCTTAATTTTCTCTAACGTTAATTTGATGCTCATTTTCTGCTTTTGCTGGTGAAAGTTGATCTGGCCGCTTTTAATTTAATTTATTTTTCTGTATGTATGGGTGTTTGTGTGGGGAGAAAGTAAAAGTTTACAGCAATTCTGGTACCGCCGGTGCTCTTTTAGTCTTTGGTGGCGGATTCTATTTTTTGTCGTCAGAAACTAGTATGATATGAACAACCTAGCATTGAAAACTAGTGTTTCTCGATTTTTTCCTACATTTTTTCGTGAATGAAGCCGAGTACAGGTAGGGTAATGGTTGAATGTGATTTATGTAGTTTCTGATTATAACGTTCTGTTTTGGACTTTGAGCTATACGTACATAATCGTTTGTTGATTTACAGGAGCCACTGAATCAGTGAATCTCCTTTGAACTGTGAATAGCCTTAGTTTTTGGCTTTGTTTGGTTGATGCTTTTGTTTTCCTTTTGTGTTTCAGATCCCCTTCAATGTTTTTATTTTTTAGCTCTTTTTTTTAATTTCAATTTTGGGGTTCAGTTACCATATCTGATCATTGTTTGTTAAATGGAGCAATAATTTGTAGACAACCACACTCACACACAGACATAAAACCGAATAAGGTCCTCATGCTAATGAAGTTATCAAATTCTGAAAGTGACTTTCATAAACTTTTTTTTAATGAATGCTCGACAATATTGCAGGTGTATTGATGGATTGAATGCCTAGCACCAACCATTGAAGCACAATCTAGGAGATGAAAGACCTATCATCTGGGCTGATTATAGGAGTTTCCATTGGGGTGGTAATCGGAGTGCTTTTGGCAATTTTTGGGCTGTTCTGTTTTAGGTATCACAGGAAACGATCACAGATAGGAAATAGCAGTTCTAGAAGAGCAGCAGCCATCCCCATTCGTGCAAATGGTGCTGATTCTTGCTCCATACTATCAGACTCGTCTTTGGGTACTGAATCATCCAAAACATCGGTACAGAATGGCATGTCCTTTTGGCTTGGGGGACTTAAAAAGACCCATGTGGTTGCTGCTTCTGGAATTCTCGAGTATTCTTACAAGTAGGATAATTGACCTTTTGGACCAATGCACCCTTTTAATTTATGTCGTTTACTATTTTATTCTGACTCCATGGATTTCATATCATGAAAATGTTGGGAAAATCTGCTTGCTTATTGCAAAATTCGCCGGTAGAAGTTTCCAATTAAATGGAACTGTTGATAGACAATCACTCTGTTAATCTAGATATCCTTCTCTCAATTTTTGACGGAGTCAACTTGCACATCCTTCCCACACTCAAAACCCCAAATGTGTTTAAAAGTTTAGGGGTATTTTTGGCATATGAAGTGCCTTTGGTATTCTTAAATTTAGTTATGAAATCCAATAATTAAACTTGTTTATCTTCCAATCCCAAGGGGTCACACTTACCTATCAAACAAAAAAAATTAAACTTGTTTATCGACTGTGAAATGAGTGGATTGATTAGTTATTCTGTGTGTGTGTATGTGAGAGAGCCTCACATCTCAGAGACAACAGTTATACCAGCTGAATAGTTAATACTTAAATTATCAGTTGTTTCTATGTAAAGTAACAGCTGTGCATACAGTACGTAAACAAGAACATGTTCATGAGCATCTACCCCAGAAATCTACTGATCTCCAAGCCAAATACCCAGCATCTGATTTAAAAGTTCACTGATAGTATATTTTAAACATCACAGAACCCTTCGACCAATTTTGTGACGTGTTTGTGTACTAGTGGACAAATGTGTATGCTTGTATGTTTTGTTTATGAACTTTATTGAACGATAACGTGCATTTCTTCTCTGTTTTTTATGCTTGCTTACTTGTACCTATTGCTGGACGTGTTGGGTTTGCTTTTCATCTGTTAACCATGTTTCTTTTGCTGCTCAACAGAGATTTACAGAAAGCGACCTACAATTTCACCTCATTGATTGGCCAAGGCGCATTTGGTCCTGTTTATAAAGCTCAGATGTTAACTGGTGAGACAGTTGCTGTCAAAGTTCTTGCAACTGATTCTAAGCAAGGCGAAAAAGAGTTCCAAACAGAGGTATTGGTTGATTATAATTGGATTCTTTAAGTCACCCAGACAAAGATCTAACTACTATTAAGGATTTGATTAACATTAGTTTCTTAGCCTCGTACAACTTAGATTCACATTCTCAATACATTTGGTTGCCATCTACTTATCAAAGAAAAAAAAAAAAATATATATATATATATATATTTATATATATGTATATATATATTTATATATATATGTATATATATGTATGTATATTTGGTTGCCATCTAAGAAAACTATTTCATCAAGAATACATGTTATATGACACCGCTGGGAGGATAAATCATTAATAGCTCTATGCAGAAGAATTAATCAATAAATGATAATATCATTAACTTTGGAAACATTGTTGTGACTTGTGAGAAGCACTATCGAGCTATATTATGTCTTAGGGTATCACAAATTATATAGAACATATTAAGCATATAGTCCGTGTTGCACCATGTTGAACTTGTGTCATACTTGAGAAAGGTGGCAATCATATCAATTTGGCATGCTTGATAAAGGAAAAAATAGATGTACTCTTACCTCCAAAAGTAACACGCCCTGTTAATTTATATATATTTCGCTTGATTATCTTAAATTATTTATGCTGGCACTTTGCATCGAATGAAGACCTTATCAAAAAATAATAATAATAAAAATAAATATATATATATATATATATATATATATATATATATATGGAATGAAGACCTTATATTATTTGGACTTGACTAGCTATATAAAGAGCCGATTTACAAAGGAGAAAAGATAATCAAAGTCTGTGTTTGACTACTAACATATGGCATGCGGGTAAGTGTGTCAACAGGTTGTTTCTTCTAGCTCTTTAATGCAAATATCTGGAAAATTGTTAAATTAACACTTCTGGTTTCTAGGAGAAAAATACGAGAAAAAACCCTTGCGTTTACTATTTTCTGAAAGATTGCGTTAATTTTTGAAGTCGAGATTGCCTGATTACTGGTGAGGAAAAAGAACCTGGTTTCTAGAACTCGGGCTCCTAAGGAAATATTTGGCACACCATGCGATTGTTCTTCCTCTTTAGATTTATCTTATGAAGTTGTATAAGTGATATCTTTTGGCTCCACATGAGGCTTTTCTAGTTTTAACTTTTAAACACTTCTTCATAAAAATCTGTTCTCAGGTTATGTTATTGGGTAGGTTACATCACAGGAACCTTGTGAATTTGATTGGATATTGCGCGGAAAAGGGTCAGCATATGCTTATATATGTCTTCATGAGCAAAGGAAGTCTGGCTTCTCATTTGTACAGTAAGTTGGCTCACAACTTTGGGCAAAACTATCTTATAGAAGAAAAAAAGTTTTTATAGAAGCTGCATATGGTTAGATGATATATATGTTTTTTTTTTGTTGTTGTTGTTGTTGCAAGCAATAAAAGTGAAACTTCATTGCATTGACAAAAACTAGAAATGCAACTTAATATTGTGCTACTTCCGCTCAGGAATATTAAGCCGTCAATGCATCATTTATAGGCCTCTAGTCCTCTATCTATTTGGTGTGAACATGTTCGGTCATGTATACATGCCAGGCTTCCCGCTGGCAGGTAATCTGGCTTGGTATCATGACATATACCCGTCCAGCTTAGAAAATTGCCTCAGAAATGACTCTTTGAAATAGCCCTGGCCTCAATTGAGAGACATGTATTTGAAGTGACATGCCATCATCACTTGATTCACAAATTCAGGAAAAGGAGAGATGCTTTTTCCATATTGGCATATTCTTCTTCTGGTCTTGTTTATAAAATAAATTTCTTATCAAATGCTCTTGTTGTGGAGGATCAGGTGAAAAGCATGAACCATTGAGCTGGAATTTGAGGGTCCAAATAGCTTTGGATATATCCAGGGGATTGGAGTATCTTCATGATGGGGTAAGATCTGCCTTTTCTTGCATTACCACGTACTTGTATCTATGTCTGTGCTTCTGGTCAACTTCATCATGTTACCACAGATGTGCACACATGTTCCATATTTTAATTTCAATTTTGAAACTCCAGGCAGTTCCTCCAGTGATACACCGGGACATCAAGTCTTCCAATATTCTGTTGGACCAGTCCATGGGAGCCAGGGTAAGTCTGCTTTATTTATTTATGGTTGTTATTTCTGCGCTCCTATAGATTATAGCTCTCTTATATTATACGGTATTATCTATATCCAGAGTCATTTATCTAACTTTCTGGCTTTTATATTGACCCTGGAGATTATATTATTTTAAGCAGGTAGCTGATTTTGGGCTTTCAAGGGAGGATATGGTTAACAGACACGCTACCAATATACAAGGCACTTTTGGATACCTTGACCCCGAATATATATCAACAAGGGCATTCACCAAGAAAAGTGACGTTTACAGTTTTGGAGTTTTACTTTTTGAACTCATTGCTGGAAGAAATCCTCAGCAAGGTCTAATGGAGTACGTTGAGCTTGTAAGATCCCTCAAAACTCGATGTTAAACTGTTTACACATTCTTTACCAATTCCATATAAATATTTTGAATAATAGTGTTTCTGACTTTGATGCATTTGGTGAGGATGCATAGGCAGCAATGAATGCCGAGGAGAAAGTAGGATGGGAAGAAATTGTTGATTCCCGACTCGAGGGGAAATTTGACGTGCAAGAGCTCAACGATGTGGCAGCTCTTGCATACAAATGTGTCAACCGTGCACCCCGTAAACGACCCTCCATGAGGGACATGGTACAAGTGCTGTCACGGATTGTTAAGCAGAGGCAAAACAGAAAACAGCAGAGGCATTCCCAATCTGCCACAGCAGATGAGTTTACCATCACTGTGGACCAATTAGACCGTCGGAGTCCAATGAATGAGCACCACCGGCGAGATGAGTCAATCGACAGCACAACTGACTCGTGTGAAGTTTAAATGAAATGATTTTATTTTATTTTATTTTATTTGTTCATTCTCTTTTATTTCTTTGTTCTTAATTTTGCATTGTAATATATCGCTTTGTTGTAGATAGGAACAGAATGTAGCCGTCTTTTGTGCAATCTCTGCTAGAGGAAGTCCAATCGAGTCCCCTTGGCTTTGTAGTTTGAGTGCAACGTAACTGTATTTCATACATCTTGCTCAGATGCAATCATTTTTTTGTATATTGATCAAGTAAACTGAAATGAGGGACACAGAGAGAGGCCTTTTTTCTGTACCTTTTTTTGATGTAGAAAATTTCAGTCATTTACAGTAATAGTCCCTCATTTGGGGTTAAGCTCTCGGTTGATTTTTCCTCCACTACACAGGTAACACTCCTTTCTACACAAAGAGTTAATTCTTTTATTTTGTGATATTCTACTTAAAAGAGTATTATAAAAAATGTTATTTATTACTAATTAACTGCTAACAGTGTTATTCTCTTAAAATGTTTGATTTTCAGATATGGACTTAGGTCTGTCAATTGATCGGATTCGGATCGGATCAGTCATATCCATTATCCGATTTGTTAAGAAATTATCGGACTTGGATTGGATCAGATTATCTTTCGGATATTCAAAAGCTCGATCCATATCCTAAATTTTCATATTCGGATTTTATTCACCCCTAATTAAAGTAATTAATAAAATTAATATTTTTTTCTTAATCAATGGTTGAATAAAATTAAAAATTCATATTTTTAGCTTACACAAACATGAATAATAATGTTAGTAAGATCTTAGAGTTCGTCGAAAAATTTATATTTAGTAAAATTAGTAATGATTAATGACTAAAAACACATTATTAGTAACTTTTATATGTATAATATTAATATATTTTTTATATCGGATTGGATAGGGTTGTTAAGGGATCAGAACACCTTAATCCATATTCGATTTGTTAAGCTTTTAGATTTTCGGATTCGGATCAAAATCGGGTAATTAGATTTAAAAACTAAATATATATCCTAAAAATAATATCGGATTCGAATTAAAATATAATTCATTGACAGGTTTATATGGACTATTTGTTCGAAACGAATGGAATATCTTTTTATGGATGTATAAAATATTGTTTTTTATTGTAACAACTTTGGATATACTAATATATTCCTTGGTAATTGAATAAAGTATTTTACATATATACATGTCCAGGCTACTATGGAGTATTAAGAGAACACCATTTGTTTAGTATATAAAATCAAATTTTACACTCTTATCTCACACGTAAAATTACTATAAAAACGATTAAAAATTATTTAATCAAATTAAACTTTATTTAACTTATTTAACTGTTATTAAACATTGTTTAACGTATCACAAATGCAATTACAAATATATTTAATGTGTTAGAAATGCAAATATAATAATTTGAAAATTTATTTAAAAATTAATTATTATAAAAAATAATAAAATCAAGAGTATCAACCAAAGTGGGTGGTTTTCTTAATTTTCTTAATTTTTAAATTTTAATTAATATACTTTTAATTTTATTTTTAAATCAAGAGTACCATCAAAACTAGGTGGCCCACTTGGTTTTTAATTTTTTTCTTTCAACTAATTATTAATTAAATATTTTAAGAATTATAATAACGGTTTAATACATTAAATAATCTGTGATTGCTTTTGTGATACATTAAATAATATTTATTTGCATTTATAATAGGTTAATTACTTTTTAGTTTTATTTTAATACGCTAAATAATATGAAGGGTAAGTGTATAAAATTAAAATTTATAAATTTGAGGAGCATTTGAGACTTTTTGCTGACGGGATTTAGTAATTACAGTAAGAGCTATGATATTACGAGCTAGAGCTTGTAGTATTATTACAAGCTTTAGTGTTAATGCCGTTATATCAAATCTTCTAAGATATTTACACCATTAGATTAAATATGTTCTTTTTTAAGTAATGATATGAACATTCCAAATCATCATCAACTTAATCATCTAACGGCTCAAACACTAAAGCTCATAATTATATCACAAGCTCTAGCTCGTAATATCATTTGTCTTACAGTAATACAGTAATTAGTAAAAAAAACAAAAAGTACCGTTGTAGTAGCCTAGTAGTACTTTTCTTTCTAGGAAAAATTACGGATTAGTTCACTTTCTAAAGTTTTTATTCGTTTCAGTATTGTGTTTTTTTAACCTGAAAAATATATTTTTGGAGACAAAAAGACTATAATATTTATACCGTGATTCATCAGTTTAATTGTCTAGTCTATTTTTTCACTGCAATACATTGATATTTGAACCATGATTCATCAGTTTAATTGAGTGCATTGATTATTGAACCGCGATGCATCAATTTTATTGTATTAATTTTGTATCGAATTCATCAATTTAATTGCCTAGTCTATTTTTGCACTACGATACATCAATGTTTGAATCACAATTCATTAGTTTAATTGTATAGTCTATTTTTGCACCGCGATATATCAATGTTTAAACCGCAATACATTAATGTTTGCAACATGATACATTAATTTAACAGTTTTGTACCGCGATATAAAATCATAAAGAACCAGACCACGTCCTCCATCTTCTTCTTCCATCTCATTTGTCGTAAGTCTTCTTCTTCCTCCTCCTCTGTCGCCTTCATCTCCACTGAAAAATCTCAACTCAACACAGATCCATTACAGTTTCGTATTTTTAATAAATCAAAAAAATTGTTTACCTTTCAGGGGTGTTACCCCCGAACCCCCACAAAGGGGCGCTCCCCCTCTACTTGACCGGGCAGGTCAATCCCTGTTTCGTTGCGCAACAATGGTGATTTTCGAATCCAATATGCTTGTCAGAGCTGTTGAAGGTTAGGTGACGATAACATTTTCGAAACAATATTTCGAAAATTAGTTTTTTGCGGTTAAAAAAAAAGAGAATAATTGCAGGTCGGTTCCTTTTTGTGAAATTATAACCGCTTCCCTCCCCTATTTTTTTATTCAACCGCTAAAGTCCATTTTAATAAAATTGTTCCTAAAATACCCACCGTCGCCTTCAATGAGATAAAAAGTGGCAACTAAGTTTATTCCTTCCTCATTCATTCCTTTCTCCGTTTGAGCTACCTGCTTTTCCCCAAAGATCGTACTTTCTTTCTCTGCCAAAAGTGAGCTTCTTCGAACTTCCTCCATGAAGAATATGTCTAGCTATCGAAGCATTCCCTTCCGTTTTCGTTGTTTCTTTATTACAGAAACAAATGTGACAATTTAACAATTGCTTTTGAGATGGAATACTTTAGAGCCTCACAAAAAAATACACTCGATGGATGTGTGTGTGTGTGTGTGAAATTGTATGAGGCAGTGAGAGGGGGATTGAGGTCGAGGTTAAGATCAGGTTGTGTGAAATTGTGTGTCAATTTGGGCATCGTTGCCTCTGATTTGCAAAATGTGATAAAATGAATTAAAATTGTAGGAATGTAGCAATCATAGTACACGACCCAAAATGAACGACACCCAATGTTTTGAGTAATGCCCAAATTTGGGCAGTGACTTTTGCATTTCGACGCCCAAATTTGGGCATCGTTGTCTACGATGTGGGCGCCGTTGCCTATGATGTGAATGTCGTTGTCTTCGACTTGTAAAATGTGATAATATGAATTAAAATTGTAGGAGTGTAGCAATCATAGTACACGACCCAAAATGAACGACACACATAGTTTTAAGTGATGCATAAATTTGGATAGTAGCTTTTGCATTTCGATGCCTAAAATTTTGAACGACGCCTAATATTTTTCATTGCGAGACCCAAATTTGGGCTATGACTTTGTCTGCACGCATTTTCTTCATTAAGAGTATTTTCGTCATTTTCTCTCCAAAAGTGTACTAAATTGTTTAAAACAAATATAGTGTACTTTTGCGATCATATTTTCTCTCTATGAGACTAACCCAATTATCATTAAAAATATAAAAATAGACTTTTGAAGTTACAAACTTTGAAAAGCGAACCGACTAGAATTCTTTCTGGGCCCTATTCAGTTACTGGATTGTATCCATGTTAATCTGTCAGACGACAATTTTGAGTCTTGCGTCAACAGAGAGTTGAGAGTGGACTACAAGCATTTGGGCTCAACCCGTTCAAACTGGATAGAGTGATATATAGTCAAATGGGCCCATGCCGAGCTCTTAACACTATCTTCTTCAATCTCTCAAGTCTTCCTTATCGTTACCAATCGTTTAATTCTCTAAAATCTATCTGGTTCTGGTAGGAGGGGGAGAAGCAAATCGTTCAGAATCAGCGCAGCAGTGGAAAAATGGCGGCCATGGCCGCTCTTCAGAGCTCGTTCACTTCACTTTCTCTCTCGTCAAACTCCCTCTTGGGCCAACGCTTCTCCCCCCGTCTCTCCCCGCCCATGGTACGCCCATATCTTCTCCTCTTCCATTCTCATTTCTTTGCAACTTTTCCCTCTTTTTTGTTACTCAATTTCGGTGCTCTAGACTCTAGAGTAATTTGTGCCCCACATTTTTGTTATAATTTGTTTAGAACAGTCTTGCCCAAATGATATAACTGCTCTGGGTTTGGTTAGATAATACTCCCTCCCTCCGTTCCTCGTTCCTCGCTCCAAGAGTCCAATATGTGTATTTAAGTCAACAAGTACTCCCCCGTTCCACCGCCTGAAACGTCTTATAATTATGAGATACTCCTATATTACTAGCACGACGGTCGGCCACAATTACAATAATATTTACGCATAATCAATGCGATAATATTAAATGTGAAGGATAAAGTTTAAAATGGTGCGGATATGGTAGATATAATTTTTTTAAGTTGATTTTTTGTGTAAAACATGTCAAAATAATACCGTAGACTCTTTGTCATGAAACAAGGAAGTATATTATTTTAGAATTTTTATACTTACATCTGTTTCATTTTAAGTAATACTACCTCCATTCAGACAAAGAGTTCAAGTCTAAAGAGTTCACGTCTAAAAAGTCTAATAATTAAGAAATATAATAATCATTATTACAAAAATACTTGAGTTCAATCAATATACATACGACATAAGTAGATGGTAAAGATAAAAAGTCTATGTAAATTATAAGCATAGTTTTTTTTTTTTTTTAAATGGACTCTATAAGTGAAATATCTCTAAATAGTACAGTGGACATTTTACCACTAACGGAGGGAGTAAACATTCAAGTAAAATTATGTAAAATCTTTGGTCAAGCTTTAAGCCTTTAATCAAATTGACCCCCCCAAGGGTATTAACTACTAAACCCCCACTCTTTTTCCTTTTTTTCTCCTATTAATAAGATCATGGGCTAGCTTTTTTATCAAAAATAAAATAATAATAATAATAATAATAATAATAATAATAATAATAATAAATATACATATACATATAAATACAAATACAAATACAAATACAAATAAAAAATTTGACCCCCCCTTCCCGGACCCCCAACAAAGAAAAAACAAAAACCAAAAGTGGAAAATCTTTGCATGGAACGATATGGTTATGAAAACTCGGAAGCAATTTCTCATTCTTTATCTTGTTTAAGCTATTTTTGAGTAATTTAATTGTAGTAAAATATATGGAAGCATGTTGTACGCCATGCTGCCCAAAACACATCAAGAAGACCCAAATTATAGTTTCATTGTTGGACTTCATTGAAATTTTGAGAATGCTGGTGTGGTACCCCAATCCTTTAGTTTATGTTGTTGCTTAATGAGCTGATTGAGCATTCATTTTAGTTGCTTATGTCTTGACGGGGAGTATTCAATGAAACCAAACCAGATTTCAACTCAATGATGTGAATTAATGCTATGAGGTAGGATGTGAAAGCTGATATTTGCAGAGTGTACGTTATGAATCTAATTCTTATACGCAAAAACTATGTTCAATTTCATAATGTTCTCAGCTACTTTGGTATAGCTATATTACTGTTTAGACCGTACAGCACCAGTTTCATGCCTTTTGGCTTCAATGCATCCCATGATTTTCTGGCCCGAATCTTTTTAATGTAATGCTTTAGTCTTGATTACAAGATAAGAGAGAAGAATCACAAACGAAAGGAGATTACTTTCCATCCATATATGTTCTTGAAAGAGATTCCTGCTTTACAGGAAGGAGGCTGAAGAATTCCATGAACCCATTCAAGAAACCCATTTTAATCTCATTTTTTCTATTCTTTTCTACTTGAACAATGTGATCCTCCTTCAGTTTTTCGGTTCTACTCTTCCCTTCAACTACTGAAGTAACTGAGCCATTTAGCTTCAGCTATCAGATTCTTATCTTCTGGCTTGCTAACATACATAACCTATCTTGAAGTGTACTTTTTGAAAGTGCCTTGGGGTTGTTTGTTAGTAGGACTCTTTTTATATTGTTTTGCCCGTTTAGATGGAAAACGGTTCTTCAAAATTAAGTAGACATACTTTCTTCTTGCATTCAATGAAACCTTGTGTTATGGGTCTAAGGGTAGTGATAGCCAAACTATTATAGAAAAGGCAAGGGCTAACGTTATTAAATAAACAAAGACAATGGAGAAGAGAGGAACAAATTATGATGAAAAAGAGAAATAAAGAGAATGGATATGACAAAGATTAGATAAAAGCTTAGTAAAATGATCCACTGTCAATCATTCCCCCACGTCAAGGAGGCCCCCACAACTTGTTATCTATCTTGTGCCTCTCCAAGTACATGCCTTCAAATTGTGCCTTTCAAGTGGGGGAAAAGAAAGAAAAAACACAGACAGCAGTTTATACATTGATGTGGCCAAAAATCCACAAGCAGGCTGTTGGGCTTTAAATAGGTAGGATATATGGACTTTTTGAAATCACACTTGGGCTAATAACCTGTCAACACAAAGGAAACACTTGGGTGAACACAGGGAGGTTTCCTGCAAGAACACTCCGGCGTGTGAATCAGTATATCTCTCTCTTGAGTATACAAATTGACAAAGTTTTAGCTCTCAAAAGTGTGTGTACTTTGTTATATGTTGAAATGGGGCTTATATAGCCAAGGGTATGAAACTGCCGAGTAAGTGGCCTTAACTGCCAAGCATGTTGAGCCATTCATGAGGCGACACCTGATCCACGTTTGGGAAGTGGGGGCGGTTTCCACGCTACTGGTTCACCGCATTCCCGAACCATTACACTTTAAAGCTCTATTTCATTTTGCTTAATTTCTTTGAGAGATCTAAAATAACAGCTTTCTGAATTTGTCTCCCATGATCTTGTTTCAGTTGAACTTTGATTGTGATGATTTTGTTATTTGTTACATGCTCAAACATTAATTCACAATAGCCTGTGTAAATAGCAGCAATCACACTTTTATTACACTTGATGACAATCATATGATATGGTTTGTTGCAGGTCCGAACTACAAAACAACCATTTATTATCGAAGCAAAGGTTGGTATTTTCCATTTTTATCTTCTGATGCATATAAGATGTCAAGGTTATTATTCCTCTCGTGTATAACAAAATGTGAGGTATGTGTAGTAAGAAAAAAGACACTAAGTGCAACAAAATATAAATCCCAAGAGTATTTCTTTATATTGTTCTTCTATTTTATTTTATCTTGTGTGTGTGTGTGTGTGTGTGTGTTTGGGATTGGGTCTGGAAACACCAGATATGTAGAAAATGTGTTGCCATGATTCCATTTTAACATATTTATATTTTTGTATTGGAAGTTTGCCGGAATCGTCTCTTTAACTCGTTGCAGCCAAGCTGGAGCCTAAAATTTTCTTGATATTACTGACTATGCGTTACTTAAGCCATCCAATGTAGAACTTCTGCAGCAAGAACCCAGAGCTTCAAGCTGGATGAGGAGTCAATTGACGCTCTTGACCACTGGAAAATATGTGATAGGATAATTCTAGTCATCGAAACTGGGGTTGAATTTGAAAACACAATACAATATTAATACAAACTGCAGTAGAAAGATCATAGGAGGACTAGGATGTAAAGCTTCCAGTTTGTGCTTTTACCTCTTGTAGAGATATTGAGCTTGCTGAAGGTCCTTTATCATTTAATTTTTGCAGGTAAAGCGATGGGAGCGGATAGAATGCAAGCCAAACAGTCTTCCAATAATACCCAAAATGCATGTTAAGATTGGAGATACAGTAAAAGTTATATCTGGACGTGACAAGGGTAAAATTGGTGAGATAACAAAAATTATTAAGCATAACAGCACTGTGGTAGTGAACGAGGTTAATGTGAAGACTAAGCATGCGAAGAGTAAGGAACAGGGTGAACCAGGACAGATACTCAAGGTTGTGTTTCCACTATTTTAGGCTGCCTTGTTTTTTAGCTGCAATTTAGTGTCTAATGGATGGATACACTGACTGTTATTTATTCATTCTTCTTTAATAGATTGAAGCACCCATTCATAGTTCAAATGTGATGCTGTATTCAAGAGAACAGAACGTTGCAAGCCGGGTGGGCCACAAAGTCCTCGAGAATGGTAAAAGGGTTCGATACCTCATAAAAACTGGGGAAATAATTGACAGTGCAGAAAACTGGAAGAAGCGGATTAAAGAGAAAGAGAGCACCGAGCTTGTTGCTACCTCTTAGAAGCTGTGTAACGAGCCTTAAACAAAGTTTCAAGTCTCTAATCATCTTCCGACTGACGTTTATAAGTTATAGCCCCATGGTCGATGTGTACTCTCATCAAAGTAAAGTTGCGAAAGAGTTGTTTTTTTGTTCTGCATATGTTGGTTGTATGCCAAAACTGAATGTGTGGATTACACAGTTTTTGTTGAAACATTGTATATCCAATGCAGTTAACATATTTGTGCAATCTCCTATTTCTTCCTACCAATTAATTAATTATTCAGGAGGGAGATTAGGTTGTTCAAATTTCAAAAAGCTATCAAATTGATTTTGAACACCCCAGAAATGGGCAGCAGGCTCAAAGCCGCATTATGTTAGCC
The DNA here is from genome assembly GCA_013146195.2 of Codonopsis lanceolata. Taxonomy (NCBI): domain Eukaryota; kingdom Viridiplantae; phylum Streptophyta; class Magnoliopsida; order Asterales; family Campanulaceae; genus Codonopsis; species Codonopsis lanceolata. Next base: position 127,622,874 of record CM028380.1, on the reverse strand, counting down.
CAACTTTTGCAGTTGCATCATAGAGTGAGTCCTTGGTTACTTGGGTGGCACTGCCACTGCCACTGCCACTATATTTTGAGTGTTGTGGAAGGGGCGGGGTGCTTGGTTAATATGTGCGAGAGAAAGCCTCACCTTTTGAGCCAAAGGCACAATAGCACTCAACACAGCTCAACTACTAATAGTTTACAAATCCTAATTGAATTTGTTATAGTGAAAAACCTTATAAATGATGTTTAGATTCATTAAAACGACATAAATATTTTAAATTATTTTGTATGAATCGAACTCAACTTGCAGGTAAGTGTCCCTATCAAGTAGTTTAGAGCATCCCATTGTTGAAAAATTGGCTCTACTTTATGCATGTAGTGGATTTTATCGAATGTGGTCAAGATTATTTCAGGCAAAGAAATTTACTTTCTCCCATCTTAACAAAAGGTTATTATACTATTTTAGAATATTTTATTTAAAAAATTTATCTTCAAAAATTAAGTTTATAATCTTCTTAACCTTTTGACATTATCTTGCACTTATATTATAAATATATTAAATCTTTGTTTTCGTGCCTATGATATAATGTCTGTATATCTGATTTCGTCAATTAAAACGACAACGTTTAAATAGAAAGTATTATTTTTAAAAATATTATAGTTGGAGGTACATTACTTCAAGTGGTAATTAAGCTCTATTGTGAGATTTTATTAATGTAAGGTTAATGTTTTGTAAGAGATAACAGTTTAGAAGATTAATCTCAGGATGTGACTGCTTATAATATTAATTGTAGGTGTTGGCTTTGTAACATGGTGAGAAAATAAAGAGTTAAAATGAGATAACTACTTTTACATATGTAGAGCTATCAAAAGGTGTATGGCCCGTTGGGTTAGTCCGTCCCAACACGTGAAAGAGGTGGGTTATGTTGGTATTTCTTAAGTCCGTCATTTTTTTGGACTGGCTCGTTCCGTCCCGCCAAATGACGGATTGAAGTGAGTTATGGATTGGCTCGCCTAGAGGTGTCAAAAAGGCTTGGACCCGTTGGGCTAGCCCATCCCACCACTTAAAAGAGGTGGGTTGGATTGGCATTTCTTAGATCCGTCATGTTTTTGGGCTGGCCCGTCCCGCCCCCGCCAAATGACAGGTTGAAGTGGATTGTGGGTTGGCTTGCCCCGCCTACCCATTTTAACAGTTCTACATACATGTGAATGTGAGAGTAAATCACAATCATTAAATTTTTTAAGATAATTTAATCTTAACCTTTAAATAGCGTTAGACCTCGTTTGGTGCAGCATTTAAAAACGCAGCGTTTTCAAAACACAGTTTTATTTTTATAAACATGTTTGAAAAACTATTTTAAAACGTTATTTTTCATAAACATAATAATTATAAACGTAGCTTATTTTTAAAACGCTCCACATTTTTAAAACGTTGCATTGAAATACTTTTGAAAAAAACGTTATATTTTTTACCAACATTTTAACTAAAACGTTACACCAGACAAACACTTAATCAATTACATATGTATAAGAATTAACTCTATTGTAATATAGATTGATTGTCTTTTGATTATTTTTGTAATTATGGTTTACTTATGAAACTTTTCAAATGTAGAGTATTTATTGAGTGTTCTAAAAATCGGTCTAGCCGGTTCAAAGCTGTTTCTTTAGATAGCCCAAAAAAATCGTCGGAAAAGAAATCGCCGCCTACTTATGCTAGGTGCTGCCTAGTTGTCCTAGACGTTGTCGCCGCCTAGACCTCATCCTTAAAAACGATAGAACAACGCCTCAAAAAGAAGGGGCGAGAGACGGGGAAGGAAATATAGGAAGAACAACGGCAACGACTATGGTGCTCAGCTTCGATGATGGAGAGCGTGGACAGATCTCACATGTGTGAGAGAGAGAGAGATATAAGAGAGCCGACGTCTGCTAGACTGCAAGAGCTTCGTCTTCTTTGAATCGATCTCCAAGGAAGAAGAACATTATTGCTTCGTCTATGGTGCCGTCTTCTAACAAGTGGGTTTGTTGTGAAATGGGTACAGTCTACAGACCCACGTGATGATGTTTTCTTGATGTGTGTCCATCATGTCTTGTCTTTTCAAAGGGAAATGTTTTAATTTTTGCTTTTTTTTCAAACAAAAGTTTTTGTGCATTTGTGTTAAAAATAAAAAAAAAAAGAACTGTTTGTTAGACCATGAGTACTAAGTTTGAATTTATTAGTTTTAAATTATTTTGTGATATTTTTAATTGTATATCTAAATGTTTAAGTTTTGAATATTATTATATTATGAAAGAATATCAAAATAATATTAAGTATTCCTTAATTTTAGGCCCCAACTAGTCTCCGCCTAGTCCCCTAGGCGTTAGGCGCTTGTACGCCGCCTAGTGGTTATCTTGCAATTTTTAGAACATTGGCATTTAAATGGAATAGAGGGAGTGTCTCAATTTAGCTAAAATGTGTCATATTAATTACTTCTTTCGTTTCGGATAAATATTCCTAGTTGACAAAATATAAAGATTAAGAAATATAACTAATGATGGGTTGTGAAATATGTTGTGACAATAATACCCATTATGCACTCTCTCCCTCTCTTTGATTAAATATGTACCCTTACACTCACTCTCTCTAGGTTGTGCAGTAATTAGAGTATTAAAAAAAAGAGATATACTAGGAAGAATGATAAAAATGTCATGCGTCAAAAGTCTTTAGGAACATTAGTTAGGATATCCCAATATAAAAATAATGAATATTTATCCCGGGATGAAGTGAGTAATATTTTTTTCTAAAAGAATAGGTCAATAATAATTTATAAAACACTTATATAAATAGAGTGGTTTTTAATGACCTTCTTCTAAAAAGTTTTGTTTTCTTGGGTTGAGACTTTTGAGAAGGGATTGTTAAATAAAAATAAAAAATACTAATTAGAAAAGGGAGTGTCATGACCTGAAAAAAAATTCTTTCTAAATAAGAAGAAAATTTTAGGAAAAAAAGAATGAGCCAAAGAGGGTGGTGTGGTGTACGATACTTCCACACCGGGCACGTACACCACACGTATGGTAAAGGCAAGTGAGAAGGGGCGTGGGGTAGGGCCTGATTTGAATATACATATATATTTTTTAAGAAAACAAAACAATTTTGACCACTTTTTGTTTGGGGAAGGTGGGCGGCAGCCTCGGGTGTGTGTGTGTGTGTGTGTGGGTGGGTGGGTGGGTGGGTGGGTGGGGGGGCTTTGTATTTATGTGGGGTGGGTGCGTGGGTGGGTGGATTTTTATTTTTTTTTAAAGATTTTTTTTGTAAATTTCCTTTCCTTCCCCCACTATAAATATATCATCTCAATCTTCTTTATTTACACCACAACTTTTTTATTTTCTCTTTTTTTTCTTCATCATCTCTTTAAATTATATAATTTATGATTAATTTAATATTTATAAATTAATTTATTTATACGGAATATTTAAATATGAAATATATCAAATGATGTTTCCAATAAATTTATTTGTTTAAGAAATATAAAAAGAATATTAAAGTGTAAAGTTAATGAGGTGGGAGTGAGACCCAGTTAAGAAGATATGTAAAAAGAAAGGAATGTGAAGATATATTCTTAAATAAAATAAGAAAAAAAAAGTGTGCAAGTAACGGTGAGACCTAATTAAAAAGATGTATAAAAAGTTGAAACATTGGTGATGCACTTAGTAACTTAACTAGTCTTTCTATCAGTCGTTGTCGTATATAAAACAAACAAACAAAACCCACCAACTCCTATTATTATAAGTCTCGTCATCCTTGTGAGTTGTAAGTAATTAGGTTTGGCACTGAACAGAAAAAAAAAGATATAAGAGAGAGTGAGAGAGAGAGAGAGAGAGAGAGAGAGAGAGAGGAGAAAATGTATAATGAGAAATTTTCTAGTGGTGGAGATGGGAGGCTGGGGTATTGCGTGACGGGAGCTTCTGGTTATATTGGCTCATGGCTTGTCAAGTCCTTACTTGATAAAGGTTACTGCGTTCACGCCACCGTTCGCCATCCTCCAGGTTCCTATTTCCATCTCTTTATTCATTTCAATAAAATACTTTCTTGCTTTATTTCTTGTTTATTCTATACTCCTTTTCCTTTTTCTTCGTCCCACCCCTAAAACAATTCAATATTTTTCTCATCTCATCCTTCCATTCAAACACAATCTTAATGATCCACTCGATTGGGTCCTAAATCAATTCCAATTAGATAAATGATTTATTTATTTGTGTATTAGTTTTTAACTTAGTCCAATTCCAATTAGATAAAAGATTTATTTATTTATGTATTAGTTTTTAACCTAGTTGGATACTATAAATATGTGTTTCATTGAGGTTTTCTAATAAGATTGAGATTATAATTTTCAGCCCTAAAATAAATTGTGTCGTCTCCCGTCTCCAGCAATTCGGTTTTTGTGTCTTTTCTATTATGTTTCTTTTTTCCTCACTTCATAATCAAGTAATAAAATACGACAAATACCAAGTAACAATTCTTTGGTTATTGTGCTTGTGTGTGGAGTAATTGCTGCTCACAAACAATTCTTCACCAAAACTTTTCAACTGTGTTTCGTTGTCCGGGTTTGTTTCTTCGTAATACTAATTAATATATTAGTATTATTATCAAGTCTACATTTGGTATCAGAGCTAGTTCGTGGTCAAGATGGTTTGTAACAAGGTTTATATGGGCCCCAAGTTTGATGGAAAAAATTAATTTTCCTGATTTGAGATGTCAGATGTATAATTTTTTTGGTGGTATGTGATTTAGAAAAATACGTTGATGAGAAACTTGCGGAGAATGCAGCTAAAGGGGAGAAAATCGAGTTTGCTGAATCACTTGATTATATTTTTAATGGAGTTGAAGATGGTGTACGTACGAAGATTATTGATTATAAATCAGCACATGATGCGTTCAATGTTTTGACAAAGACGTACGGAGGTGATGATAAAGTTAAGAGAAATTATTTATAAGTTTTGACGAAGAAATTTGAAAATATATATATGGAGAAATCGGAGAAAGTTTCAGAGTATATCTCTTGTGTGAGTGATCTTGCTTCAGATATGAAGGCAAACGGAGATGATGTTTTGGATGAAAGAATTTGTTCAAAAACTCTTCATTTGATGATGAAAGCTTTTCAAGGTGCTGTAGAAATAAATATGGCGACTAAAGATTTGAAGACGTTGACAGTAGCAGAATTAGAATCCGCCCTTATTAGTCATGAATTACTATTTGGTGAAAGATCGAAGAAAACAGAAGAAGTTGCATTGCAAAGTCAAGTGAATTTGAAAAACGTGAATGATGGATCAAAGGATAATAATGGATCAACTCAGGGAAGCCAAAACCATGGTGGTAGAGGCTATGGGTACAACAATAGAGGTCGTAGTTACAACAATAGAGGTGGTCACAGTAATAATAATAAAGGTGGTCGTGGCTACAATAATGACAGTGGTCAAAGTTACAACAATAATGATAATCGTGGTTACAACAATGGTTGTGGCCGTGGTTACAACAATCGAGGCAGAGGCAGTTATAACTCTGGTGGCGAACAAGGAGGAAATAATTATTGGCATGACAGATCAGGTGGAGGTAACAATACTAATTGTTGTTATAATTGTGAAAAATTGGATCATAAAATCGCTGATTGCAGATATTGAAGGGAAAATAATTGAAATTATCATGTCAAAAATAATGTTGAAAATTCAAAAACTTTGTTGTTGGTTAGTAGTAGTGAGAACTCAAGCAATAAAAATACATGGTACTTCGATTCGGGGTGTAGCAATCGTATGTGTGGGAGCAAAGAATTATTTTTAGATTTGGATGAGTCTGTCAGATCTGAGGTAAAATTTGGTAATAATGTGAAAGTACCGATGGTGGGAAAAGGAAGGATCTCAATTTCATTGAAAGATGATTCTAAAAATTTTATCTCTAATGTTTACTATATTCCAAATCTTCAAAAAAATTTATTGAGTATGGGGCAACTTTCCGAAAAGGGCTATAATATGATAATTTTTAATGGATTTTGTAGTATTGGTGATAGGCAGAGATGACTAATAGCAAAGGTAAATATGTCTTCTAATCGCTTTTTCCTTTTGACGTTAGATGACTAATAGCAAAGGTAAATATGTCTTCAAAATGGCGTTAGTTCTATGATTCATGATGATAATTGGTTGTGGCACATGTGTTTTTGGCACGTTAATTTTGGAAGTCTTAATTATCTTGCTCGTAAACGAATAATTAATGGATTGTCTACGATTGATGTTCCTAATGGAGTTTATGAAACATGTGTTTTGGGCAAGAAATATAGAGATGTTTTTCTTACATGCAAATCTTGAATGGCAAAGAGAACGCTGGAGTTGATTCATTCAGATTTATGTTCAGTTAAAGTTGCTTCTAACAGATGTTGCATGTATTTTGTTACGTTTATTGATGATTTTAATAGAAAAGCATGGGTGTATTTTTTTGAAAGAAAAATCTAAGGCTTGTGATATGTTTAAGAAGTTTAAGAAGTTTAAGTATTTTGTGGAGAAACAAAGTGGTAATGAAATTAAAATTTTGAGAACTGATAGGGGCATCGAGCATCTTGTTTGTGATGATTTTCTTGAGAAGCATGTCATTGAATATCAGTTGGCTGCTAGATATACTCCACAACAAAATGGTGTAGCAGAGAGAAAAAATAGAACAATTATGGATATGGTTAGGTGCATGTTGAGTTTCAAGAAATTGTCCAAGAGTTTTTAGGCTGAAGCAGTTGCGTGTGTAATTTATGTTTTGAACAGGTGCTCAATAAGAAGTGTGCGTGATAGAACTCCAGAGGAAGCTTGGAGTGGTCGAAGACCTTTTATAGGACATCTTAGGGTGTTTGGTTGTATTGCTTATTCTCACGTGTCTGATCATTTAAGAAAGAAACTTTATGATAAAAGTGAAAAAAAAAGTATTTTTATTGGGTATAGTGATGTGTCGAAAGCTTATAAATTGTTCAACCCAGTGACAAATAAGGTTATTGTTAGTAGATATGTGACTTTTGATGAGGTTGGTGTTTGAGATTGGTCTTCTAAAGAAAAGGAAATTTCAAGTTTTGATTCTCTAAATGTTTTTGCTCAAGATGAAGATGTTAATGTTCAAGGTGATGTTCCAACTCCTACAGTTGCACAGGGAGAAAGTTCAGGGCGTAGAGACAACGTAACTTACCAGCTAGGTTGCAAGATTATGTTGTGGGTAATGATAATGAGATATCTGATGAAGATATGGTGAATTTCACTTTATTTGCAGATTGTGATCCTGTTAATTTTGATGAGGCATCTTGTGAAGATCATTGGATTCAAGCAATTGATGATGAGATCCGTGCGATTGAGAAGAATAATACATGGGAGCTTACTACTTTGCCAAGTAGTAAGAAGGCGATTGGTGTGAAGTGGGTTTATAAGACAAAGTACGAACCAAGTGGTGAAGTTGATCGTTATAAAACAAGGTCAATTGCAAATGGCTACAAGCAAAAGCTAGGTATTGATTATTTTGAAGTATTTGCACTAGTTGTTAGACTTGATACTGTCCGTATGATTATTTCTCTAGCTGCACAAAATAGTTGGAAAATTTATCATATGGATGTTAAGTCGACTTTCTTGAATGGCGTCCTTGAAGAGGATGTATATGTTGAACAACCTGCAGGGTATGTTAAAAGAGGCAATGAAGATAAAGTTTACAGGTTAAAAAAGGCTTTGTATGGTTTGAAGAAAGCTCCTAGAGTTTGGTATACTCGCATTGATTCTTATTTTGTAGAGAATGGTTTTCAAAGATGTCCGTATGAGCATACTTTATATGTTAAATCGTTACATGATAAGATTCTTATTGTTTGCTTATATGTTGATGATTTGATTTTCACTGCCAATAATCCGAGGTTGGTGGCACAATTTAGGGAGGCTGTGATAAATCAATTTGAAATGGCATATTTGGGCCTTATGTCTTATTTTCTTGGAATTGAAGTTGCTCAAGTAGATGGAGGAATTTTTATTTCACAGAAAAAGTATGCTAGTGATATTTTGAAGAAGTTTAAGATTGATAAGGCTAAACCAATTTTGACTCCACTTGAGGCGAAGTTGAAGTTAGTGAGTGATGGTAATGGTGGTTTCGTTGATCCTACTTATTTTAGAAGATTGATTGGGAGTTTGAGATATTTAACTTCAATAAGACCAGATATTGTTTATGGTGTTAGATTGATTAGCAGGTTTTTTGGAGTCTCCACATCAATCTCATTTGCAAGTTGCAAAGCGAATTTTGCGCTATATTCGAGGTACATGTAGTGATGGCATTTTTTATTCGAGTTCTAGTGATGGGAAGCTAGTTGGTTATACAGATAGAGATTGGGCTGGTGATACTGAGAATATGAAAAGTACTTCGGGTTATGCATTTTATCTTTGTTCGGGCGTGTTTTCGTGGGCTTCAAAGAAACAATAGGTTATCGCTCTCTCTACAGCTGAAGCATAATACATGGCAACAACGGGTAGTGCTACTCAAGCGGTGTGGTTGCGTAGATTACTCAATGTTCTACAATTTAAGCAAGATGGTCCAACGAAGATTTTATGTGATTACAAGTCGACGATTGCATTATCGAAGAATTCAGTTTTCATGGTCGAAACAAGCATATCGACATCAAGTTTCACTTCATTCGTGATTTGGTTAGAGATAAAAGATCGTGGTTGAGTATTATACGACTGAAGATCAAGTTGCAGATATTTTTACGAAGCCATTGAAGACCGAGCTATTTTGGAAGTTTAAGACTATGTTGGGCATGATCAAGTTTGAAGGCTTGGTTTAAGGGAGACAATGTTGGGTCTTAAACCAAGTCCAATTAGATAAATTATTTATTTATTTATATATTAGTTTTTAACCTAGTCCAAGTCCAATTAGATAAATGATTTATTTATTTATATATTAGTTTTTAACCTAGTTGGGTACTATAATATGTGTGTCATTGATGTTTTCTAATAAGAGAGAGATTATAATTTTTAGCCCTAAAATATATTGTGTCGTCTCCCGTCTCCAACAATTCGGTTTTTGCGTCTTTGCTATTCTGTTTCTTTCTTCCTCACTTCATTATCAAGTAATAAACTACAACAAATACCAAGTAACAATTCTTTGGTTCTTGTGCTTGTGTGTGGAGTAATTGTTGTTCATAAACAATTAAAAATTTCAATTGTGTTTCGTCATCCGGATTTGTTTCTTTGTAATACTAATTAATATATTAGTATTATTATCAAGTCTACACACTCATACCCAAAAATATACATACATACATATATATATGGAAGAAGAAGAAGAATGAAAAACTTACTTTTGATCCCTTTATAGCACTTAACAAATGCACAACTACATTTGATTGCAAATTGGCTTCGAATGCATCTCTTTCACCTTCTTCCTCCTCCTCTATCATAAATCATCTTCTGCCTTCATTCGTACTAAAAATCATCCAACCCAGTCCAGATCCATTCCAAGTATCATACTTAATGGTTCTAAAAAATCGTTTACCTTTCAGAGGCATTGCCCTCGAAGGACGTTGCCCCTTTGACAGGCAACCTGACCGAACAGGTCGATCCCTGTTTTTATGCAACAATAGTGATTTTCGAATCCAATGTGCTTGTCGGAGCTATTGAAAGTGACGATGATATTTTTGAAACAATATTTTAAAAAATAGAATTTTGCGGTTGAAAAAAAACAAAAGAGTATAAGGGTTACAAACTTTGAGAAAGGGACAGCTGAGTGTTGACCTGCCTCACAGCTGAGTGCTAACTCGGCCTCATAGCCCTCGCCTATACCAGCACACATATGCTCACTAACCCTATTAGATTGTCCCCAAGCCGAGATGTTGGCTTTCTGGTTAGTAGCCCAAAAATGCTAGGCCCAAGGCCCAACACAACCCAACCCAACCCAAAGAAACAGTGTTCCATATTAACAATCTTATCCACAATTTTCCTTTATGAGGCCGAGATTACTAATTTGTGACATTATTATTGAATAGGGGAAAAATTCTTTCTTAGCCAATGTATTATATGGTAGTGACACAATTGACCACGTAGTTTGTATAAGACAAATTTAACTAATGTACTAAAATTTGAAACAAAATGTATGAAATGTACAAATAATTAATATAAAATGTAACTAAAATCGTGAAGTTGTCGTCTAACTCCGTTAACAAGGCGCTGACGTGACTGCCAAAGACTGAATTCATTGTTAAGTAGATATCTCAGACCCTTTGGTGCGTTTTTTACATTTTAGGAGACATCTCTCTCCAAAAAAGATATATTAATATTACATGCATCTTGACGTCCGTAACATCGCCTAATTCTCTCTCCAATCAAAACTCTCCGGCAACCCCCTAATGTCCATCTCCGGCGCTGCAGCAAACATATCGTTCGACTGAGCCCCACCGCCTTTCATTCAGGTAAACATAATCTCAAATTCCTCCTCTGGAACGTCAAAAAACAGAGTTACACCATGGATAGCCATCAGATCGAGCAAGCAACTGGTGTTGTGCTGCCGTGATTAAGCTCTTGGCGAAATAACCATAGCACCACCACTTCAGCTAGCGACACCACCAATACTAGCAATAGGCTGCACCACTACCACCACCTTCCATCACCACCCATGCCCATAACCATATCTGACCCTAATAACCCATTCCCAACAACCTTCGTCCAAGCAGACACCTCCTCCTTCAAAAAGTTGTCCAAATGCTAACGGGATCCTCCGAGACCACCAAGATGGTCGCCTCCGCTAGATCCGATCCGTCGAAGAATATGATTCCTCCAATTTGAAACTGACCCAACAAAAAGGTATCCAAGCTATATGAGCGAAGAAATAGTCTAAAAAACTTTAAGATCAACCCATTAATTCCTGGGCTAATAAATGAGTTGTCTGGTTCACCCCGGAAACCCGATACACCAGAGATTCTGTCACCAAGTATTCTCGATTTTTCGTCTTTAGCTCTTAGTTCAGTAACCCCTCACATCCCCGATCCGTTTAACCGGGTCTCCGAACTTGAATGTTAAAGCTGAGGACAAAGCAATTGTGAAAAAGGGTTTTTACTTGCACCCATCGTCGACGAACACGCCGAGGGATTTGGGAGCCCTGACTGTTACCGTTATTTCCTGCTAGTCTTTTGAATGCTTCTTCCTTCCATATGAATCAGTGAAGACATCATATACGTAGACGAAGAGGTCTGGGTATGACAAATGAACAACAAAATTACAATATTACCCTTTCTCTATTTAATGAGGCGAAAGAAGAAGACCCGCTTCCATCGTGCATTTTTTTACTGTTCATGATCCCGCAAGCAGCCACGTAGGTGTCTACATCATCGCTACTTGACAACTTGCAAACAGCCGTAACGGAATTGGTGTCATTTACCTTTAAAATATAGTACATTGGTTAAATTAGTCTTATACAAAGTATAAGGTCAATTGTGTCACCACAAATTAGTACATTGGTTAAAAAAGAATTTTTTCCCTATTAAATAGCGATATTGCGTACATTGCAGGGTGGGCATTATGCTCATATTTATTTGAAAAATTGCGGGGCAGTCTACTTTTCAAAGTTTATAGGGTGATAACTAAGACGGTCTCATGTGATAGAATTATAACCGGAAAAGTTTCTTATATATGTTTTAAACCACTAAAGTACACTTATTGAGGGAAAATGACGAAGATACCCTTAATGAAAGAAAGGTGCATGGAAAAAGCCATAGTTCAAATTTGTGCGTCGCTCAAAATTTTGGATGTCACAAGGAAAAAAATTGGGCATCGCAATGCAAAAGTCATTGCCCAAAATTTGGGCGTCGCAAGGAAAAAATTGGCGTCACTCAAATTTTTGGGTGTCACAATGCAAAAGTCACTGCCCAAAATTTGGGCATCGCAAGGAAAAAATTGGGTGTCGCTCAAATTTTTGGGCGTCATAAGGAAAAAATTAGGCGTCACTCAAAATTTTGGCATCGTTTGTCTTTAAGTAATACAAAATATACTTTAAATGTTAGAAATGTATTGTTTCTCTCTCCTCATTAATGTCTTTCTCTATCTTTGTACCTTTTCTCTTTTATCTCCTCATTAATACTCCCCTACCCCTTCCCACTCCCCATCGTCAACTCACTTTGAATCCCCCAAAACTCATCATTTCCCATATAACTCTCCCTCATCTCATTCAATTCTCTCTCTCTCTCTCATCTCATTCAATTCTTCAATTCTCTCTCGCATCTCCTCACTTTGAATGATACACAATAATCATTTTTTTTCTTTTCGTCTATTTTAATTCAATATCAAAGTTGCTCTTCATTTCTTTACATCAAAACACCTAATAATGGACTCATTCCACCATTAAAAAAACGACAAACCCACCTCCTCAACGATGCAGAAAATTTTGGCATTTCAAGCAGTACGATACAGAAAATTAGGTGTCATAAGTTCCTAAATAAGGAAAAGGGTCTCGTAAATTGCAAGGACACCCGTAATTTAGACATCGTAAGGTGCTCTTCTTTTTCAAAACTATAATTTCCATGGAAGGTACTCTCATCGTTAACATTGGTGTCATTGTTCATATCCTCCCTTCATATCGTTTTGTATTCGTTGATTTCTTTTGTTGATTCCAGTATATTGTTTTTATTTATCAATCACTTAAATAAGGGTAACCCACTCAATATTAAAAAAAATTCTAGTGCTTAATGTTATATTCTGCCTAGTTTAGGAATCATGTCAGATGGGCTCTATTGAGCATTGTTATCAAGTATTTTTTTGGATGAAGAATCAAAATAATTATTGTACGTGAAATGACATATACAATATGATGATCGCACTACATGCAAGGAATAAAAGAGAACCAGAGCAGGAGGGACATTTTAGGAAGAAAATAATAAAAAGGGACTTATGCGATTGAATAAAAAATAGGGTAGTGGAGAGGTTACAATTTTCAAAAAGAGTACCGGCCCGCAATTATTCCCTATTTATAATCGCTCAATTTTATAATTTTTGCGCTGCGGTTCAATAGTTTAATTGTCTAATCCTATTGCATCGCGATTCATCAATTTTATTGCATTAATTTTTGTACCGTGGTTCAATAGTTTAATTGTGTATTACAATAGCACCGTGGTGCCAACTTTTATGTACCGCGATACATTTACCTAATCCAAGTTTTACCACGATATCAATTTTTATATACCGCGATGAATTAATTTTTAAACCGCGATATATAAATATTATTAATCCATTTTGCACCGTGATAGAAAATGATAATTAAACAAATCATGTCTTCCACCTTCTTCTTTCATCTCATCCAGCGTATGTCTTCTTTTCTTCCCCCTCCTCCTCCGCCTTCGTCCTACTGAAAAATCATTCAACCCAGCACAGATCCGTTACAGTTTCGTACATAATGAATCAAAGAAATCGTTTACTTTTCGAGGGCGTTTCCCCCAAACCCCCACGACGGGGCGCTCCACCTCGATCCCCGTTTCGTTGTGCAACAATGGTGATTTTTGAATCCAAAGTATGTTGTCGGAGCTGTTGAAAAAGACGATGGTATTTTCGGAACAATATTTCAAAAAGTTGTCTTTTGCGATTGAAAAAAAAAATAACGATGAACTTTTTTAGTTAAAAACTTTATAAAAGTGACCGGCCAAAATTTTACCCTATTTATTTTTATTTAGGAGAAATTATGGGGTATACTTTCATTAGTTTTTAACCGTTTAGATTTTCTATATTTTTTTAATCGAAAAAATCATTTTTTGAGGTGAATAGACATTTTTGATGTAAAAAGACGACTTTGTCAATAATAAACCGGAGACGTGCAAAGGATCGCTTACTCGGTGCATCACAATGCATCAAATTTTGCATCACGATAAATCAATTAAGGCATCGCGATGAGCATCACTCAGACAAAATTCATCGAATTTCAATCGTGATGCAACGAATTTCAATTCTGATACATTGCAATGTTGTAAAGGAAGGGAGATATCTATGGAAATCATAATTTGATTCAATTTGAATGAGATATTTACGAAAATTAGTCAATCAATCTATATTTGATCTATTTGATTGCTATATTAATTAAAATATCAAGTAAAATAAATAAACTTTGACTACATATTTACATAAATCAATCAATCAATCTATATTCAATCTATTTGGTTCATACCTTAATTAAAATATTAAGCAAAATAAGGAAACTTCAACTACCTATTTATAGAAATCAATCAATTGATTCCTACATTAATTACGATATTAATAAAAATAAGGAAACTTTGACAATAAATATACAATAAACCTAGTCAGCTTGTGTATCACGATGCATGATTTTGTTTCGCGATTCATGATTTTGTTGGACTTGAGTGACTCACGCGTTTGTTTTTCATTCATCAAGGGTATCGTAGTATTTTCGTCCTAAAAGTGTGTTTTCCAGTTAAAAAATATATATGGTACTGTAGCGATTGAAAATTGTCCAAAGTGGACTGGTTGGAATTTCACCCTTTGATTTATCAACTTGTCTTGTCCAAAAAAAATTAAAAATAAAGCAAGGGATACAACAGAGCCAGTAAAACTTTACACAATATCTAACCCCAAAAATCCTCTATATTTTTATTTATCCGGTAAAAGACATTTTTGGGCGAAAGAACGAATATACTCTTAATTAAATTGGATTAGACACGTTGCATCAGAAATCTAGTTTGTGCAACAGTAATCTAGCTTGTGCATCAGAAAATAAAAATTGTGCATAGGGATTTATTTTTTATATACTAATTCCAAATTGTACATCACAAAACTAAAATTTTGCATCAGGATTTTCCTCATGGGTAATACAGGTTGTGCATCAGAAAACAAAAATTGTGAATCAAAATTTACTCTTATATTCTACTTTCAAATTGATGCATCGCAACTGTGCATCAAGATGCAACAATTGTGCATCGGAATCAAGGTCACAGTAAAGATTCCTCTCTCAAAAAGAACTGCTTCTGTGGATTCTGTAATAAGTGATTGTGGAATGAATGAGCAGAGTAATAGGTTGATCATTATAACTCGAAAAGTTTGCTCGTAAGTGGGAAATATGTGACGGCCAGTGGTAGAACAAATTATGAGCCTGAATCACCATTCTCATTGTCGTGAAGGTAATTGAGTCTCAAATCTGGCCGCCCACAATATTCAGGTCGGTCACCTCCCCAGAATGTATATTATGCATTCTGAATGTTGCCACACTTGTAAAAATGACTGCAATTGATGATTTGCCCGTCATCGGGACTGCTAATGCAGTAAGATGATGGAACAGCGATTGAGATTAGGAAGAAAGTGTAAATGCAGATGACAAAGAACAGAAGACTCGTCGGAGTTTATGATTCAATTTTTTAGTTGACAATCGATCGAATTCATGTTTGGTTTGTTGTTAAGACAAAATGAAGAAACGCCAATTGATGAATTTTCTTGATGCTATCATTTCCATAGAAGACTTTTGACTCGGAAGGGGGTTGAAGAGCTGGAAAAAAGACAATATCATTTAAGGAACAATTTTATGAAATTGACTTTTTCAGGTTTAAAAAAAAAAAGTGAACTGGAGGGGATAAAAATTTATGAGTGGACCGCCACTGCCAGCAATTTCCCCGCAAAACAATCCATCAATCCGCTATAATAATATTTGCATAACAACTAACAAGTACTGTTAGGGACCCTAATTTTGGATTAATGGCGATACCAGCTAAATCTAGGTGTGATCTCAAATATTTCTTTACTGGCAAATCTCAGCTAAGTGTGAGCATTTAGTCAAATTGCGGGGAGGCAATGATCGACTAAAATTGTTTCAAGCCGATTTGAACGAAGAAGGGAGTTTCAAGGAGGCTGTAAAAGGTTGCCAAGGCGTATTTCATGTTGCTGCTTCAATGGAATTCTCAGTTCAAGCAAAAGATGATGTTGGTAATGGACTTCTTCATTTTGCCTTAATTAGCAGACAATATTTCAATCCCCCATCCCAAAAATAGAAAGGTGCATTACAGTTCATTTATATGCAACCGCTAATTGCCATCTTTGAACTTGTAGATAGCTATGTACAAACAAATGTCATTGACCCTTCAGTAAAAGGAACCATAAACCTTCTCAAATCTTGCTTAACAACAAAATCAGTGAAGCGGGTCGTTTTCACATCTTCAATCAGCACCATGACTGCCAAAGAGGACAGTACCGGAATATGGAGACCTCTAGTCGATGAATCTTGTCAACGTCCCATCGATCATGTCTGGAGGACAAAAGCAAGCGGCTGGGTAATGTGCCTTTGCTTCCTCTCTTCGCATTCTTGTTCATACATTAGATTCACATGAGTTCTCATCTCTCAAATATCTCCCTAGGTTTATGTTCTGGCAAAACGTCTAACGGAAGAGGCTGCGTTCCAATTTGCAAAAGAGAACGGCATTGATCTCGTGTCTGTAATTACGACAACTGTTGCTGGCCCGTTCCTCACTCCAACCGTTCCCACAAGCATTAGAGTACTCTTGTCCCCTTTAACAGGTGATCATTTCATTTTTAAATGATGAAGAAGGCCAACTATGACCTTTTAACACAACTTGGAAATTGGTTGGTTATACTGATTCAGGAGATCCTGAACTGTTTCCCATATTATCTGCTGTGAATTCAAGAATCGGTTCAGTTGCCACAGTTCATATAGAAGACATATGTAGCGCCCACATATTCCTTATGGAGCATCCTTTGGCAATTAATGGTCGATATATCTGCAGTGCCCAGAGTTGTGCAATGCCTGAATTGGTTCTTCGCCTTGCTCAGGAGTATCCTTGCTCCAATTTACAGAGGTAATTGTTTCAAGCTAAAAACTTTGTCAACCTCTTTTAAGGATCCTCATGTTTTGTTTTCGACGCTCGCACTGCTAAGGAAGAACAGGATCGCCTTTCCACCGAAATATCTTCAAAGAAGCTGACAGATTTGGGTTTTACGTATAAATATGGTTTGCAAGAAATCATACAGCAAACTATTGATTACTGTGTCAAAAATGGATTTCTGCCTTCTCACGGGAAGCAGTGATTTGATTCATAAACATGATGGTTTTACTCTTCTGCTTCTTAGATGATTATCTCTACTAATCAATTGAGAACGCTCTTTGGACGGAAGTTCTTGTTTCCCTAGCTAACTGAGTTGGCAGATGAAACATGATCAGCTGCATCGCGTTAACTTTCATCTAGAGGTGGAATCGGGACAGGACCTGTCCTGATTAGCCTTATCCCGATCCCGTTCCCGATAAGTGTCGGGACCCGACGTGTCGAGATCCCGATGTGTCAGGATCCCGACAGTTCGGGAGATAAAAATCTCGTAATCCCGACTATAATATTTATGAACAATATCTCTGACGCTAAAATATTTTTAAAATATCTCCATCATGATTAAGATTTTAGAGTGCATATTTATAAGTATACTTGAATATTTACTTACTATTGGGTATTGATGAATTTATCATTATGAACAAAATGCACCCCTCACTCGCAGGAGAAGAGTTGCACTAAGTGTAGAAACTTGATAGACAAAAAAAAAACCCACAACATTGTGAAAATAAATTTAACAAATACCATTAAGTAATTTTAGCAAGCACACAATAGACATTGTTTGAAAGATAGTGTCTTGGCTTGACAACAGTACACACTCAAAATATTTTTAAAAATTTTTTAAAAAATAATCGGGATAGGTCGGAAATCCCGACGGGATTGATATATTTCCCGAATCCCGTCCCGAAATAAGTCGGGACGGGAAAAATCCTGACAAAGTCGGGATCGGGATTATGTCGAGTCGGGAAATGTCTGGTCGGAATCGAGACGGGTGTCGGGTCGGGACGGGACGGGAAAACGAGACTTTTTGCCGGCCCTACTTTCATCAAATATGACTGACATTCAGTTTGGTGGAATGTCTAAACTCAAATGTAAACAATTTCTACTTGCTACTCTAATGGTTGAATTGAATGTTATCAAGGCAGTTATTTTATGGACCACACTATCAGACATCATCACCATTCACCAAGCAAGAATGACCACTTATCCCTACAAAACCTAATACGATGAGAATGACACAGATTATCCATAAAACATCCTCGTAAACTCCAGTAATGTGGTTTCACATCCTTAATTTTTACCTTGGACTTTGGAGGCACATTTTGATGCTTTTTTGAAAATTTTACTGCGTTTTTCTTGGCAGCATATAGGAATTAATTAAGTCAGTCCCTAAGCCAGTAAAAATGTTTCTTTCTGCTATGCTCCAAGAATATGATGGGTCTACATCAACAGTAAATGCCTACTGCGCGGGTTTATTATTTACTGCCCAGTCTGCCCTACATTTCAATTCAAACATTCAAAATGTATTCACAGACCTTTTCAGTTTTCAGTCAAGAAAGTTAGATACTGCACATTTATGAAAATTGGCATTTAAGACCACACAAACATTTTACAAAGGGAAAATGGTTAAACCCTACCTTGAAAGGACAATGTGCTAAATAGATATCTTTTGTAAAGAAAAGCCCTAATGCAAAACAGTGATAGTTTTTGCCAAATGCCAACCAAGTGTTGCTTCAAGCTGCTGTACGTTATGCTTTCCAACTTGTACACTGCTTTAACGTAAGCAAATTCTTGGTTTGGCATCAGTGACCTACTACCCTTTGGAAAATCCTAGGAGAAAGAGATATGGCTCCTAACTAGCCTTATCTGACCCCATATCTGGTCCTAACCAAAAGGATCTCTATAAGTTCCGGAAAAAACCAAACAACAGAATAGACAAAAGAAAATGGCCTTTTTAACATGTAACATTTGATTTCTTGGACGAACCTCAATTTGAACTTTGAAGTTTGAACAAAACTATCCAACTAGGACCACATGCCCTTACTGTATAAAAATATTTGCTACACTAAACATATGAACCCTAATAAATTATTATCAATGCCTAGCAAAATCCAGGCATCTAAGAACTGTCATGGTCATCCTTATAAATAAATATTAGGAGCTAAATTACACTCACCGAAAAACTTTGTATTACCTTAACTATATGTATAAACAATTAAATATGTGGTGCTGCTTTCGTTTCTGTGCCAAACCTTTAGGCTCTATGCTTCTCGATGATTTCAAGCGAGTTACAAAAATGGTGACAATTATTAGTAGCAAGTTGCAGCTCCAAGAAACACTAAAATTGAGGTGAAATACACATAAAATATGACAACCTGTAACCTCTAGATCCGCTTAATCAAACAAAGGCAGCAATTCCAATGGTGGATCTTCATTTGAATACTCCCATGAGTTCAACAAGAGGACAATCACAATCATGCGACAGCAAGAATCAATTTAATCAAAATGTCCAAGTCAGTAACCAAAACAAGTAACACTGATGGAGGTGCAAACTCGAATTCAAGATAAAATACACACATAACATGAAAACACTTAACCTCTAGATCCGCTTAAACTTAATGAAAGCCTTTCTTCGGCCTTAGAGCACAATATCAATTGTTGATAATCATTAAATACTCCCACAGACTTCAACAAGAGAAAAATCTCAATCATGGGTCATTGCCATTGAGACCATTATTGATCAAAAAACAAAACGATGTAAATAAATAATCTTCCCGATTGCCCCAAAAATCACGTTTTGAGTTCTTTCAACTAATTTTCAATTTTGGAAGAATTTTATGCTGAGTGGTTTCCAAATAATTCATACTCAAGTAAGAAATATTTTCATATCTTAGAAAAAAAAAATGCAGATGTGTAAAGAGGAACCATAAAGAGTAGTCAATGACAGGCGACCAAGATGATCAAAACAATCAATAGAGAAATTAAGAAGGATCTTTACCATGACTTAAAAGGGAATTTTACAAATCTTGGAAACAAACAGTTCCCTTCTTCAGCTTTGCAGATTACCACAAAGCAAGGAAGCGGTAAAGGTTTACCCTATTCGGAGCAAATTTAATCAAAACAATATCTTTTTATTAAAATTTTCCCTAATGCCCCAAGATCACATGCTACAATTTTCGCCAAAAAAAGAAAAATGAACTCAGAGAAAGTAATATTGATACAAAATTCTACCCAGGTAGTAAAGATTTACCGACAAACTCACTGAATTCTTGAAAGAAAATCTAAAATTATGAACTAAGAAGAGGATGCACGAAGTGTGATCAGTGGCAAGCACCAAAATGATATATAAAAAAAAAACTTTCCACGTAAAATTAGGAAGGACTTTACCATGAATCAAAAGGAGATTTTACAAATCTTGGCAACAAAAGTTCCTTTCCTCAAGGTTTGCAGATTACCACAAAGCAAGGAAGCAGAGCTTTAGGATTGAGCAAATAAAGCTCCTCAATATTTGAATATAGTCCTACTTTCCCTGCCAACGAATCAAAACCCACCTGCCCAGCCATATCTTGTATATTCTCTAGAGGCCGGTGCACCCTCCCAGCTATAACTCTGCACACTATCAAAGCTTTCCTCATCGATGGATCATCTTCATAGATTTCTATAGATTCAAAAGCTCTGCCACTAGTTGAAGTCGTGAAAACACCAATTCCACCCTTAAGTTCCCGTTTGGTGGAAAACCCGTTTCTTATAATTCGACAAACACAACATTTATCAGAAATGCAGAGACTAGAAGCTCCGTTCATGCCAAGAGAACATGCTATGGTTGTTCCGTAAAATCGCAGAAGTTCATTCCCATCCGCGAGGCAGCGAGGGTGTTTTTTGGGGAGTTTACTAGCCTTGATTTTGACCATCTCCCTGTACTCTTCGAATCGAGCTAGTGTTTTCTGCATGTTGTGTACCTTCAAAACCTTCTCGATTCGACCACATTGGCTCTCAGACTTTAGCCAGCTTGATCGACATATTATTTCCACAATTTTTCGCGACGAATCGCCCTCCACAAGTTCAGTTACTGTTAAGTAGAGCATATAGTTAGCTACTAACAAGCTACATGTGTTAAAATCCGAGCACCATGTAAAACCAAAAGACACAATTGAACTAAACTTATGTAAAGACTCAATATTTATATATTGCAACCCATTAACAGGGAATTTGAACCAGAGTAGGAAGTCTAAAGAAAAGGGGAGTGCGTCTTTCTGGTTAGTGAATCTGAAAAAAGTGAAAAGCTTCATGAACAAAGCTGCAAGAGAATCAGGAAAGAAGATTCAAATACTTTCCTCAGTCTCAATAAGTGGACTTTGACTTTTTCAGTCAATGTCACTAAGTTTTTATAGTCACAACAGATTGATGAGGTGATTAAAACAAGAACAGTTCAACAGAAATGCAGAAACAGAACAAACCTAAAAAATGGGGGTGTAGTGGGATTACGGGAATATTACCAGCATGCTTGGAGAGATGATGAGCTTCAAGAGCCTCCCATTTCCCAAACTGCTTGCCACACTTGTGGCAAGTGACTCCAGACGACCCATTAGTTTCTGTATCAATTGAAGCCCTAGGTTTTGGGGGAATGCCATTTCCACCCCCCAAATTCCCTTCTCTTTCTGATAAAATTGAGGCAGCCTTTCTTGAAGGAGTTGCTTGATTTTTGTAAGAAGAATTAAAGTAATGCATGGAGTGATGACCACCAGGACCAGGTGTGCCCGGCATCAAAGTACCCACGAATGTCGACCCATCACCGCCGGCACCGACACCACCGATTCCTTCTTGAACACCACCATAGCCGGTGATTTTGAGCTCACACCTTGAATTACTGAGAATTACTTCGTGGGTAATTGGGTTAAGGAATTCACTGCTCCCAATGGATCTTGGACTACAACTTACAGGCTTTTCGGAGTGTCTCTTGCTGCCATGGATGACATCTTTGAGATTTGCAATTGACCTTGAACAGCCTGACCTCCCCCCTCCCTTTCTGGTCAATATTGTGCTCAATTGTTTCCTTGATTTCGGGTCAATTACATCTGAGGGCTCTGATTTGCAATGCAGAGATTTCTTCAAAGAGAACCAAACAGTTGGCATTTCTTCCTCTCTCTCTCTCTCTCTCTCTCTCTCTCTCTAACACAAAACCCTTCAATCCAAATTCAAATCCGTTGGCATGCTCATTTGAAAAGTAGCTTAAGATAATATCCAAGATTACATCGCTTCACACAACCACTCAAATTTACCCTTGTTAAATCTGTAATCTCGAAGACAAAACAGAACAAATTTCATCAAAAAAACATACAAAGAAGGATTATTGAAGGGATTTTGCTAATAATGGGAACCAGTGAAGGATAAAGATGGGATGCAAATGGAGTGAAGGACAAAAACAACGGAAGCCCATTTGAAAGATAAGAAGGGAAAAATAGGAAAAATTTTGATGGGTTATTTCCTATTTAGAAGAAGACAAGGGAACTTCATAGGAACCTGGTTCAGTGCCAACTATCACAGTGATAATGGAGTAAGACGTACAAGTTACAACCCATAAAGCTGTAAAAATTGTTGTCGTAACTTGATTGAAGCAGATTTTAAAGAGAGTAGGGGCTTCATTGGAGTAATTTGAAATAAATTACTGTAATTTCAATTCACCAATTGGTTTATTTGGAGCCTGATTTTCTACACTTCCACTTTTTAATTAAAAAACATTTTCTTACCCATTTAAAAAAAAAAAAGGACAAATTACCCAAATAGTCCATGTACTCCGGGCCTTTTTGGTATTGGTCCCTAAACTGGATTTTTTTTCAAAAATTAGGTCCTTGTACTTTCTGGTGCATTAGTCTAAGGCTACAATGGGCATTTCAATTAAAAGTAGTACATGGACATTTTTTGGTATGGCTCCAGGGTTCAAATGGTCATTTCAAATAAAAATTAGGGTAAAATTATGGCGATCTCTTTTTCAAAGTTTGTAACTCCAAAATTTCACAATTCTTTTTTTCTACCGCAAAAGTCCATTTTTAGAAATATTGTTTTAAAAATGTCATCGTCTCCTTCAACAGTTCTGACAAACACATCGAATTCGAAAATCACCATTGTTGCACAACAAAATGAGAATTGCGGGGGTCGAAGAGCAACGCCCTCGAAAGGTAAACGAGTTTTCTAATTCATTAAGTACGAAAATTCAATAAAAATATGTTGGATTAGAGGATTTTCACTGTAGGAACGAAGGCAAAGGAGGATATTGTCTGATTCAATAGAATGAAGAAGAAAACTAGAGCACATCGTCTGGCTCATTACGATTTTGTATTGCGTTGCAAAAATATCATATTAAATTAACGTATCGCTGTGCAATTAAACTATTGAACCACGATGTAAAAATTAATGTAATAAAATTGATGAATTGTGGTGCAAACATTGATGTATCACAATGCAATTACACTAGACAATTAAACTATTAAATCGCGGTGTAAAAATTAATGTAATAAAATTGATGAATTGTTGTGTAATTAAACTATTGAACCGCGGTGCAAAAATTAATTTAATAAAATTGATACATCGAGGTTCAATAGTCAATGAACCGTGATGCATTTCCGTAACGTGACTCTTGCTCATTAAGGAGTATCGTAGTCTTTTTGTCTTTAAAACTGTCATTTTTTGACTTGAAAAAAAAATATACTCCCTCCATCCCTAAATTATTGTCCTAGTTGATTCGGCGCACGGATTAAGAAAAAACAATTAACTTGATTATTTATATTAGTTTAATATATAGTTTTTTTAAAGCACATGTGTATGTAACTCATAATTAAAGTTGAGTGAAAAAGTAAGGATAAAATGATAAAAGTGATATTTTAAAAATATAAGCTTTTAACTGAATAATTATTTTGGAATAGACGGAAAAAAAAAAAAAAGATGATAATTTTGGATGGACTACGAGACCGGAAGATAAAAAAAACTTTGAAAAATGACGCACCGCAATTTTTCCTAAAAATTACTTGGACCATTTGTGAACGCCAATTTAGTTTGACTGAGTTGTCCTAAATTCATAACCCCATGGAATGGTTGATGATTTGAAGATAATTAGTATTTCACCGCCATGAAACAACCTCACGTGCCCTTCAAATTATTTTCATATATAAATTCTTTTCCATCGCCAATGACTTCTCCGACCAAGTCATGTCTCTTTCTCATCTCCCTCATCCTCTCCACCGTCCTAACCGCCACCAACGACGACAGTAAGAGTTTGAAGGGAATTAGTGCGAAAGTACTGCTTCTTCGGGTCAACATACTAGAGGTTATGCGTGATGGTGATGAGCTGGATTTCTCAACCTTAATTTCCCAAGCTTTCTCATCAATCCCACAAATCTTTATCAATGTAGACCACAAAACAAAAAATTACAAAACCATTCACTGGAGAAGGAGAACGGCGCCAGAGTTGAAGAGTTTTCTTGTTGGAAAATGAACGACGGTCACGGGGCGATGGATTGAGCCTTGTTTCGACAGTTGTACCAGACTAATTATAAAGGTACTTAAGAAGCTGGTAAACCATGGCGAGAGGGAGGACTTGAATTGGCGTTCACAAATGTTCACTGTAATATTTTTAATTGAAATGCCCATTTTAGCCCTGACATATGCAAGTGAAAGTCACGTGTATACAAGAACCCAGTTTTTGATTAAAAATAAATAAAAATAAAAATCAGTTTAGAGACCAATCTTGAAAAAGGCATAGAGCACAGGGGCTATTTGGGTGATTTGTCATAAATATATTTCATTAATCTCAAAATTATTATCTTGTTTGACCTATAATACAAATTTAAAAAATAATTAACTTGATTATTAATATTGATTAGGTGTAGTTTCATTTAAACTCCATGTATATGTGATTAATAATTAAAATATAAAGAAAAAATAAACATAAAATGATAAAAATATTGTCTTAAAAAGAAAAAAAAATCAAATTAACAAACCAATTTTTTTTAAGATGGACAAAAAAGAAAAAATATGACAATAATTTCGAGACAAAAATACATATAGTCCATACATATTCTCCGGAGAGAGAAAGAGTAAACAAAAAATCAAGTCTCTTTATTTGCTAAGTAAGTAATTAAAACATTCTTTTTTTAAAGCTTTTAATACCTTGTATCAAACTCATCACTTGGGTGAATATAGCAATTTTTTTATTCAATCAAAAAAAGAAGATATAGCTATTTTTTTCAAAGATTTTAGTATTGTACATCAAACTCCTTTACCTCCAAAACTAGTCCAATTCAACAAGTTAAATTTTTTAACACGGTCCATTCACTTGTTTGCACCATTTTTATATTACACTAAAATTATTAGTACTATTGCTAAAAATAAAACCATTTTTGTGTGACCTACCAAAAAGAAAAGAGGGACCTTTTTTTTTTCTTTTTTTTTTTCAATATTGGGTAACAAACTGAGCACCAGTGCACTAGACATTCCAAAAACCATTTGGCTATGGCCGAAAAGAAGCGATTTTAGAGTTATTCCCTATGAGCACCATTCTCCACGCAAACTTTACCTGTATTCACTTTTCAGTGTGAGAAAGGTCAAATAGAAATGATGAAAGAGTGGTACCCCTACGGCCCTACCCCTACAACTTACAAGGATTGATGGTTCAACTTAACTAATGAAATTGGATTTTCAAAGACGGCTGGATTTTCAAGCCGGTCCAGTGGTGAAATTGTAATTTAAAAAATTTCATATATTTGTTTTAAACGATTAAAGTATATTTTTAGAGAGAAAATTACGAAGATATCCTTAACAAATGAAATGTGTGTGGACAAAGCCTCTGTCCAAATTTAGACATCGCAATTCAAAAATTAGGCATCACATGCACAATTTAAGGCTATCCAAATTTTTGGGCATTGCACGGCAAAAATCACAGCTTAAATATGGACATCGGAAAGCAAAATTTGGGCATCGCAAAAACTAGAAGAATTGTAATTTTTGACTAGGGGTAATATATATATATATATAAAGTTTGTAGCACAAACACAGCAGCCCACGTTGATGAGAAGAAAGAAAACCAACATCTTGATATTGAAACTCCAGTAGTTTTGCAGAAGAAAAAAAAAAGAATTGCAGATTAAAGAATGGGAATAAGCATTGAATTACGAACTCTCAAACAAACAGAGTTAAAGCTGCAAGTCTAAAAATGAGAGAAACGGGCGAGAGTTTCGGGTTAAAGAGGCAGAGATTTTCTGGTTATAGAGGGAGACGAATGAAGGGAGAGAGAGAGTCTGTGGGGTAAAATGAACGTGGAAGGTGGGTACGGGTATTTTTGGAACAAATTTGTGAAAAAACACTTTTACGATTGAAAAAAAAAAAAGAACACTTTTGCGGTTACAATTCCAACAAATGATATCGACCTATAATTATTCCAAGAATAGATAATGATGGGCTTGATCAAGAAACGAAACACACACTCGTGCCCCATATTTAATTGTCTATACCCTAATGAGATAATTACAACGTCGGTACACTTTAGAGAATATTTAACCGGTTAGGTACTTCATTTTTTTTTTCCAACCACATAAGTTCATTTTCATAAATTTATTCTAATAATACCCAAGAAAATAAGTGGGTTGGTGAATGAGTAATTTTAACCGCACCCCAATATCCTCTCTTTACACCTCATGTACTGCATTGTACATTGTAGGGTACAACATCTCAATGCATTACATGAGATACAGATAGAGAATATTGGGGTGTAGTTAAAATTACTGTCGATGAATTCCTCCTCCGACTCTTCTTCTCCCTTTTGTTTTTTTTTCTCTCTCTCTCTTGGGTTTATATATGGATTCAAATCCTACACACTTAAATTGAACATTAGCATACCCTAGAGAAAATGAAACCTATAGACAAACTACTTCTCCCGGTGTGTGTCTGACTCTTTTATTGAGTTCGATTGCCTTCGATCAGTACTACAACACCACAATCACCACCATAACAACAACCATCGTTGTTTATTATTTATTTTTTTGGGATTCTGTTTTTTCTTCTTCGAATTTTGCGGATCGGTTTAATATTGATGATTTCGAGGTTGAAGAAGAGGTCCGACCCGATTTACCATGCCCATATTGTTACGAGGACTTTGATATTGCTTTGAGACAACAAATAGTTTGGATTGATTTGTTCGCAATGCAAGCATCGGAGTCTACGATGCAAACATCAAAGTTGAATTCCTTCATAGACGGTCTTGCCTTGAAGTTGATAATAAAGGTCAATCTCTCGTCCATTCACTCCATCGATGCCGGACCTTTTAAGGACTAAGAAGAGAAAAAGAATCCATATGTCTTCGAATAAATGAAAAGGAAGAGGTTCATTTGTTATTTTTTGATAGAATGTTCAGGCATTGAGATAGAATATAAAATGAAAGATGAGAGATGGGTCTGTAAGAATAATAGTAGCTAGGATTCACAAAAACTGTCAATGTTGTTCGCAATGTAGTTTGTTACTGTAGCTACACTAGGAAGTATGGGTGAGCTTGGTCCGATTTGGTCCAGTTTTTTGGAAAAAAAATAGAAAATCGGGACCAGTCTGGTTCTCAAAAAATTTAGAATCGGAACCAACTCAATATGTATAAGAACCAAAACATTGGTCTGGTCCAGAACCAATCAAAGATGTATGAGAACCAGGACCGGACCAATACTATGATTTTTTACTTTTTAACTGTTTAATATAAATACATAATAAAAATTTTAAGACTGAAACTTCATTAAAAAAATTAAAAAATATTCGATAAAAATACATTCAACAATTAAAAATGTCGAACGCATAAACTCATAACATAACAAATCGATGGAAACAAAATAATAAAAGAGTAACAACTAAAACTTAGAACAAAGAAAGTATTAGGAATTAATATATATAATATATATACTTATATAATAATAATAATAATAATAATAATAATAATAATAATAATAATAATAATAATAATAATAATAATAATAATACAACATATTGGGTCGGTTTTTTTTTTTTTTTTGTTCGAGAACCAGGACCAACCCAAATGTCCGGTTTTATGAAAATTCAGATCCAGGACCAAACCAAAATATTGGTCTGGTCCAGTTTTGATTGGTTTGGTCCAGTTCTATTGGTTCAGTCCGGTTGCGAAAAAATCCAGCACACCCCTACTAGGAAGTGTATTGGTCAGAAACTTTTAAACAATGGAAGATTTAATAATTTAAAGCAAAAATAAACTCAGATGTTAACCAAACAATCTACAAGCCTATACTTGTAGATCTAACCTTATGGCCAAAAAGATTTCACTAAAAACGATGAAATGTTTAACAAAATAATATGTGAAATCACTAAAACCTAAACTCTCACAAGACAACAAGTCTTGGAGAGCAAAACTCACAGAAACTAAGGTACAGAAAATGCGGGATTAAAAAAACAACTTCCTAAAAAGTCTAGAAAGATAAACAACCAGCAGTTTCAACGTAGTTCCGAATGAAGCTTCATCCGGAACTGCATTCAACTTTAAGCTACACAGTTTCTTGAATGTTCTCCCTTGGTGCATTGTCTTCACTGCTCTAAGCTCTCTGTATTCTGCTATCTGTTCGTATATGTCTGCCTATGTGCCGTGCCCTTATTTATACGATGGAGGAGACATACACATTAATTAGGAAACAAACTCCAACATACTAAAGGATTAGGAGTTAGTATTGACAACCAAATAAACTACCTTTATTTCCTAGATTATATTACCAAATAAATAAGGACTCTTAGAGAAGATTTAGGAATGGAATATTTATCAAGATTTTGTTTCCAAAAATACACCTAAACTTTAGGACCAAGAAAAATAAAATATTTATCAAAATTTTGTTTCCAAAAATACACCTAAACTTTAGGACCAAGAAAAACAAAATATTTATCAAGATTTTGTTTCCAAAAATACACCTAAACTTTAGGACCAAGAAAGGTTAGAAGAAGACCAAAATAGAACATGCATATTTTGCCCTTACAATCTCCCCCTTTGTTGAGCCTTTCTAGTCAAAGAATATGACAAGTGTTTGTCCAGCACAAACCAGTTTACCCAAACCTGCATTGTTAGTATAACTCCCCCCGAATTATACAATCAGATAAGAACTGTAACACAGTATGCAGCAGGCTAACAAATCTACAAATATTCCTAGACAAGCACAGAGTATCCAAAAGCAGAGCAAAGTTATTACAAACTAAATATCCAAAATGTTTGAATAACCCAAACCAATTACATACAAAAACAGAAACAGACAGATTCTATTTCTTCTTCAATCAGCTTCAGTCAGCTCCTCGTCTTCTAACCTTTGAGCAGCAGGTTCAGAGGTAGTCACAACAACATCAACACTTGGCATCCTATCTCCCCCTGTTTGGCCAGAAAAGAGAATAAAATGCATAGCAATCTAAGAGGTGTACTGGGTCTCCAGGGCTTGAAGATGTGCAATCTGAGACCTAATATATACCAGCTAATCTTGGATGAAGGACAAAGCCATAGGAGCTGTAACCCCAGCAGATAAGGGAGCAGAGGCTGATGTAGTACCAGATGCAGCTGCAATGGGAGTTGCATTGGTCAAATTTGGAGCAGGTGCAGGAATTTCTGGATGTGAATCAGAAGGTGGAGCAGGAGCAGGCACAACAGACTGAGATCCAGAAGTGGATGGATAGGGATAAACCAGGGGCAGATTCAGAATTGTATCCCCTTTAACAGTTTGGAGGAGATATGAAGAGGATCAAGGATAGGAGTCATTCTCTCAGTTTCTTTGGGAACAATGCCCTGAGCTACTAGAATGTTGTAAATCAGTGAAGGATAAGGGAGGGCTCTCTTGTCCCCTTCGGATTCTGCAAGGGAAACTACCTTCCTAAACACAAAGTCACCAAAGTTAAGGGGCAGCCCTAGACCTATTTGATACATAATTTTGGCATGCTCTTCAGTAACTGCATTTGAATTGGAGGTGGGAGCCCAATTGGCACAACATACTTTATGCATAACAGCATAAAAAAAAGGTTAGTTTGGATGCACTAACCTTGGCCCCTTTCCTTGGCCATTTTGTAATCAACCCATCAGTCAACTCTTTTACACATAAATTCAAATAAGAAATAAGCCCTACATCAGGTGTCCCACAATGTCTACTTATGAGGGATGTAGAGAATTTTAGCAAGTGATTCCTAACAAAGACCTTTCCAAAGAATGGATCGCTAGCTGACATGACCATCTTTTCAAGGTTGGCATAGAATTCAAAAATTATCTCCCTAACATATGGTGCAGCAGAGGACATGGTAGCAAGTAGACCTCTATCAGAATAAAATTGGACCAAATTTTGGGTAGTAAGGTCCTTCATTGGGATGGCTCTTTCATCTACCAATCTCCTAGCAGTGTTATATCTAAGAGAAGCAGTTGAAGAAATAAAGGTCTCATAAAATGGATTACCTACATCCTCCCCAGCAGATGCAACAGTGAATATAGCTTCTCCAAAAGCTACATTATGAGCTACATTGGTCATGGAGGCAACTCTTCTTCTTGTAAACCTCAATGGAACTACATCACTCTCTTCAAAGGCTTCCTTCCCCTCAAAATCATGGTTTGAGCTATCATCAAACTCAGAGAAACTGGAAGATTTGGTAGGACTTAGAGTTAGTGAAAGAATAGGAGATGCATTCTTCAAGTTAACCAAGTATTTAACGAGGGTTCTCTGTTCATTAGAGAAGCTTATGTATGATACATTGATCTCAGGCTCAGCAGGGGGATCATCATGTGAGGCTTCATCATGTGTAAGAGATTCATGCTAAAAAACCACCTTTGGAAATGGAATTGGGTAGTCTTCATCAGTAGCTTCAAGGGGAGCAGGTTCAGCAGAGTTGCTTCCAATGTTGTGAGTGGATACACGAGGTACTACAACAAATTGAACCTCATCTTCAGAAGCTACGAAATCCTCATCATTGCTATCACTGGCAATCTGGATGTCTTCTTCAAATTGACCAGGAGTAATCTTGTGCTTTTTGGCCTTTGCCACCTCAAAATTCATACACTTTTCACCACACAGTTTGTGAAACTCTCCCGAGAGAACGCCGAGAGAATTTTCCTCTAGCTCCAAAGCTCTGCCAAATCTCCCTCAAAACACTAAAGCTCAACGGCCAAAGTAAAACCTAGTTGCCCTGCTAGGATTCCGCCCTATTCCACCGGTCCAAAAATCCCAACAAGAATAGTTACCCTGCTCGAATCCAGACGCCAAATCAGTCATAAACAAGCAGTTGCTCTGCCCGGATCCTGAGGCAAAAAACAACTTTCGGAAGCGCCCAAATCCCAACAAAGTAGGGGTGTGCTAAGCCAGCGGGCATTGGTAATGCCATATAGGCCCATATGGCATCATTTTAAAAAGCCGTAGACAAGCCCATGGGCATCGAGGACACTTAGATGGGCTCTCGATTGATTTTCATGTTTTTAAAATTACACATAATTTTAAAAGTCTTAGCAGTGAACTGAACCATGACACCTACTCACCTAGTTCCTCCAAATCCAGACTATACACAAAAATTACATTATGTATTATGCAATTATATAATAGACTAATCTTGTTATCGAATGAACGAAGGAAGGCAGGTAGCAGTCGATTTGTTTTAGGTTTCAAAGTTTTACTTTGCCTTTTGTTTGAGTTTTGGCTATTTGTATTAGTAATTTGGTATATCACTTAATCACTATATAATAATATAATATTATAATTGACTAGTCACTATATAATAATATAATTAACGAAGGTAGGCAGGTAGCAGTAATAAAGGTTCTTTTTTGTTAGTGTCATGATATAATTAATTAATTATAATATATTTATAATTTTAAAACATAATGTGATGATGTTAGATGGGCATTAGAACTTGAAGGCCGGGTATGCCCGAGCCAGCGGGCATCTAACATCTCTAAAGCCTATGTATCGTACATTCCTAAAACAAAAAAAGACTCTGTTTGTCCCAAATGGCACAATAATAAGCTAGAAGGGGGGTTGAATAGCTTATTAGACACGTAAAAACTTTTCGTATAAGTTCCTAAAACAAGCACTTGCAATCTATTGAAGAGATTGGAGTAGCGGAAGTCTTGTAAGGAAGACATTTTAGGTCTGCCGGTGAAGCACTACCGGTAGACTTGGCTGAATACTCAAGTCTGATGTTAGAAGAGATAAGTAAATAGATATAAACAGTTTAAAGCAGTAATCAATAGTAATGAAAGAATACGAGTATTTTGAGATGGTTTACACTATAAAGAGTGCTACGTCCACCACCAAGACAGTCAACCTTGGATTTAAATGTGCACTATATTTTCCACTAGTTCTATTACAAAGAGTTCCAATGGGTCGTGTACAA
>CM028380.1:127555644-127588144 GCA_013146195.2 Codonopsis lanceolata | reverse complement strand
CATTTGGATGGTGGATCCCGGAAAGAGTATAGGCCCTTCGCCTGAGATCAGTCCAATTTTGGGGAGTCGAAAGGCAGGTGGAATATGAAGGTTCTATACTCTGGAGAAAGAATCCACTATTCCAGAAATAGTCCCGAGACTGTCAAAACAAAACAGGTGCTTGTCCGATCAATCTTAGGAGAAATTGATTAATAATAATAAAATAATAAAGGCACACTGTAATTGAACTCGAAAGCCTGGAACCTTCCTTCATGATTCCTTCAACCCCTTTTCCTCAGAAACCTGGCCCGAGTTTGAAAAGGAAGAGATAGCACCGGTTGATTGATACGGGATACATACATAGGGGTTAGATCAGAAAGTATCGAAATAAGTTCAGAAAATACAAATTTGGACATAATGGCCGTCGAAAATGAGCAGTTTGCAGTGGGTACTGATACAGGGGCTCCAGAGTACGCTCCGACTCTGGCTATCCAGTAGTGGCTAGATCAAAATTTGGATGCACGGAATGATCGCATATTAAACCAAGGTCCAAGGCCCAGTGGTGAGGGAACCACTTTCCTTGCAACCCCTCAAGAAGCATCTACTTCTCATGTTCTTCTAAACCCAAACCCTCAGCCAAACACTAGCCTTCCACCAACCGCCAGCGCCCCAATCACCAATTTCTTACCAAATACTTATTACCAAAATTTCAACCCTTTCTTGCCAAACCCACCATATCCTTTCCCAAACACCCATATGCCCCAAAATCCAAATGGCCTCTCATTTCCCATCACTAACCCACTCCAAAGTAGGTCATATATGGACCCCAGAAGCTATACCCAGTCAGGACAAGTAACAACTTATTTACCTTTCAATAATCCTGGTCATCAGGCAGAAATCGCCAATAACCTATCTCCTCAAAATTCCTACCAAATACCCCAGCAAGGAATAAACCCAATTGCCCCAATCCCTCTAATAGATACCAAAACCCAGCACCACCTCCCACAAAAATAGAGGCTGATATGGAGAACCTAAAAAGTATGATGCTCAAAGTCTTGAACAAAGGGGAATTTTCTACGCAGGCATTAATGCTACAACCCTCAGCTATATTGCCCTCAAAATTTAAAATGCTCGACATAGAAAAATTTGATGGGATTGGATGTCCTATCTCCCACTTAAAATCTTACTCAACTGCTATACAGTCAAGGGGAGCTAGCTTCGAGGCTATAGCTTCCAACTTCCATCTGACCTTGGTAGGGGTTGCTAAACAATAACACGTGTTAGCAAATAACAGTACAGTTGCTACTTGGGATCAAATGGCCGAAGAATTCCAAAAGAGATAGAAAGACAACAGTAGCTCTGAGAATAAAAGAGAACTTGAGGCATGCACCCAAAAGGAAAAAAGAAACTTGTGCAGACTTTGCAGCTAGGTGGAAGAGGAAAGTTGCCCAAACACTAGACAGACCTGATCCATCTGAATCAGCCCGTTTGTTTATAAAAAACCTTCAGCCAATTTATCTTGAACGCATGAGGTATTTTCCCTACGGTGATTTCAATGCCATCATGGAAATAGGAATCCACATTGATGAAGAAATACGTACAGGGTTCCTAGAAAATGATACACCTCCAAATTCATTCTGCTATTCTGAATCGGAGGAAGCATCTACAGAAGAAGTCAACGTTGTTGAAAGAATCCCAACTGGTAAGTACAATAATATGCCATGGTCATATGGGACAGATAAGTCCGCCAATTCTGTTGAGGGAAGCCAGTGATACTAACAGAAGCTTCATAGGACCTTACAAAGGAAACAAAAGGCATTATGATGAATTGTATGCCCCAATGTCCCTAATATTACAAGGTTTAATGATACAAGGGGTCCTGAAGCCAATGTAGAATTACAAACCTCCAAACCAACTATCAAACACATGGAACCACTCTCAGTATTGCGAGTACCATCGTAGCAGTGGCCACCCCACCGATAAGTGTTATAAGCTCAAAAGTGTCATCCAAGATCTTATTGATGGCCAGGTCATTGAGAAGCCACATCCATAAGTCAGCATGATCAAATCCCATGAAGAGGTCAGCCCACCAGACTAGTTTGAGAAAAAATGATGCTACTTTACCCTATATGATCAACCCTTCATCTTCAGAACGGTGGTCGAGCATCGCCTGAGAAAAAAACTTGAATAGGGCAGAACGTCATTACAGGATGTTATTAGTCACTCAGGGAAGGACAAGGAAAAACCTTTAAGACTCATAGAACCCTGGAATACCCTTTTGTATACACCTCCAGAAACCCTTTTTCCTTTGAACCTCCTTTTGCCAAATAAAATCCTCAGAAAGCAACTTTTTAAAAAACCCAGCGTCGGTTTTCGTAGATTTTCCATATATATCTTTCCCTTTTGATTCAGATCGCCTATTTCCGAGTATCCATGGAGAGGTTTCCTTCTTGGGGATGATAAGTTGACTCACTTAAAAACACCTAAATTCACACGAGTTGATAATGATTCATCCAGAAGATATGGACCCGCAAACTATTAAGAATGGATGAAATCCAAAGCAGGCAATTCGTCTTGATCAGAATCACCTTCGACCCATTGCGGCCGAGCTGTTAGTAGCGTACTGGGGCTACCTACCATAAACACCAAAACCCTTCCAAAAACCTGGAACCCTTTTTTTAGATCACCATATACCAAAACCCTACTGAAATCAAGACCATTGAAAATCCCTAGCTAAACAACTATCCCCATGATCCAGCTTCCCAAAACTGGGGCTGTTTCACCTTTTTATATCCACCAAGAATGATTATCCATTTGTCCCAAAAAGAGAGATTTCCCCAACTGCTATGATGATGCTCTGAAAAGAAAAAAAAGGAGAGAGAAAAGAAAAGGAAAAAAAAAAGAAAGGGAAAAAGGAGAGAAAAAGAAAGAAAAAAAATCTTCTCTGGAGCAAGTCCATCATTTGTTCATCTCTCCCTTACACAAACTAATTTGGGGCTTTTCGGGGAAAATCAACTCATACACTTTTTAGATGTGGATCGAAAAGAGGCCCACCATACCCAAAGCCCAAGCAACACCCAAAACCATACATAGAGTCAACGCCAAAAAGCCTACCATATTCAAAACCAAAAGCCAACTATCCATCTAGAACCCATAGCCTAAAAAACTAACCAACGATCAAACTTTTGATCGCCTTTGTTAAACATAAACCAATTCCATGAAAAGACCTTCTAACCAGAAACCTCAAAACCAATCCATCCCTAAACATTTAAACAGTACACCTTGAACAGTCGCGATCAACAGCTTTGCTTCAATAAGTTATAGAGTGATCTGAGTCAAAGATAGAACTCCTAACTAAAACACACAAAAAAGCATTAAAAATAATTACCAAGCAGGGTCCATAAACCATCAACCTTGTGATACTCGGCAATAAAGTGAGCTCTGAATTCCAGCTCTCTTTCTTGTTCCGTAGAGTCATCCTCATATCATGTGCCCTTGATTTTCTCAAGGAAAAAAAAAGGAAAAAAAGCAGAAAAAAAAAAGAAAAAAAAGAGAAGAGAAAAACAAGGGGCTTTCCCTCCATCCACTTTCTTCTGAGGTCATTTATATCCATAAAAACGTATCATTTGAGTACGCTAGGGGCTTTCTATCCCATTTTGAAAAATTTGTTGATTGAGTCACCCTGGGGCTTTTCCCCACCGAACTCATGAGTCTTGTCCATGCAATCTCATATCCCATGTTCCCTGGGTCATGAATTGTTGGTCATAACGGAAGATATTTCGGTTAGGAAATATTTGAAGAATCTGAGTCCCGCTACGAGCAAGATAAGGAAAGATATTTTTGGACTTAGTAAAAAAAGGCATTTTGGAAACACATATCGACCATGAAAGTTCTGCCTCAGCCTTATTGGGCAAGCACTTCTTAGGATTGGATGACAAGGATCACTTATTATGCCTAAATCTGAATCCAAGGTTATCACACATAACATATTGCAGAGTTGGTACACTACTTCACGGTCCCTCATGATTTCTACAAGTCGGGTACATGGTTTCAGATACACTTTGCCCCTACTTTCGTTTTGATGCTAGACTGGTTGTCTACCAAATTTTGTCCAGGATACCAAAGGTTGGGAACCTCACTTATAAGGTTGGACTCTTTATTTGGCTTTGGCCTCGCGTCGGTTTCTCTAAGTTCCATCAGATCTTGTTGATTGACCGCTGTGTTATCTCGTCCTATGGCCCTGGTTTGTTATCAAGTCAAGAAAAAGAAACGTGAGACCCCCATTAAATTTCTTCACTGAAAAACCCCATCAGATACCAGAAACCAAAATATATACCTCATACCTCATATGTTTATGGCCGAAGCCTCGAGTGAACACCAATAAAGCGACAACCTCAGCCTTCTCACCCACCAGCCAAAAAGTACGGTGTGTTTATAAAAGATGAATTAATTTTCACTTAATTCGCAATGAATATTGCATTCTAAATCAATGTCTTTCTCAAGGTAACGTAATGGATATTGTATTTGGTGTTGTGGTAGTCTAAGAGTTATGCAATTAATATTGCATCAGATATATGTTGTAGTTGCTCTGTTAGTAATGAAATAAATATTGCATAAGATACCTGCATTTACCCTTCATGCTACAATGGATATTGCATCACGTCCTGTTAACCCGCATTTACTTTCTATTTTGCAACGAATATTGCATACAACCCCGTGTTTACCTTTCGTGTTGCAATAGGTACTGCATCAGATTTTTGCATTAAATATTGTGGAGACGCGATGGATATCGAATCGAATTTGGTGATTTTTATGCAATGGATATTGCATCAAATTTAGTGATAAGTTTTGTGATAATGCAATGGATATTGCATCAGTTTTTGTGGCACTTGTGGTAATGCAATGAATATTGCATCTGATTTTGTAATGAAGCAATGGATATTGCACCAGATTTCGTAATAATGCAATGAATATCGCATCCTTTGTATGTTGGTAATGCAATGGATATTGCATCTGATTTTGTGATAATGTAATGGATATTGCATGTATTTTTACGGTAACACAATGAATATTGCGTCTTTAGTATTGTGGTGATGCAATGGATGTTGCATCAGTTTTGGCCTTAGGTTCCAGTTGGATGTAATGGATATTACATCTGGATCTACATCTGGTCTCACTTTGGTTGATGTAATGGATATTACATCTACGTTCGCTTGCTGTCTCACCTGATAATGCAATGAATATTGCATCTGGTCCCCGGCAACGGTGCCAAAATTTGACGGGTGTCAAACTGTCAAAAATAATTTCCTATTTTCCTAAATAACGAGTATAGGGTAATAGGGATCGTATTCACAGGGAACGTTGAATTTACTTCTATGTAGAATTTTAACAAAGCAATTAAAATAAAGAATGATGTTTTTAATCTAAATTAATTACTAACGAACGAATTAACTAAAAACTGAATTTAAATGACTAAATGTAAACAAAACAAACAATGATGTTTGAATTTAATAAGAGAAAAATCCAATCAATGAACTTAATGTAATCCCTTAAGTTTACTATTGATCATAGATGCAAAGATGACTCAATTGGCTACAAATAAACGGGTTATAGTTGTCGACAACCGCCAGACACTCAATCTCTCCTTACTGTCTCGATAGTCAAGAGAAGCTCGTTAACTATTTCCCTAATCAAAAGATAACCCCTGAGACGCTCGTAGGATTTACTGTTTTGAAAGCATTAAGAGAGAGAGAAACCCAATTCTAAACAGTGCATATTGAAGTAATATCATTTAATTTAGATTACTCTTTCCCGCAACACGGACTGAATATGCTTCTGATGCCTAAACGGTGTGTTACTTGCTACTTTGTTAGAACCCGATGACAATTACGGATCAACGGTTATAACTAGCAATGAACTATTATGTTAATTAAAATTCTGGCCACAAACATTAACTAAGCATAATAATCATATGTTACAATTCATTTTGCAACAAACAAACAGAGAACAAAGAAATACTTAAACCCAATTGAGAATTAAAACACTTAGATCTCACAGTAGAAACTTGTAAAGAATTACTTGTTCATTAACTGAAAGAAATAAAACTAGCCACTAAACATAATTAAATATTACTTACAAAATGAATTCAAAACAAAAATAAACCCAGCAGTGTGATGGAAGAAACGAGCAAGCTGCTACCAAAATCTTCGAGTGTATATGTGTGTCTATGATTATGTGTATCAGCCGTGTTGTCTGTGATTCATGCCGACTTCTAAAACTGACCTCTCCTTATATAGCTGAGCCCCTCCTTGCTCTCCAAGTCTTTCCTCCTTTATAGAGGTCATGATCTCCACTCCTAACCCCCATTCCTAGGTAGTTGTTGACAAAGTCCACAACATCTAATCTATCTCTTATCCTATTTTTTTCAATAATTACAAAAGAGAAAGAAAAGAAATAACAACAATTTAGAGAAAAATAATAATTCCCTAATTACTGAAATGGATAATGTCTAAAATTCCCTTTAAAAACATGACATTGCTTCCAACTTCAGCTCAAACTCGCCTAAGATATATAGCGAATGCCCATTCGGTACCATGATATCTGAATTTCTTCTTTGAACTTGGTATTATTTTCACTTTTTCACCATTAATCTCTCATAGACCTGTAATCACCAAACATACAAAATACCCATAAAAAGTGCAATATTTGCAACAAGTTAAGTCACAAAAACGATATTAAATATCACACTTATTTGAGTTCGTCAGTGATGTAATGGATATTGCATCTAGATTGACAATAGTCTCGTGATAGTGCAATGAATATTGCATTTGGTCTTTGTGATGCAATGGATATTGTATCATCTTTGGTGATAGGCTTGTGGCAATGCAATGGATATTGTATCTAATTTTTTGATAATGCGATGGATATTGCATCTAGTGTTGTGATGTAATGGATATTGCATCTAATTTTGATGATAATGCAATGGATATTGCATATGATTTTGAGGTAACGTAATAAATATTGCCTCTGGTGTTACGATGCAATGGATATTGCATCTAATTTTGCAATAATGC
Organism: Codonopsis lanceolata; assembly: GCA_013146195.2. Classification (NCBI taxonomy): domain Eukaryota; kingdom Viridiplantae; phylum Streptophyta; class Magnoliopsida; order Asterales; family Campanulaceae; genus Codonopsis; species Codonopsis lanceolata. Next base: position 127,581,092 of record CM028380.1, on the reverse strand, counting down.
AATGGATATTACATTTGGGTTTGTGGCGATGCAATGAATATTGCATCTAGTGTTGTGATGCAATGGATATTGCATCTAATTTTGCAATAATGCAATGGATATTGCATCTAATTTTCTGATAATGCGATGGATATTGCGTCTAGTGTTGTGATGTAATGGATATTGCATATGATTTTGAGGTAATGTAATAAATATTGCATCTAGTGTTGCGATGCAATGGATATTGCATCTAATTTTGCAATAATGCAATGGATATTGCATTTGGGTTTATGGTGATGCAATGGATATTGCATCTAGTGTTGCGATGCAATGGATATTGCATCTGATTCTATGATAATGCAAAGGATATTGCATTTGGTGTTGTGGCGATGCAATGGATATTGTAGCTGATTTTGCGATAATGCAATGGATATTGCATTTGATGTGTGGCGATGCAATAGATATTGCATCTGGTCTTTGCGATGCAATGAATATTGCATCTGATTTTGCGATAATACAATGGATATTGCATTTGGTGTTGTGGCGATGCAATGGATATTGCATTTGATTCTGTGATAATGTAATGAATATTGCATTTAGTGTTGTGGCAATGCAATGGATATTGCATCTTGTCTATACTATGCAATGGATATTGCATATGATTCTATGGTAATGCAATGGATATTGCATTTGGGTTTGTGGCAATGCAATGTATATTACATTTTGATGTGCGTTATTTTCACTAGGTTGTAATGAATATTGCAACTATCTTTCTGCATCGCAGCTTGCTTGTCAGTCTGAGGTCGAACTACATTTGGTCTGATTCCTGAGAAAGGGATACGTGGGCAGCCTACTTAGTAGGTGCGGCCATCGGAGCATTTTATTACATATCTATTTAAAAACTACGATAACATGTTATAACCAACTAAATATGTTTAGGGTATATGAGATTTGAGATGTTTCATCCTAAACTGTTGCATCATAAACTGCCGCATATTTCATTCCTCCCCATTATAATTTCCACGAAATTTGGGAGTCTTATCAACGATGTTCGTTTACTTGGTAAGTTTCGATTTACCCGTAAACTCTATCGTTGAGGGGCTCTGTAGACACCCCAATTTCGTACCCCCGGTATGTAACATGACATGAAATATCAAGATCTGTTAAAAAGCTAACAAATGTCAAGTTACAATGTTTAAAATGCAAAAATGCAAAAGAGATGAAATGATGCATGAACAGTAAATTACATGGGGCAAAATGCCAAAAATTGAAAGAAAAAGAGCTGTGGGCGCCACCCACAGCCCCTCTTGGCGCCGCGCCAGCATCCTCCATGGGTGGCACCCAACAGTGCCTCCTGCACTGTAGCATTTTGTCTTCGATGCAACTCTCTTAGCACACGGTATAAGTCGTTAAAGCTCAGTGGATGATAGTTAGTCATGAAGAATGCCAGGATTCCGCTTATAAATAAAGGCATCCGGCACTCAAAATTCACACTTTTCACCGCGTAGTTTGTGAAGCTCTCCCGAGAGAATGCAGGGAGAATTTTTCTCTAGCTCCAAAGCTCTGTCAAATCTCCCCCAAAACACTAAAACTCACTGGCCAAAGTGAAACCTAGTTGCCCTGCTAGGATTTCGCCCTATTCCACCGATCCAAAAAGAGCAGTTGCCCTGTCCGAATCCAGACACCAAATCAGCCAAAAACAAGCAGTTGTTCTGCCCGATTTCCGCCGTAAGCAAGCAAACGACAACAAAAAAGCAAGCAGTTGCTCTGCCCGGATCCCGAGGCAAAAAGCAACTTTCGGAAGCAGTCACTCTGCCCGAATCCCCGCAACAACAAAGCAGAAAAAAAAAAGACTCCCTCTCCCTGAAGGACAAAGCGAGCGCACCCTAAAATCTATTAGAAGGAGCTTGGTACATGATAAAACCCTCACACTTTAAGAGGTAAGCTATTTAAAGTTTTTAATATATAAAAGTGATATTTAGATTAGTCCGATGTAAAGAAAATAAGCAGTTATGCTGCCCGAATTTCTATAAGAAAATAGCACTTAAAAGAGCCATTATTTTGGCCAAAATTTTATAAATGTATTTGTAACTCCAGGAAGGAGACTGTTGTAAGCTTTGTAATAATTTCCTTATATAGATACAGATATATATATATATATATATATATATATATATTTAAATACTTTATTTTATCTATTAAATAAATATAAAAAACATATTTAAGCAAAAAACTATTTTGAGACCGAAAGGGCGAGTTGGGTGCCTAACCCCTTCCCACCTCGTAACTTAGCCTCTGAACCCTTTGGAAATCTGGTTACATTTGGTTTTTCTTTGTTTTTACTTAAAATAAAGATGGGGACTCTGTTTATCACATTTTGAGTCCACAATTGAGGCCAAACGTATTCCACACGCCTTAAAAGTTTTGAAACCACACGCTCTCACCGACGGGGGAAAGGTCGAAAAACGGGACACTCACAAGGGGCATTTATGATAAACCCAAAAAAAAAATTGATTTTGAATCAATCAAGGTTGACCAAAAACACTCACAAAATTTGCTAAAAATCTTATTTTGACTTGCAATTAGTGAGGGATAAATGAGAGTACTGGATATAGGGATAACCATGATTTCTTTTCAAAACTTGAATTTTTGTATTTCAAACAATAGCTTGAATTCATAACAAACACAACAAAAGATATACCAAAATTGTACAACCCCAAGCAATTAATATAGCAGCACATATCCATTATGCAAAAACTCTTAATACATCACAAAGATTAGACTCCCACTTAATATTTTTCAACATGGAATACTTTGGTAGTTATTTTGCAAAATTTTTTGAGGTAAGAACAAAATTTTGATAGGATGATACTATCAAAAGCAGAACATGTCCTAAACTTTATGTCTAACAAATGATGAGAACAGATCAGGCAGCTTCTAGTCTAATGCAATCACATATCACATACAAGTAAAAAATGTCTAGATCATCTTGATGTAGTTCCGAATGAAGCTGCATTGGAAGATGCATTTGCCAAAATTGTGATTTTATGTTCACTTTTTCATTTTTTGTTCATTACAACTATACTCATCTCCCACAAAATCCATAAGTACTTTATTTCCCTAGGAGTATAGCTCTACTTTATTTAAAGCATATACACAACATGCCACTAGGAACCTTTCACACTATTTACCAAGGGAAGTCATTTTGATTTTGATCCACCCATGAAATCCAAGGATTCATGGTCCCAAAAGAAAATTTCCACAAACCTTGTTCATAGGTAACTCTTTTCCGTTAGGTAGCTTTCACACTTTTTTTAAGGGTGTCTAATTTTCTCAAGATCAACTTATGAGAACCTAAGTTCTATAGTACCAAGATAAAGTGCTACAACCCTTGTTTTTAAAGGTAGCTCTTTCCTTTGTAGACTTTAAACTTGCAAATCAAACCATTGGGAGAGAATCTATATTATAAAGAAGCTAGGTAATTGACTAGGGCTAATCAGAGGTCATGATTTAATTTTTTTACTATCATTTTACGGCTATCATTTATTTGGGTAACCTTATCTTCTAGATTTCCTTATCTATATTATAAAAGAGACTAGAGGCTAACTAGCGGCCCAGATCGAATTGTGTCAAACACAATTGACGGTTCAGATTGATTCGTATATATTTGAGTTATATATAAACCTTCAGTTATGAGTTTTGTTTGAACTACCCCTCTACAACCAATAATTATGTAATAAACCCTCAGTTATCCTTTTTTAATTATCATCTCCACAACTAATTACAGTTACATGAATGCTTTAACACATTTTTTTAACCACATCCTTTCGTTTGAGTTGACGAAGTGGTTATCTATAATTTATCTCGAGCATTTATTGAGTTGTTTTAATGAGATATTTGTTTGTAAGTTTTGTAATTTTAAATATTTGTATTTTAATTTTATTATTAATAATTAGTTTGTAGTTTCTTAATTAATTGTTATCGTAATCAACTGAATCTCAATTTAATTTTTATCCGACCTAGATTTATTTTTTAAAAAAACATTTATTCGTAAGTTTTGTAATTTTAAATATTTGTATTTTAATTTATTTTTTATTAAATGTGTTCTAAGTTTTTCTTAATAGTTTGAAATATTTGTGATTTCAAAAATAGTCTTTTGTTAGTTCACTATGTCTCATTTAATTTATTTTATATTTTTTTTGCTGCAATTTTCATTTTTAAGTTTATTTCAATTAACATGTGTTGTGTTGGTGTGTGTAAGATAAAATATTTTTAGATGCTTAATTATATTCTTTTTGGATGAGTTACAAAATTTTACAGTGAATAAAATTAATGTTTTATTTTTTAATTTTCAGGAAGTCGTCTTTTTTTGTGTAGTATACATAGATCCGACCCCTAAAAAATCTCAAGCATATACTAATTTATTCTCATCATGCTCGCTTCATACATTGATCACGTCTATACTGACACCGTGTCATAGACATGGGCATGAAATCTAGTAGAGAATCAAAACAAAGAAGTTACAATTGATTTTGAATAAAAAATCTCAGGCAACAGAAGGCAAAAACATGTGAGATTAATCTAGTGTGCCCGCTAAATACACAATGCAAGGATGCTTATTATATATATACTAGATTCTGTGCCCGTGCCTATGGCACGGCGCCAGTATGGGACTATGTCAGTATAGGACGGTGTTATTATTCAAATAAATTAATATTATATATATATATATAATTAAATATTGTGTGTGTGTGTGTGTGTATAAAGCTAGAATATAACTATTTCATCAAATAGATTTAATAGCTCATTTTACATGAAGGAAAAAAGAAGAAAGAAGGAGTACAAAGTTTAAAAAGAGAACCAAAAAAAAAATTAAGCCTGAAAAGGATGGAAGAAAGCCGATTGAAATAAAAACGTAGGAAGAAAAACGTGAATAAGAAACAGTTAGATTAGGTTAAGATAAAAACAATTTAGATGAGATTTAGGAAGAAAAACGTGAATAAGAGACGGTTAGATTTGAGATAAAAACAGTTTAGATGCGATTTATATATGAGATAAAAACAATTTAGATTAGATTAGGAATCTTCTTGACAGTCCTGATTCAGGGGGACACATGTGCCAGGCGGAATAGATTACAGCCGTTTGATATAAGTAAAAATAATCAATCTCAGCCGTTCTTTATCCCACTAAGCTCTATCGTATAGTATATATATATATATATAGCAAGTGTAAGGTCACATGGCACACATACCAAGAGATTTCCTAAGATTAATAAATCTCTCAAAGTCTAGACTCTTAGTGAAAATATCAGCCAGTTGATTTTCAGTCCCTACATGTTCTATGCAAATAACACATTGTTCAACCAAATATCTAATAAAATAGTGTTTTATATCAATGTGTTTAGTTCTAGAGTGTTGAACATGATTTTTTTGCTATACTTATTGCACTGGTGTTGTCACAATACATGGTTAATACATTACTGTGTAGGCCATAATCCTTGATCATTTGATTCATCCATAAAAGTTGTGTGCACCCACTACCAGCAGCAATGTATTCAGATTCAGCTGTGGAGAGGGAAACACAATTTTGCTTTTTACTAAACCAATAAATGAAGTTATTACCCAAATAAAAACATCCACCAGATGTACTTCTCATGTTATCAACACTACCTGCCCAATCAGCATCACCAACATACCTAAGTATACGTTTGACATCTTTCAAATTAGAGACTTTAGGGTTTGCTTGGTATCTAGAACACAAACACACACTATAGATGATGTATGGTCGTGTGGTAGTCAAATATAACAGACTTCTGATCATGCTTCTATACAGTGTATGGTCAACACTTTTAGAGTTCTCATCTTTGCATAATTTGTTGGATGTACCCATAGGGGTTTTCTTTTTCTTTCCATCATCAAGACTGAATTTCTTCACCAAGTTAAGTGCATACTTGGCTTGAGAGATGAGCATCCATTCATGCATTTGTTTTATTTGAATTCCAAGGAAAAAGGTTAATTCTCCTACCATACTCATTTCAAATGAAGATGTCATGCAATGCACAAATTCCTTTTCTAAGGACTTAGAAATGGACCCAAACACAATGTCATCTACATAAATTTGAGCAATCAAAATGTGTTTGTCTTTTCTTTGAATGAAAAGTGTTTTGTCCACTTCACCCCTTTTAAAACCACTTTTCAAAAGATGGTCTGTAAGTCTCCCATACCAAGCTCTAGGAGCTAGCTTGAGACCATACAAGGCCTTTTTCAATTTAAAAACAAGGTTAGGTTTATGGGGGTCCTCAAAACCCTTTGGTTGTTCTACAAAAACTTCTTCTTCTAGAATATCATTTAAAGCAGCACTCTTCATATCCATTTGTTGAAGAGTAATATCAAGAAAGCATGCAATGGCAAGAAGAAGACGTGTGGACTCAATGCGGGCAACAGGAGCAAAGGTTTTATCAAAATCCACCCCCTCAACATGTGTGTACCCTTGAGCCACAAGTTTTGCTTTATTTCTCATTATCTATCCCTCCTCATTTGATGTGTTTTTGAAGATCCACTTAGTTCCAATAACATTCACAAAGGTGGGTCTAGGTACAAGGAACCAAACATCATTTTTATAAAATTAATCAAGCCCATCTTGCATGGCATTGATCTAATATTCATCTTTTAAGGCTTCATGCACATTTTTTGGTTCAATGGTACACACATAACATGATGCATGAAACTCTTCACACTCAAGTGTAGATAGGCAATCAACTTTTCTATAGTCCACCTTACCTTTTTTCCTAGTTAACATTCCATCATGTACATTACCTATGACTTGTGAAGAAGGATGGACTTTCTGAATGCGGCTGAGAATGTCTTGGCTGCGATCAGTCAGACTGGATTGAATTTCAGGTTGTTCAGGGTCTATTTCAGCATCTGGAAATATTTTGACCAATGTATCTTCCGATGCAGCTTGTGATGCAGCTGCATCCAGAACTGCATTCAGAATTGCATCCTGGACAACATCTTGAATCACATCCAATGAATTTCCAGAACTTGCAGAGTCTGTATTTTCAGGGGTTGGAACATTGTTTGTAGTTGCAGGATCTGAAGTTTACGCAATTGTCTCATGATCTCCAAAGTCTAGCAAACCTGAAATATCATCCTCAGTTGTTTTGTGGCCAAGATCAGTTAGATCATTAAAAACAATATCATCCTAAGTTAAATACTCTATAAGCACGACTATTAGTGGAGTATCCCATGAAAACACACTTATCACTTTTTGAGTCAAATTTTGAAAGATGGTCCCTATCATTAAGCAGATAGCACACACACCCAAACACATTAAAATATTTTAAAGTAGGTTTCTTCCCAAGAAAAATTTTGATAAGATGTTATGGTGCTACCTGGTCTCAAGTAGACCCTATTTCCTATATGACAAGCTGTGTTTAGAGCTTCTGCCCAAAATCTTTTTAACAAATTCTTAGAGCTCAACATAACCCTAGCCATTTCTTGTAGTGTCCTATTCTTTTTTTCTGCCACTCCATTTGGTTGTGGAGTTTTAGGAGCAGAGAATTCATGAGTTATGCCATTTGAAGCACAATGGTTAGAAAAGGAGGAATTTTCATATTTCGTGTCATGATCTGATCTAATTCTAGTAAGTTTTAGATCATACAAGTTCATTACATGGGTGTACTATATTTTAAAAGCCTCAAATGTATCTGATTTTTCTTTTAAGAAAACGACCCATGTGTATCTAGAGAAATCATCAACACAGAAAAAAATATACTTTTTTTCTTTCCTAGACTCTCTACTTCAATGGGACCTATAAGCTCTGTGTGTATCATCTCAAGGCATCTAGATGTGGAACACTGAGATGTGGGAAGGTGAGAGGCCTTAGTTTGCTTACGTTTTTGGCACGGTCCACATACTTTTGTGAAGTTCTTATCCAGACTAGGCAATCCTTTCATAGCATCATGCTTCACAAGCTCATGAAGTTTACGAAAACTCATGTGCCCTAATTTTTATGCCATAAATATGTGATATCAATGCTAGCACTATGACATGTTTGAGCATTATTATACATATAACAGTTATCAGATGATCTAGTACCTGTCAATAGACACTTGTTAGCTTGATCAAATACCTCACAAGAATTCTTATTAAACCTTACCTGAAGGTCATCATCACACAACTGACTGATGCTTATAAGGTTGGTCTTAAGACCTTCAACATGGTAGACATTAGTGATCTCAGGAAGACCATCTACATTTAAAGTGCCTTTACAAACACTTCTACCTTTAGCTCCCCCTCCATACGTCACGGACCCTCCATTGATGTTCTCATAGTCTTTCAAGTTCTTAATTGAACCTGTCATATGCCTAGAACACCCAATATCAAAATACCAAGAATCAACTATGTGTGATTTCAAAGATGTGAAGGTGACATTGCATTGTTCTGAATCAGACCACTTCGCATCGGCACATATATCAAAAGGCTCATAGTACTTGGATTTAGCATTCCTGTAGCTATCTTTGGGAACCCACACTTTTCTAAAAAAAAATTTGGTTGATGTTGCTTTGGATGTAGCTTCGGATGTTGCTGCATCCGGTGCTGCACCTGGTTGTGGACCAGGTATGCTTGTCTCACCTCCTCATCATAAACTGCCTTTTTAGGTAACAAAAGGGCTGGATATGACCAGGCTTGTGGCAATAATGACACACAAAATTTCTTTTTCTAGTTTTTGTTTTTTTGAAGAAATTTGGTTCTTGAAAATTTTGATTGAACTGTTTTGGTGCAGAGGATGTACCTTCACCTTCTTTAATAAAAGCCTTTGGTAAGAATCCAAGCCCAGACTTACCATTATTCCAGTATTTCAACATATCGTCCAATTTGTGTTGGCTTGAATTCCATTTTGCCACAGTCTCATTAGACTTGATGAGTTCTTCTTTCAAAGTTTCAATCTTCATATCCTTCTTGCTCAGCAAACACTCCAGTCTTGTGGTAAACTCTTTCTAATCTTCATTTACCTTTTTAGTGTATCATTTGTCTTTCCAAGCAATGTAACTTGAAGAGCCCTCTTTTGACAATCCTTGTACAACTCTTTGTAGGCTTCCAGCAGATTTGATTCAGATTCTTCACCATCTTCAGTGACAGAAGAGTTAAAGCAGTAAAAGTCATCCCAGCTTCTGTCCAATGTAGCTTCCGATGTAGTTTGTGAAGCAGCTACATTCGGAGGTACATTAGCTGAAAATCCTGCAAGATCAGATTGAAAGTTGTATACAGCAGTGAGAGTGATGAGATCACCTGGATCTTCATCATCACTATCACTCAAGGTAGCAGAAAAATTTAGACCCTCTTTCTCAAGGTGTTTGCACATTGATTTTCATAGTGACCAAACCCTTGGCACTCCCTACACTAAATAGAATCAATATTCTTTCCATTGTAAGAAGGTTTTGTAGCAAAAGGATTGGTAAAAAGATTTTTCTGGAGTTTGAAAGGAATTTTCTTTGGGAGTAAATTTACTAGAATCAGGTTTAAAAGAGCATTTGGAGTTTGAAGATGGAGTTCTATTTTGACATTTAGCCTTCAAAATGTTTTTAAATTTAGTAGTCAAAAGGGCCATAGAATCTTCTCCAAAATCAGACTCTTCAATTTCTTTTTGTAATGTAAGCAAATCAGGAGAGACATCAACAATAGATGTCAAAACAATGTTTTTCACAAGAGGACTAGAGGATGATGCACCCTTGCCCTTTTGCTTTATTTGTTTATTGAGGTTTAATTCAAAGTTTTGAAGAATACCAGCCAATCTGTCAAAACTCATTTTATCAATATCATGTGCTTCCTCAATAGCACAGACTTTTGCATTAAACTTTTCAGGCAAAGTACGCATCATTTTACTAACAAGACGATCATTAGTAATAGAATCACCTAAAGCCAGAGCAGAATTAGACATATCAAGAAGCTTCCATAATAAGACATGATATCCTCAGATTCATTCATTCTAGTATTTTCAAATTGTGTGGTAAACAATCTCAGTTTTGAAGCACGAACACTGGCAGGTCCTTCACACAAGGTTTGAAGGGTCTCCCATACATCTTTAGCAGACTCATAATTAGCTATTATCCTAAAAGTGTTGGCATATAAAGCTTTGTATATAGCAGACAAGATCTTTGAATTGAAGGAGGCAGTGTTTCTATCTTTATTAGTCCAATATGATTCTTTAGTGATTTTTACATCACCATCATTATCAGTAGTTTTGGGAAGAGTCCAACCATTCAGAACAGCAAGCCACGCTCTTTCATCAATTGATTTGATGAAGATACGCATATTGACTTTCTAAATAGAATAATTCACGTTAGTCAAAGTTAGAGGACGAACAACATTCTGATATTGAGAATCCATCACGGCTACAGCCAGAATCAACTCTTAGTGGCGTCAAGAGAAGGCTTTGATACCAATTGTAAGAATAATAGTAGCTAGGATTCACAAAAACTGTCAATGCAGTTCGCAATGTAGCTTGTTGTTGTAGCTACACTGGGAAGTGCATTGGTCAGAAACTTTTAAACAACGGAAGACTTATTAATTTAAAGCAAAAATAAACTCAGATGTTAACCAAACAATCTACAAGCTTATACTTGTAGATCTAGCCTTATGGCAAAAAAGATTTCACTAAAAAAGATGAAGTGTTTAACAAAATAATATGTGAAATCACTAAAACCTAAACTCTCACAAGACAACAAGTCTTGGAGAGCAAAACCCACATAAACTAAGGTACAGAAAACGTGAGATTAAAAAAACAACTTCCTAGAAATTCTAGGAAGACAAACAACCAGCAGTTTCAATGTAGTTTCGGATGAAGCTTCATCCGGAACTGCATTCAACTTTCAGCTACACAGTTTCTTGAATGCTCTCCCTTGGTGCACTGCCTTCACTGCTTTAAGCTCTCTGTATTCTGCTTTATGTTCGTATATGCCTGCCTCTGTGCCATGCCCTTATTTATACGATGGAGGAGACCTACACATTTATTAGGAAACAAACTCCGACATACTAAAGGATTAGGAGTTAGTATTGATAACCAAATAAACTACCTTTATTTCCTAGATTCTATTACCAAATAAATAAGGACTCTTAGAGAAGATTTAGGAATAGAATATTTATCAAGATTTTGTTTCCAAAAATACAACCAAACTTTAGGACCAAGAAAAATAAAATATTTATCAAAATTTTGTTTCAAAAAATACACCTAAACTTTAGGATAAAAAAACAAAATATTTATCAAGATTTTTTTCTAAAAATACACTAAACTTTAGGACCAAGAAAGGGTAGAACAAGACCAAAATATGATATGCCTATTTTGTCCTTACAGGGTATGACTTCCCCATTCAGAGGTTAGGCAGAAAAATCTCTCATCTAAGGAATTATTTAGTCATAAAATATTTGGAACCTGGGTTTGAAAGAAGAAGGTTTTTGCAAATTAAGGTTGTGTAGCAACAATTTTTCTCATTTTAGCTCCATGTGGTTTTTGTAATTATACTTTTGGTTTTGCATCTCGATGCACAGTTGTTGCATCGCAATGCCAATTGCGATGTACAATTCAGAAGTAGATTATAAAAGTAAATTCTGATGCACATATTTATTTTTTTCGATAAATAAACTAGATTATCGATGCACAAAACTAGATTTCCGATGCAGCACGCCTAATTTAATTTCATTAAAGGTATATTCGTCATTTTGCTCTAAAAAATATACTTTAGCATTTAAATAATATTATGTTGGACTTTAGAGATTATAATTTCTTCAAAAGGTACTGATCTGAATTTCTCCCTGCTCTAAATGTATAAATTTGGGACAATCCCCTCTCAATAATTTTTAACCACTTTAGATCTTAATATTTTTTTATAACTGAAAAAAACACTTCATATATCGCGATGATAAATTATCTTATTAAAGTTTTATCGTATAGACTCACTAATAAATAATTAATTTTTTGATAACCATCTAAAATTTTATATACTGAAGGATATATCTATACATATATCACACAAGTTCGTTATCTACAAGTAATCATGAGTTACCTCGTGCGAACTTGAACTTTGAGCGAAGCGGAAGACTTTTTGCTTGAGCTACGATCTTCGTATGTCACGATCAAAGATCCTGCAAATCTCTCTCGTCGGATTGATATTATGTAACACGAATATCAATCACTGGTTCACACCGCAAATCCAAGCCTCTCGATGGTTAGGCTAGAGGGAGTATTTGGTGAGACAAAATATATGAGAGATAGAGGGGGCGGCCAACTTGAAGAGACGTCTTCTCTTCCTTGGCGTGTAATAGGTTGTAGGGTTTTTACCCCTTTAGTTGCCCTATTTATATTATTGTACAAGAAACCCTATTTCTTGTAGGTTAAGCTAGGTCAATCCCTAACCCCTTCATATTAGGAAACTAATTAACCTTTAATAATATAAATATATTCCATGTGAGCGGAAGTAAATAATCGGGCCACAAGCCCAATTGCTAACACCTCCCACTCGCACACATGGACTCACCTCTCTTACCACATCGTACCATCGAAACCCGTTAAACACTACCTCTTCATACTGGAAGTGAAGCGTGCGACATGACGAGAAAGATAAAGGGTGGAGCGCTATACCAAATCACCATCTGACCAGCATAGAACGTCCTCGTTATAAAATAAAACTCGCCTATACCCCCAGACCGTATATACATATCAATTTAAGCATCCTCAATCCCTCAAGAGCGGTGCTTAAACCTCAACATGTTTGTGTATCATGATCAATCTCTTGAACCGTATGTTCAATATGATCGCCATGGCATTGAAACACAAAAATAGAGATGTATATCATACTATCTTCCTCAGACACTCATATCAATCACTCTTGATTAACTGCTTTCCTAGCAATGCTTCATAGGACTGTATGTGCATAGCCCGTTGGTCGGCATGCCAAAGTAGCATCATCAACGTCCAAGTTCATGATATAGTTCTAAGTCACATAGGGTATAATCGTGACATGGATTTGATCACTAGAACTCACACATTGATGAAGCAGGGATCATTCAATCACTTTTTAAAGTCGCATTATGGTCACATACAGTATGATGTGTATGCTATGACGGAACTCCCACACGAAGTAGACATGTCATGCTCAAACGTCATACGAACCTTAGTCTAGCCGCCCTTCTGTCGTCTAACTCGAGTACTTAAAAGTAGTCACTCTTCTAATGTTTCCTTTAAGATCTCATATTCGGACTTTTTCTTGGGATGTAAAGTCGACCTTTATAAAAGGTCTCATCTTGGTCGTATGCCAAGGCGATAAATGTAATGTCATTTTCGTACCCCCCTTCGTAGGTGCCAAAGACTTTTACTATCTCAACTTGTTCGCCCACCTAACGACAAGGTGAATTACCCGTGTGAGAGGGCCAATTCAATATCCACGACATCTTTTTAATCAAAATATATATGCTACGTAATTTCATATTAAAATATCCAATTAACATATAAAAATGAATAAAATGAAACTGCAATTTATTCAAACGATAATGAAAAATAATAATCAAATGTCAAACAAAAAATGGCTTAGTCATAGGGTCAGCCAACATATGATCCTGAAAGATCTCTCTAGCTAAAGGATTAGTCATAGGGTTAGCCAACATGCTTCTAGTAGGAATGTATTCTAGAACAACTTTTTTTTTCTTCTGTAACCATGTCTCTAGTGAAATGATACTTAATATTAATGTGTTTCATCTTCTCGTGATACTTGGGATCTTTGGTGTAACCTAAAGCAGCCATGCTATCATAAGCAATGACTACAGGACGATCCACATACGTCGTAACATCAAGATGTTGAAGAAAACTCCTCAACCACACAGTTTCTTGAACCACAGCTGAGCAAGCCATGTACTCTAATTCCATCGTAGATAAGGCGCTGCTAGTCTGTCGCTTGCTACTCCAAGAGATAGCTCCACCACTAAGGAGGAAAGCGTAGCCCGAAGTAGATTTATAACCATCTACATCTCCAGCCCAATCCGCGTCAGTGAAACCTTTCAAGCTCAAATCCCCACCTTGGTAACATAGGGTTAAATTTGTGGTTCCCACTAAGTAACGCAGAACCCTTTTCACTGTCATCCAGTGTTGAGGTCCAGGATTACTTTGGAATCGACTCAACATCCCAACTGCAAAGCATAGGACAGGCCGAGTACACACCATAGCATACATCAAGCTTCCTACCGCATACGCATATGGAGTCGTAGACATTCTCTTATTCTCTTCTTCATTCTTAGGGCATTGGTTTGTACTAAGGACACATCCTTTTTCCATTGGAGTGACAACGAGTTTTGAGTTAGTCATGCCAAATCGTTCGATAACTTTCTTAATGTAAGTCTCTTGAGACAAACCGAGAAATCTTTTCGAACGATCCCTAATGACTTTTACTCCAAGCACATAGCTTGCTTCACCCAAGTCTGTCATATCGAAAAGCGCAGACAGGTACTCTTTAGTGGCATTTATCATCTCCATATCATTCCCAGCCAGTAGGATGTCATCAATATATAATGACAGAATCAAGATCTTTTTCTTGGATCGTTTAACATGCACACAGTGGTCTTCCTCAATCATCACAAAGCCAATTGAGGTTATCGATTGATGAAAGCGAATGTACCAATGTCTAGATGATTGTTTGAGACCATAGATGGAACGTTTGAGTCAGCACACTTTGCGCTCTTGTCCCTTGATTTCAAAACCCTCTGGTTGAGTCATATAGATCTCTTCATCTAGTTCTCCATTGATAAAAGCAGTTTTAGCATCCATCTGATAAAGTTCTAGATCTATGTGTGCTACTATCTCTACGATTAGGCGAACAGAGGAAAATCTCACCATAGGGGAAAATGTCTCCTCATAGTCTAAACCCTCTCTTTGGGTAAAGCCTTTCGCCACAAGACGTGCCTTATATTTTTCGATTGATCCATCTGCCTTTCGTTTGACTTTGAAAACCCATTTATTTCCAATAGTCTTGCGACCTTGCAGAAGATCAACTAACTCCCAAACCTGATTCTTTTTCATAGAGGAGATTTCATCTTCCATTGTAGTCATCCATTCATTATTTTTAGGTAAAGAAAGAGCTTATTTGAACGATGTAGGGTCACTAGAATTGTAAGAAGTAGTTAGGAAAGATTCCTCTTCGATCGCGAATCGATGACGAGGTATATTTCCACGTTTACTTCTTCGCTCTAGTATCGGACTCCCACTAGAATCCGTACTCCCACTCGAATGAAGATCACCTTGACTCTCATTGGTGACTTCCATAGGCTCAACCTCATGTTATACCGTAAGATTAGGTTAAGGCAATTCCCCACCTTCGCCAAAAGATGTCATGTGTTCTTCTTCCATCTCAAAAAGTTCAAAGTCTTTCCTAACTTCACCTATCTGTGGGAAATCATTCTCAATGAAATCAACATTGTGCGACTCCGTTTCAGTCATTCCTACATTAGGTTTTCCACCATACATAACATAACCCTTTGAGGTATCTGAATACCTAATGAAAACACACTTGTTTCCTCTGGAGGTACTATGGACATAACCTACACAACCCCAAGGATGAAGATGCCCCAATCTAGGCTTCTCACCTTTTCAAAGTTCATAAAGGGTCGTGGGAACTAACTTAGAAGGCACTCAGTTAAATATGTAAGTGGCAGTCATTAGCGCATCCCCCCAAAATGAAATTGAAAGGTTGACCTGTGCCATCATTGACCTAACCATTTCCAACAATGTTCGATTCCTTCGTTCTGCAACACCATTTTGTTACGGAGTTCTAGGAATTGTCAACTGTTTGCGTATTCCCTTTTTCTCACACAATTCTTTAAATTGATCAGATAAATATTCACGGCCCGGTCAGTTCTAAAAGTTTTTAAGCTTTTATCCTTTTGATTCTCAACCTCTGCGAGAAATCGCTCAAAACACTTAAGAGCTTCATCGCAGTAAGAAATAAGGTAAACATAACCATATCGTGTGTAGTCATCGATAAAAGTGAGAAAATAGGAAGCTCCATAACATGCCTTAACATTCATTGGTCCGCAAATGTCTGAATGGACTAACTCTAATGGATGTGTGGCTCTTTTTGCCTTACCAAAAGGCTTTCGGCAAGCTTTTCCTGCCAAACAAGATTCACACAAGGGTAGGTTGACTTTGGTGAGAGACTCCAATAGGCCTTCTCTAGCCAATCTAGTCATCCTATCTTTTCCTATATGTCCAAGTCTGACATGCCATAACTCGGAATTAGAATCATCATAAACCATACAAGAAGAAGAATTAACAGAAGAATTATGGGAATCCAACAAATCTAATTTAAAGAAATTATCTGACAAAAAATCATGTCTCAAAATCTCATCACCAAAACAAATATCCAAGTGATCATCACTAAAATTAAGAGAATATCCATGTCCTAGCAATTTTACTACTGATAATAAATTATATCGAATTCCAGGTGCATAAAGAACTTCATGAAGAGTCAATGTTCATCCATTCCGCAATTGAAGTTGGTATGAGCCAACTCCTTTGACTTCAACAGACGAACTGTTCCCCATGAAAATTTTTCTTGTACCCGCAGGAACTTTTCAATAATCTACAAATCCTCCCCAATCCCTCGTCACATGTTTGGTTGAGCCTGAATCTACAATCCACACATGGAGAGAGACAACTAATAAAACATAAGAGCAAACATAACTTTGCATGGAAATAGGATTAAGGGATACCTTCTTGGGCTTAGGACAAGTCCGAGTAAAATGACCAAAGACTCCACAGTTGTAGCACTTCTTCTTTGCAATATTCTTTTTGCTTCTTCGGCGTTTAGTAATCTTGTCACTTTTGGGGCCCAAATTCTGAGTCTTCTTGCCTTTGGCTTGTTTCTTACATTGCCCATGTGGCTTGCGCGGCCCTCAAGGGAAACAAGAGCAAGATCACGAGTCGCATCACTTATCGCGTGATTCGCTTCATGACACTCAGCCTCAAGCTCAATATGGCGAGATACATCTGCAAAAGTCTAAATGAAGTCCGTATGAGTTAGAATACGCCTCAAACTACTCCAAGAGTCAGGCAATGAACGAATCACTACTTGAACTTACTGTTCATCAGATAAGATAGAACCAGCAGCCTTAAGCTCATGAATCATTCCGGACATCTCGCGTGTAGTTGTTCAAGAATGTTACGTTTCTGGTCAATCTTATAACTTTCAAACTTGTAAATCAAAGTCCTCAACTTTGTAGCAGATGTATTCCCATAAATAAGCTTAATGTTGTCCCACATTTGTTTTGCAGTCAGGAAATCCTCAAACTTGTCAATTAGATCATTATGCATGCTACTCAACATAGTAAAGTGTGCACATCGATCTTTCTTTTTCTACTTAAGGAATTCCTGCATGTTCTGGGGATGCTGGGTGATGGTCAAATTACCCATTTCTGGTTATACCATCACAGTATCTAGGTTGTCAAGAACCTTCTTGCTCATTTAGCAAATACGTGATTTTTCTTTGTTAAACACTATAGTTGGTATCATCCAATTTCTCACCCTTGTCAAGGTCAGCGGTCACATTCTTAAAAGTCATTTCACTACAATTTATTGCAAAAAATAAGACATTAGCAAATATATTTCGATTCACGTTTGTTCTAAAAAATCAATTACTAAATATAATCACATCATACACGTAAGGATGGAAAATCCGTGAGGCTTGTAATCACAACTAAAGTTTGCACAACGTGAAAATATTCATAAATTGATAATTTAAACAAAAGAAATAAGATAGAACAAATTCATCAAGCACATATCATGTACATAAATATTTTCACTACTGAAAATAAAATTATTAGGTCTCGTATAGTCTCAATCGCAATTTTAGAGCCCAAAACAACAATTAAATATGCGAAAAATGACTTAAAATAGTTTAAAATTCATAAAGAATTTTCAAAAAAATTCAGAACAGTCCGAAATAGCCCTAACCGGTCACATATGACACAACAGCCCCTAGAAATTATTTTTGATTTTTTTATAAATCAAAAAACAAGTTTTTATACACTGAAAATGCCAAAATAAATATTTCCAAGCTGAATTGACCAAAACAGAGGCCACCATTGGACTCAGAAGGCCAAACATACGCATCGGCCGTTTCAAAAACGGAGTTTTGGAGAGCGGCGCCGCAGCGCCTTCACGCGCCACTGCGTGTGGGCTTCTGGAAAAAGGCGGCGGGCCCCAGGGCGGCGTGGCGATTGATGTGGCGAGGCGGCGTCGCGCTGATGTCACTGATGACGTCACCAAAAGTGTGTCAGGTGGGTCCCACTGGCGGCGTGGCAGCCACGTCAGATCAGCACCTTTTGGCCAGATTGACCGATCCAATGGTTGATTGGTCTTCTACCTAGCTGTTGATTCTTATGTTAGATTTATCTGATCAGTACATTACATTAGTTTTATACTTTAGTGGCTAATCGGGCTGCATATCGATTAGTGTGACAACTGTGTATAAAACTCTGCCTTGTATAGTTTTTATAGGACTTTTTAGGTTCATGGAAGACCCTTCTCGGCTTCACGGAAGACACGCTCAAAGCTTAAGATCGGTGACCTCGTGTCCGACTAATGCGCTTCAACGTGTCCTCTCCACAAAAAGCTACGGATTAATTCAAACTTATTCCTATATATTATTTGAATTAATCCAAGTCATTCCCGACATGTCAAGCCGCCGAAAGCAACTTTCAGCGGGGAAGACTTTTCGATCTGAGCGATGAAAGCGCATCCCTTACTGCTACATCTCTCGATCGACACCAAATCGCCCACCTTTTTGAAGATCTCGAAATGATTATCTTCTAGATATACGTGAAGACGAAAATCCTTGATGACCCCATGCATTTAATGCATTTATGAATAGAGTTGAAGTCTTCGTCCTCTCCAACGGATTCTTTTGAAATGCTTTGCTATAAATACGCCATTGAAGATGGAACAAGAGACAAGCATGCAGAATCAATCGAACACTTAAAGAATTGCTCGAA
The DNA here is from genome assembly GCA_013146195.2 of Codonopsis lanceolata. Lineage (NCBI taxonomy): Eukaryota > Viridiplantae > Streptophyta > Magnoliopsida > Asterales > Campanulaceae > Codonopsis > Codonopsis lanceolata. The sequence continues at coordinate 127,562,079 of CM028380.1, read as the reverse complement.
ACTTCATAACTCCAAGTCTTCAACTCGGTGCATTCAATAGATCCTTAACAGATCTAGAAGTCCTCGTCAACAACAAGCTGCTCATCAACATTTATTGCCTTATTCTTCTTGTTGTTAACTTCCATTAACTATATTTACGCAATTAAATATCTTGTTTTCTGAGATATTTAATTCCCTAGACTAAACACAAGTCAATATTTTGTACACGATCCATTAGGGATATTCTTTGTAATTGATCTAAGTGGAAAACATAGTGCACAATTTAAATCCAAGGTTATTGCCTTGGTGGTGGGCGTAGCACTCATTATAGTGTGAACCATCCCAAAATACTTGTGTTATTTCCTCTTGTTTGTCTATTACTTGAGCTGCTTAGTTTCATTGTTTATATTATCCATTTCGAGAACTTAAGTAATCTATAAAAGGTCTACGGTAGTCCTTATCGGCGGACACTGGAACAACTTTCTTGAAGGTCTTCCGCTACGTGATTCTTTTCATAGATTGCAAGTAACTTTCAAGGAACTTACTTAAAAGTTTTTAAAGTGTTAATAAGCTATTCAACCCCCCTTCTAGCTTATTATTGTGCTCATTGGGACCCACAAGCCTTGGTACGAGCCTTACTTTCGAAAACAAGTTTTTCCAAGATTAAACTCTTGAGAGATACGACATAATGGCACAAACACACTATATGCTACCTACATCTAATGCTAACCACGTCCCAATATTGGACGAAGGTCATTTTGATGTATGGAAGGATAAAGTAATGAGATTCATGAACTCTATTGACAACGGTTATGGAAATGTGTCACTGCGCAGTCAACATGTACCAATGAAGGCCAATCTTCTAGCCTCCATCGGCTGGGAACCTGCGGAAGTTCCTAAAGAAGAATCGAGAATGGACGGAGGGCGATAGAAAGGCTGGTAGAACTTGACGACAAAGCAATCAATATAATCACCGGCTCTCTGAGACACAAGCACCTACCGGCAAGTGATTCGATGTACAAGCTACTGAAAAGAAATGTGGGAAGCTCTTGTAGAATACTTGGAAGGAGACCAAGACACGAGACAGGAAAATATACATACATCCAGCGGTTTGATTCTTTCAAAAGGATCCTAAGAAACCTTGAGACAAGCATCGATCGATTCGGTGAGGTAATAAATAGTTGTTTTCTCTTGGTAAAACTTATGACAAAAAGAAATGAACATGAGGTTTCTAGGCTCTCTAGGTAGCTTATGGCATGTGAAGACCACGGCTATGAAAGAATCTAAAAACTTAAGCGAGATGACTCTTCGTAGTCTCTACGCAAGTTTAAAGGTTTATGAACTTGAAGTTAATCAAGCTCTAGAGCAAGACAAACGCATTGAAGCGTGTCTTTGCCGACCATGGTCCAAGAAGAAATCATTGTTGAAAACAAACCTTCTACTTCTTCAATGAAAATGATTTTTATCGATGAACAATTTGCTATGTTTGTTAAGCGTTTTCAAAAATTTGCAAAATATGGAAGGAAGAACACTCACCAACAACCTTTCGGGAAGAATGGTGAAAGCTCATCTAAGGAAGAGCTTGTGTGTTATAAGCGTAGAAAACACAGTCATTTTGCCTCAAAATGTCCTAAGCCAAAATTTGAAGCATACCGAAAACCCTCTTTTAGAAAATTTCAAAAGCAAAAGGGTATGTTGGTGAAGACATAGAAGACAAACGAGGTTGCTACATGGTTTGAGACCGATTTAGAAGAGGAGGAAGAGGAGGATTGTGAGCAAGCTAATATATGCTTAATAGCTCATGATTCATGACCTACCTATGACTCGAAAATGAAGTTGTAGTTTCACCAAGTCCTTTGGACAAAAATGAAACCAACGGTGATAGCTTCGATAAGGAAGAACTTCTCAAGGATAATCGGGATATGCTTGAAGAATTTAATTCCTTTAGAATAGCCTATGTTAAACTAGCCAAGAAGCGTGAGAAACTTACGGTGAGAAATCTATTGATGGCGGTGAGATTCTAAACTCTCAATAGCTGTCAACAAGAGAGTATCAAGCGAAGGAAGAAAACAAATTTCTTCATGACAAAATTGATTTGTCGTGAGCACATCAAAGGACTTGACCTAGAGAAAATTGCCTTGCAAAGACAATTGACTCTGGAATAGCTCAAGGATGCATTTGAAGAAATCCTTACAAGCCAAAAATCTAGCAATGATAAAGCAGGCATAGGATATTCGTGTGTCTCTTAGGACAATCTCTTCATCATAGAGAAAGGAGAATCCTCAGAGGCGCAAATGATATATCTTTCTCTAAGCAGACATTTGGAAATATAGGGAAACAAGGCCTTGGTTATTCAAGTGTTTCTTACGTTTACCCCAAAGTTCGAAAGGAAAAGCAAAATGAGTGAATCAAATGAGAAACGATAAGGTAGCGGTAGAGAAAGTAAAGTATCTTGCGAGCAACGGCTATGCCAAGGCAAAGTCTGCGACGGTAGACCTACTAAACCTCTACGGTAACTATCAAGTTTGTCTATGAAGCAGAAAGGCTCCTTTACCTGTTGAAAGTAAACTTAAAGGTATTCTACCTAATCCTCTGAAAAGGTAATCAACGAGAAAAGCCAAAGCTAAATGCGTTGGTAACCTACCTAGGAAGATTCGAAAGAAACCAATTAAGCCTACCATCAACAAGCAAGTGAACCAAAAATGGATGTCAAGAAAGGAATAATCATAAGCACTTTTCGAGAAGACTCTAACAGTTCTCTGTGGACTTTTCATTTATGTCATTCTTGCCATTGCTTAGGCCATCGGCTCGAGAGATGCTGCTAAGGTTCACCCAAGATCGAGAGAGACCTAGTTCTCTCAAGGTCAAGGTATGGGTTGCAAAAGGTTGCTAATCCTTAGGACCCAAAAGGAAAATAAAAGGTACCTTGTTTGCTTTAACTTCATTTTCGAGAATGCTTCATGGCTATAGAATCGAAAACAAAGACATACGGTACCTAGGCAGTGGTGATTCAAGACACATGGCTGGGAGCAGAAGTCTTCTTCTACGAATATAGTTGAAGCAAAAGGACCCACTGTTATTTTCGGAGACAATGCAAGAGGAAAGACAATTGGATATGGCTCAATTACTAGAGGAAGTCTCTCATCAACAAAGTTTCTCTAGTAAGTGGTTTAAAGCACAATCTTCGAAGCATATCCAGTGCGACAAAGGACTTCTATGCCAATTCAATTCAAACCGGTGCCTCATCAAGAAACTGGTGAATCTGCTCTACAATCTTGGCCAGGCAATAGACAAGGAAAGCGTCATGTAGGTGGACTTAAATCTTCTAGGGAGATTCTCAAACCTATGTCTAGTAGCCAACAATGTTCGTGACAACGGTGGCTATGGCACAAGCGTCTAGTCACCTCAACTTCAAACACCTCTCCAAAAATGGGCTTGTCAAGGTCTACCTACGGTGTCTGCCGATCATGGCCAGTTGTAAAGCTTGCCAACTAGAAAACTTTCCAAGTCTTCCTTGAAAAGAAAATACGTTTTATCAACAAAGCAGACCTCTTCAACTGCATATGGATCTCTTTGGACCTATTACAACGACGGCCGATATTTGGGACACTACTAGAAAGCGATTGCCCAGCCAGCGAATTCGACGAATTCTAGCGACGGAATTTTCGTCGGCGATTAAACGGAATTTTACCTTTAGCGGCCGAATTTTCCGTCCTTGAAGGCCATATGACGGAATCGGCGGCGAATTAAGCTTTAGCGGCAAATTGAACATCGGCGGAATTTGCTCGGCTGACGGAAAATTTAAATCGCTAAGGTACCTTTAAACGAATTTTCCGTCATTGCTCTTTCAGTAATTTTACGAAATATTCGGCCGAATTTTAAAATCGCTAAAGGTCAAATTCATTAGCTAAAGGATTTTAAAAATTAAAAATTGAATTTCAATGAGAATTTCCGCTAAAGGCTTTTAAAATTAATTAAAATTGAATTTGACGGAAAATTCCGTCGCTAAAGGCTTTAAAAATTAATTAAAATTGAATTTGTTGACGGAAAATTCCGTCGCTAAAAGCGTTAAAATTTAATTAAAATTGAATTTCGACGGAAAATTCATGCTAAAGTGTTTAAAATTTAATTAAAATTGAATTCGGCTGACGAAAAATTCAGTAAGCTAAAGGCGTTAAAATTTAATTAAATTGAATTTATTCTGGAAATTCCGTCGCTAAAGTATTTTTAAAAATAATAATTTTAATTTTTAAAAAATAATAAATTTTAATTTCAGCGACGGAAATTTCCGTCGCTAAAATTTAAAAATAATTAATTTTAATTTCATTTGACGGAAATTTCATTAATAATGCAAAATTAAATTGAATTCTAATTAATATAAAATATCAAAAATATATGAAATTAAATTGAAATTAAATTAAAATAATATTTGAAATGTTAATTTAATAATATAATATCAATAATTAAAATGATTAGCATCAATATAATTACAAAAAATAAAACATTCAAATTACAACAACTTAACTTAACGTAACGTATAGCGTTAACTTAAATGAAAATTAAATTAAAATAATATTTAAAATGTTAATTTAATAATATAATATCAATAATTAAAATGATTAGCATCAATATAATTACAAAAAAAAAAAAACATTCACATTACAACTTAACTTAACGCGTAACTTAACGTAACATAAATAACTTAAATTGAAATTAAATTAAATTAATATTTGAAATGTTGATTTAATAATATAATATCAATAATTAAAATGATTAGCATCAATATAATTACAAAAAATAAAACATTCACATTACAACTTAACTTAACTTAGCGTAACGTAATGTAACGTTAAAATGAAATTAAATTAAATTAATATTTGAAATGTTGATTTAATAATATAATATCAATAATTAAAATGATTAGCATCAATATAATTACAAAAATTAAAACATTCACAACTTACAACTTAACGTAACTTAACGTAAATGCGTTAACTTAAATGAAATTAAATAAAAATAATATTTGAAATGTTAATTTAATAATATAATATCAATAATTAAAATGATTAGCATCAATATAATTCAAAAATTAAAACATTCACATTACAACAACAACGTAACTTAACGTTAGCGTTAATAACTAGCAACTAGCAACTTAGCAGCAGCAGCGTAGCGTAACTTAACTTAACAGCAGCACAGCAACTGGCGTAACATAGCGTTAGCATTAGCTTGCGTGGCAACTTAGCAACTTGACATAGCAGCAACTAGCGTAACTTAACTCAACTTAGCAGCAGCAACTCAGCAGCAATGTGGCAACAGCAAGTTAGCAGCAACAGCAGCAACTTGGCTTGACAGCAGCAGGCTTAACGTAACTTCAGCAGCAACGACAGCAACGTAACACATGGCAACAGCGACAGCAACTTACAGCAACAGCAGCTTAAGTTGGCAACTTAATAGCGTAACAACAGCAATTAGCAACAAGTAACTTAACATAATGCTTAACAGCAGCAGCAACTTAGCAGCAGCAGCAACTTAAGGTAACAACATGAAAACAGCTACGCCTATTGGCGAAATGGTATAATGGTACAATGGACCATTATGACATGAAAACACGCTACGCCTATTGGCGAAATGTTATAATGGAGTACGATGGACCATTATAACATGGAAACACCTTCGCCTATTGACGAAATGGTATAATGGAGTGCGATGGACCATTATAACATGTAACACGATCGCTATGGCGAAATGGTATAATAGATGCGATAGACCATTATAACATGAAGCCGCGATACGCTATTAGGCGAAATGTTATAATGGATGCGATAGACCATTATAACATGAAACACATCGTCTATTGGTGAAATGGTATAATGTAGATACGATGAATGATGAAAATGTTATAATGGATGCGATAGACCATTATAACATGAAAACACGCTACGCTATTGCGAAATGGTATAATGAAATGCGATGGACCATTATAACATGAAACACGATCGCCTATTGGCGAAATGTTTATAGCAGTACGATGAACCATTATAGCATGAAACACGATACGCTATGGCGAAATGGTATAATAGATACGATGAACCATTATAACATGAAAACACGTTACGTCTATTAATGGTGAAATGTTATAATGGACTAAGATGGACCATTATAACATGAAAACACCTTCGTATTAGCGAAATGGTATAATGGAGTGCGATGGACCATTATAACATGAAAACGTACGTCTTGGCTTAACGTAAGCGTAGCTTAACTTAACTTAACATAACATAGCAACGCGGTAACATAAGTTGGCAACGCGTAACAGCAGCAACAGCAGCGCGTAACATAGCAGTTAACTTGGCTTAACGTAACGTAAGTTAGCAGCAAGCGTAATGTAGCAACTTAGCAGCAACTTAACTTAACGTAACAGCAACATAACATTAGCAGCTTAACTAACGTAAC
>CM028380.1:127461072-127555544 GCA_013146195.2 Codonopsis lanceolata | reverse complement strand
ACCCACAATAGGATGATTTTCTTGGATAGCGTATGGCCATTCATGTGGGGCGCAGTACCACTTAGTCGTTGATCCATAATTTTCGGCTTGCTTTGATTGACACATAGATAATTGAGGCCTTGATAATGCCTCTTTACTCTGGCCACATGATCACAATTGGGAGGCCCGCCCGCGGGAGACTCTTCCCTCTTTTATCTAGGCCGGGAGGATAGAGACCTTTGGAGGCGGATTTAAGATGTCGGCGTACCGGGGCTCGTGATGCGCCGAGGCTGCGTTGATTTTGAAGCGGTATCTTAGGAGTGACCTTCTTCAGGCTATAAATGGTGAACATTAGTTTACGGAATCGGACTAGTGATGCGGAGTGGCCGAGGCATCGGCGAATTGATTCTTATCTCGTGGTGGAAATAATGGAGCGAGATAGAACCAAATCGGCGGCAAGCTAGCATTAACTTGGCGTATGATAAGTACGGCCGAGGATCTTGGGTCTTCCATCTTCCTTCGACTTGATTTATGATTAGAGGCGAGTCTCCGTAGACTTGAGATCTTTAGCTCCCCTTTGGAGACTTCTTCTAGGCCAGCAATACGGCTTCATATTCCGCCGTATTATTTGAACATTCGAACTCCAACCTTATAGCCTAGGTATGAGAGTCGTAGGATCGATCGGCAAGATTCTATGCAAGCCTCTTTTGTTCGCGGCTCGTCAAAGAACATCGCGGCAGTGTCATGGTCGGTGATTTCCAGGACACCTTCATCAGGAAACAGGGCTCGGTTGCATCTTCGGCCTTAGGTAGATCGGTAAGTGGTGCTGCAATGGCGCTCCCTTTGATAGACTTGAGTGTGACATAAGTTATGTCAAACTCATTGAGGAGAAAAGGACCACTTGGCTGGTCATTTTGGACGGTAATGCTTCAAGAAGATGTACTTGATAGGGTCCATTCGGATATGAGTTTGATGGATCTTCCTTGGAGATAGGTTTTGAGCCTTTGAGTGGGGCCGTAGACTAGGCAAGTGCAACTTTTCTCCAACATTGAATAATTTAGCTCGCTTCCTTGTAAGCTTCCTACTTATGAAGTATATGGCATTTCGATGTAGGAATCTTCTTTTCTTAGGCGAGCATAGCCCTACTTGACGTGTACACACGGTTAAGTATATGAGGAGAGGTTTATGTGTATGGGGTGGAGCTAGCGGGGAGGGGGATTGGTAAGGTAGGCTTTTATTTTCTCGAAGGCTAGGCGGCACTTTTCGTCCTGCAGACTTGAGTGGTATTCTTTTAGGAGTTTAAAGAGGGCTTACATGTGGTGGTCGGTATCGATGAAGCTTGGTACGATGATCTTGCAACCGGCCTAGGAAGCCTTTGACTTCAGATTGGGAGTTTTTTTCGGCGTGGCATTTCTAGGATGGCTCGATCTTTCTGCTTGGCTCGATCTCGATGCCTTGCTCGGTTACTAAGAATCCCAGGACTTTTCCTTTGGTAACCCCGAATGTGCATTTGGTGGGGTTAAGCTTCATTTGGTGCTTCCTTAGTCTTTCGAAGAACTTTCGAAGATCTTTGATATGGGCACCGTTGGCGTCGCTGGAATGCACGATCATGTCATCAACATAGAACTCCATTTCTTTATGGATCATGTCATGGAAGAGGGTGGTGGCGGCCCTCTGGTAAGTGGCTCCGGCATTTTTCAGCCCAAATGGCATGACAATATAACAATAAGTACCCCAGGGAGTAGTGAATGAGGTCTTTTCCTGGTCTTCTACTACCATTTTGATTTGATTATAGCCCAGCATGTCGTCGACGAAGGATCGGACTTTGTGAGTGGCGACGGCGTCTACCACAATATCAATATTGGGTAGGGGGAAGTCATCTTTGGGTGACACTTTGTTGAGGTCGCGGAAGTCTACATAGATTCGGACTTTCCCGTTGGGCTTGGGAACGGTCACTATATTGGACAGCCATATCGGGTATTCAACTACAGAATGAAATTGTGCAATTTGTTTCATGATTTCTTCTTTGACTTGTAGTGACCATTCTGGCTTGATGCGGCGGAGCTTCTGTTTGACTAGGCGAGCATCCGGATATGTGGGAATCCGGTGCTCGACTATAGCTGGATCCAGGGCGGGCATATCTTCGTAGGGCTAAGCAAATATGTCTACGAACTCTTTGAGGAGATCAATGAGTGCCTTTCTTTCTGGACCTTGGAGGTAGCTGCCGATTCTGACTTCTTTGATTTCATTGTCCAGCCCCAGATTGATAGTAGACAAGTCTTCAGTAGCTGCTGATGAATGGCCATGTTCCTAGTACTCAACTGACTTTGCAAGCTCAAGTAGATAATTTTTATCTTTTGGGTCCATTTTATTAAATGACTCATTATCATAATTATTATTATTTAATGCGTCTTTTAAAGTAGGTGCAACTAAGGAATAAGCAAAGACATTTACATTATCATTAAAAGCATACTGTACAGGGGTTATTACATTGTTGAGGACCTGGGGTTTGAGATCCTCAACTTTAAGTAGCGGATCGGTAGATGACCAATCCAGTAAAGCTAGGGGAAGGAGTGGGGATGGTATATCCAAAGCGGTCTACCAGGTCTGCGGGTGTCAGGAGCGGACCGGTCGTGGTATACTAGTTCTGCAGAGGCTTATTAGAAATAGACTCAAGGTCAGCAGGGAGCTTCTCATAATCAGTGCCTTCATCCATCATACCCAGGAAGTTGTCCCCCAAATTTTCATTAGAAACTTCTTGGTTTAGAATTTTAAGCATCATGGTTTTCAAATTTTCGATGTCAGCCTCCATTTTGGCGGGCGGGAGAGTTGGGTTTTGGTAGATCTTTGGCGGGGATTAGGGAAAATTTGGGTTAATTTAGCGGTACATGGTAAGGATTTTGGGCAGGATATGGATATTGGGCTGGATATGGATATTGGGCAGGACATGGATTTTGGATAGGATAAGGATTTTGGGTAGGATATGGATATTGGGCTGGATATGGTTTCTGGGCTGGATAGGGATATTGGATTGGATAAGGTTTCTGGGCTGGATAGGGATATTGGATTGGATAAGGATTTTGGGTAGGATAAGGAGGGTGTGATGAAAAAGGGTTAAAATTTTGGTAATAATAGGTATTTGGTGGGTTGGTGTTTGTCTGGGAAATTGGATTTGGAGGCATTTGGGAGGTTGATGCTTCTTGGGGGACTGCAGGGGAAGAATTCACTCTACCACTGGATTTTAAATTTTGCACCAGATTAGTCATTTGGCTTATTATACGATCAGTCATAGCACCCAATTTTTCGTCTAGCCATTGCTGCATTGTCGGAGTCGAAACGTATCCTGAGCCCTACATACGTACCCATAGCGGACGCTCACTTTCATTTGCCATCTTGCTCGGATCGTATTCTACGTATTGATTACGCCGCCTTATGCGATATGATATTGATACCCTCTTACGATTTACGCACTTATTTCCCGTATCAACCAGCCGGTACTATCTCTGCCTTTCCAAATTCGGGTCAGGTTTCTAAGGAAAATGAGTTTGGAGGTATCGAGAAATTTGGTGAAGGCTTTTCGGGCTCGAGTCTGGCGTGCCTTTTATTAGTATATTTTATTATTATTTATTTACATTTCCTACAATTGGCCAGGATAAGCACACTTTATTTTTGATCTCGGGACTTTTCTAGAACATTGGATTCTTTCTCGAGAATATAGGACCAACGTATTCCACGCCTTTCGACTCCCGGGAATGGGTGGTCCGGCGAAGGGCCTATACTCTTTCCAAGATCTACCATTCGAAATGGTTTAGGTCGAGCATCAAAGAATAATAAATCAGCCCCTGTTTGTTATTAATATATACATATATATATATATATATATATATATATATATATATATATATATATATATTATATGTATACTTATTTATTTTTTCTAACTTGAACTTTTTTTTTTCATTTTCATATATCATTTTTTTTTACAGGGGCTAGCTCATAATCCAGAAATGCAAAAACCGGTCGGTCTATGAAGTGTCCTGGGAAGCTATATGCATTCTAGCGTTGGCTTATTGATCGATGTTTTATTTTAATCTTTTTCTTTGCAAGTGGACAAGACTATTATAGAATAGTATTGGAAGCAAGGGTCAAACCCACAGAGACAAGAGATCACGAACAGTGCAATTTATTGATAGCAAATTATTAATCTAAGGGGGTTTTTATAATTATTTTATTTAAACTACTATTTATATTTAGGTGTTTAACTAATTAGCAATAATTACAGTTATGAAGATCTTATGGTACGTGGCAATCTAGGATTCGAGTTTCACTTGTATCTCCTTTATGGTTAATTCATAATCAATATCATTCAATTTCTTGGGTTCGTTCACTAAAGATAGATATAGTCTGTTGAACTATTGGTTCAGCCTCCATCCCCGCAATATTCATCCATTCTATATCCTAAGCACAAGAACATATAATCTATTTGTCACCTAGATTATGTATGAACCTGGTCCTAACTTATCACTCTCGTGCATCGATAGGTCCAATTTATTGTGATGGTGAGCCAATATACGACATATGCACATTTGTCATGCAGTTATCCGCACCTGTAGGCCTTTATTATTTGTGATTACATTCATTTGTTCAAAGCAAAATAATAGAGAGATTGATAAATATCACAATCAACAAGAATTGAATGAACATATTTATGAATTGAAACATAAATTCGATACAAGTTACCTCCCACCTCCTAGATTATGGATGATTTAGTTCATCATAGACAATGAACAGCTCATGGAGATGAACGGAAACATGATTTGATCTTCAATACTTGAAATTACACAATCTAACTATATTATACAACCTAAAAACTATCTTAAATCTATACAAAACTGTTTCCAGCCGTTTTTTTTATCAGGCTCTTGGCATCCGATCTCTATTTATACCAGGGAGTTGTAATCCTATCGAATCACTTGTGAAAATACGAAATTTGCGCATTCTGACCACCTTGCGGTCGCAAGGTGTTGGGTACTGCGTCCAAGGTCTCGGACGGCCCTTGATTTCGACTTCTTCAAAGTTCTTTGTCCACCTTGCGGGGCGAGTGCAGGTACCTGCGACCGCAAGGTCTCCAGATTGTTTGTATCTTCTTTTCTCTTCATTTTACATCTTGGGCCCTTCTTGAAATTTGCATATAAAACCCTGGAGTTTTGCATATTTTCACTAAAAACCCTGAAACTTACAAAACTCACTGAAAACATATATCAGTAGCCAAAAGCCTCGTGAAAAAGCATAATTTAAGTTATAGAAGCATATGAAATCGACGTATAAAATACATCGATCACTTATGCAGGGGGTAGGCTGGCCATGGTGTAGGGTAACAGTTCGGAATATACCTATATGCGTGCACGTGGGTGCGATATCTAGAAAGCAGTAAAGTCTTTATTTATTTACAGATATATAAACAGAAAAAATAAAACAGATATGGTCTGTCTTGCTGTTATGTGTGGATTTCCTCGGCTTTTTAGTTTAAGTGCAAGCAAGCAAGCACATCATATCAAGAAATAGAAAGAAAAGTGGGGAAATTATTTATCCCTATTAATTACAAATTTGGTCCTATGTCTCCAAAATAAAATGACAGAATGAATGCAGATATGTACAAATGTACAGAATAAAAGGAAAAAAGAACATAAAAAATAATAATACGGAGCCGGAAATAAAACAATAATTAAAATAAAGCCTCGGCCCTTTTATTGTGCTGCCCGAAATTTTATTTGTAAGATATGTAATATATTATATTTTTTTTATATATTTTTTTCGATTTTTTATATATTTTTTTTGATTTTTTTTGAAAAGAAAAATATTTTTAAATACACATGTAACAGTTATCGGAACGAAACTGCTGCAAGATGGAGGATCATATCCACAAATATAGGCATAGATGTATAGGAACGCAATATTCAAATGCATAAATTAATATAACAAGCATACTTTAGCCAGAAACAAAGAAAAACAAAAAAAAAGTTTTGTTTTATGAGTCTAGCCCTCCATTTTATTTAAAATAAAACAACTCCCCAGCAGAGTCGCCACTGTAGGTTCCCGGGACTTGGTTAGGGGTGCGCGTACGTGCGGATGCGGGACACCACTGCTCTCGTTCCACCTTCACTTGTTTAGGGGAAGACGAAATCAAAAGTGCTAGATGATCCAATATGGAATGCACCTCGGTTGCCTTTAGTGAATTTTTAATCCAATATGGGAACTTGTGGTTTCCCGCATCAAGTTATCCCTTTTTTAGGGGATATCAGGATATGGGAATGCATTACCCTTTCTTTCCCATTTTCCTTTTTTTAGGGGAAAATGGAAAAGTGCAAAAAAGGATATTACGACGCCCCCACTATGGATTTTATTAAAAATAGTCTTATGGTCCGTTTTGGATCACTATGGTAGCTTTGGGTTTCCTGCATCAAGTTATCTCTTGTTTAAGGGATATCAGGATATGTGAATACATCACACTTCCATTCTCATTTTCCCTTTTTTAGGGGAAAACGGAAAAGTGCAAAGAAGGAGTGTTGCGAGGCCCCACTGGATCCAAAAAGTTTAGAGTCGCCATCTTTATTTTAAGGCAAAAATAAAGCAAAACCAGAAAAGAAAAAGAAAACCAGAGATAGAAACGGGTTCGGAGGCTAAGTTAGGAGTTGGGAAGGTGCTAGACACCCAACTCGCCCTTTCGGTCTCAAAATAGTTTTTGGCTAAAGTATGCTTACTGTTATATTTATTTAGCAGATAAATAAAGCATTAAAAGACAGGGAAATAAAACAAATACATCAATGGCTACATTATTTACAGACTTGCAGCCATTTCCTTACAATTATTACAAATGTATTTACAAATATTTGGTCATTATAACATCTCTTTTACATAATATTTCCTATTCTAATCCGGGCAGCACAACAGCTTATATTGACTACATTGTGCTGGATTTAAATAACAACTTTGTAAATAATAAATAAATAAATGAGCAAGTAAATAAATAAAAAACGCCCTTAAAGGCTTTTACCTTTTAGAACAGTAGTGTGTTCGCTCTGTCCTTCAGGGAGAGGGAGTCTTTTTTTTTTGTTATTGTTGTGTGGTTGTTGTTTTGATTTGGGCAGAGTGACTGCTTATTTTGGATGACTTTGGCTTGTTCACTCGGGTAGAGTGACATCTTATTTCGGAAGGTTTTGGCCTTTTTGGTTGGGCGGAATAACGGCTTAGTTTTTGTGTATTTCAGCTCATTACTCGGGCAGAGTAACGGCTTACTTTGGGATTTTTAGGCCGGGGAAGTAAGGTGGATACCTAACTACTAGGCTAGGGATCACTTATAACCGGTGGATTTCAGTTTTGGCGGAGTTTGGACGGGGTTTGGAAGCTGTGGTGGGCTACACACACCTATCTCACACCTCTCGTAACTATGACTTCGAAGGAACGCAGAAAGAACTCTTTCAGTGTTTCTCTGCGATGATTTCTGAACAACTGAAGAGGGAAGCCCAGCACTCTTATTTATAGGTGGGACGAGGGAGTCATTGGGGATTTTCTGATTTCTTCAGTGAGCTCAAACATCGTGTACGCCGGCCTTCACAGCTTGTACAATGCGTTAAGTCTCAGAGCTACAGTACACCCTTTGGCGCCGACACAAGGCTTGCATGGCGCGGCGCCCTCCTTGCCTTTTGGCCGCGCCATGCCACTATTGAAGTTTCAAATTTTACACTTTCACCCCTCACAATTCACTATTTTGCACATCCTGCTTTGCCTTTCGCATTTTTGACTCCTGTAACTTGACATTTGTTAAGTTTGAACAGTTCTTGATATCATATGTCAGAGTCACATATCAGGGGTACGAAATTGCGGTGTCTACACTAACACATTGAGCTTTACCAAGAAGTGTATAAGTGAAGCATAAATCAATTAACATGTATTATGAAATCAAGAAAGATATAGCATGATAAAACGACGCTAGATCAATAGGACTTCATTAAGCTTGTAATGTAGGCCCAAGGGTAAAAGGGGTAGCGAAAAGAAGGAAAGGAATTCAAAGCGAGAGAGTACAACTACCTAAAATCTCCATTGTTTTCATTGCATGGATACATGCATTGGATTAGGACCTGAAAAGACAAAGACTTGGGGACATTTCCCCCAAACTTGTATTTTTACTATCTATTCATTTCACAACTGAGTGCCCAACTTAACATTCTTTTTCTTTTTGGCCATGGCATATTTGACTTTAATTTGCACTCCTTTTTTATTTTAATTTTCATCTTCTTCACTCCGTTTCTTTTTTCTTTTTTCTTTATACAGAAAGATAACGGAGGATACAACGAAGAAGATGAAACTATCGGAGGATCATTTGCAATGACAGTCCTATGCAACATTAATTCCCAACCCAAGTTCTACTCTCTCCAAGGTAGGTAAAGTGTATAGGCTTTAAAGGGTTAAGATAATATGGGTAGAAGAAATGATGTTAAATGGGGGTCAATGTGTGCTTTGCACATGCCATTCTTTTTAATAAAGCTCAAAGGGGATACTAGGGATATAAATATAGATAGGTTAGAAAGCTGAAAATGCTCAAACGATCCAAAGATGACCTAAATCATATCCTACTGCCAAGGCATCATACAAAATTTCATAGAAAATGAAATACAATTATAAATATCACATCCATATATGAAATGAAGAACAACTCCTAATGTATTTGACATAAGCATTCGCTAGAAAAGATGTCGGGAAATCAAAGATTGACATATAATCACGATTCAAAAGTGTGCTTGAGATATATTAGCAAGACAATTCAAAAAATTATAACTTTCATGAAAATGACCCTAAATTACAAATCAATGCAACCCTCATGTATAAACAATTACTCATCATATTTAGGTGCACCAAATGAGTCTCGCGGAGAATGTAATGTGTACTATCTGCTAGATAAAAATATTCAAATCCTTCAATACTGGTGGGGTATGAGTACACAATGGGGAATACTCGTAGGAAATTTACACAACAGAGTAAATTCCTGAAGGATCGAGGGAGAAGTCACGTGGGTCATAGCATCAATCATCATCGACTTGAATTCAGCACACAGACTCGAGAATAATTTTTTTTTTAATTTTATAAAAAAAATTGGAGGATGATACAATTTGAAATAAGGCCGGATAAGCAGACATCTGTGAACTAAAATAACCATCTACTCATCTGTTTGGAAGAAACTAAAATAGTCACGACCTTTGTCTCTGTATTTGACATCATCAACTCCTGAAATAAAAATAAGCAAAAGTAAGAAAAAAGGTAGGAGAAGAGATATAAGGGACACAAATTGTCCCATGTACATAGCAGGATTTACACCACAAGTTCCCAATTCTCATTAGGCTGGGACCTGAAAGGACCCTGGACCTAGAATCTCCCCCCAAACTTGAAATGCATTTTGTCCTCAAAATGTTGGATTGACCGATAAGGGAGTTGATTTGTAAAGAGAACGGAAAACAAGCGATAAATCCGTAAAACGAATGAAGATGTTATTTAAGTGTCGGCTCCACACGAGCCAAGACCACGTAACGAAGGAGGAGGCCATTCAGGGACAGTTTTCTGGCAGCATGTTGAGGTTGGAGGTGACACTTTGGTAAAATTGGGCATTCCACCCAAAGAAGTAGTTTTGGTCAGCTAGACCCTACTCTATACGCTGCTCGAGCGTATATAATCTCTGATCGACACGCTGCTGAAGCGTGTCGAAGCCTAACTGGGTGGAAATCTTCTTCAAAGGAACCATCTCAGGATCCTCCTCAACTTTTTCGCCTTGGTCTTCAGGGTGGCGGGCATAGGGTGTCAGTGTCCTATTTGAAACGCCCTTTTTGGCGATATTAGGCATTGGCCTGATATGCTCTAAGTCGGGAGTCCACTGGATTCCCATGTTAGCACAGAGACCGGTAATAAGACTCGGGAAATGATATCCCGCGTTCACGGTCTTATCAACCATGCCTCTAAGCTGCCCATTAATCGAAACGGCGATATCAACGGACACCCCTTTGTCAAAATGGTATAAATTAACAACACCTGATTCCATGTCACATCGGACTGATGTGTTGTGGGCATCACGCTTGTACAAATAAATTTATAAATCCCCTTGGCCTGGGGAGTCAAGCAAGACTCCCTAATTGAACGAGGACGACCAGCTGTCTCCGCTCGTCCATAGGTCCACTTAGACCCAGGCACGGCTATCCTATCACTAACAGTGGCCAAAGGCAAATTGTAAGGCAAATAAGATTGATAGTCATCAAACTGTACAACAAGCAAGTCATAAAAATCTTGGATGGTGTCGGGACCAAAACAAACCAGGTTACCCGTTCCCACGACCAGTTGGGGTCCTCTCCATGACTCGTCCACTGTGAGCGTAAAACTCACGGACAATAGGGACCACCGCTTCACTAGGAGCGGCACACAGATTCACCCAACCATTTCTGGCGAAATGGGGAGCCAATTGTGTGACGACCCGACCCGGATTCCAACATGAAATTCCAAGGTCATGTCGCTGAAACTAACATAAGAAGAGGACAAACACTTGTTAAATAGTAGTGCGAGTCGAGCAGTCGAGCTAACAAGCTCTAAACATGAACATAAAGCCATACTAAAATACGGGATTTAAAAAATTGAATTAGCGGAAGTAATAAGGAAATGAAGTCCCGAGCTATGAAGCTCAAAACCAAAGCCAAATAACCCAAAAGATACATTATCTCACAAAGGGGAAAAAACAAAACTCGCGTACTGCAACATTGCAGACGCTGAACAAACCATCGGCACTCTAGGCCGGCGTTTCAACAAAGGACCAACCTGATATAACAATTACCCATGGCTAAAGCATATCGGGGCTAACCAACAACTATAACTGTTAGTCCCAAAGGGCACAATAATAAGCTAGAGGGGGGGTGAATAACTTATTAAACCTAAAAGACAGTTCAAGTCTGCCGGTGAAGCACTACCGGTAGACTTAACTGAATACTTAAGTCTGTAAGTGTCAGTCTGTTTACCTGCTCTGTCACTTTTCAGGAGGCGAAAGTCTTCATGCTTTTCGGAAAAGCTGGAGGGACGTGTCTGGGAAGTCAAGTGTTGAAAGAAGATTAGTTTAATTCAAATTCAAGCTGATAAAGGTTGAATTTAATTAATCCACTAAAAGCTTAATGACTGGACACATCATGCTTGAACAAGTGCAGACAAGGTCTGCCGCTAGAGGCTGATTGAAGCCTTCAGTTGAAGTCTTCCGCTGAACATGTGAAGTCTAAAAAACTCTTATAAGGCAATGTTCTATACACAGTTGCCACGCTAATTGGTACGCAACCCAATTAGCCACTAAGCATAGAACCTAATGTAATGAATGAAAAGATGCAAATCAAGATACAATGAGAAACAACAATCTCCTCCTATTTGCATATGGTCATCATTACTTACAAGTGAGGGCTATGAAAGCTTTTAGGATAGATAATAACATGCCAGAAAATATTTTAGTTTTATAACTGCAGACATGCCTCTATCAAAAAGAAAAACACCTAAAGTGTAACAACTAATCTAAGTGCTTACAAACAGAAGAGATGAAGGAACATCACAAGGATTAGTAATAAACAGTTCAAAATGGATTTAAACTGAATGTTTAAATTCTAAGTAGATATATGAATTAAGTAACAAGAATTTAAACAGTAGACTTTTTTTTGGAAAGCATAAGCTTTTGTATTTCAAACGAGAAGTTTAATTTGTACGGAGTTTTCCAAAATTAGATAGGTACAAAGGATTAGAGATATAAGAATATAAGAGCTACCACGACCTTTTCCCTTTTTCCTTTGTCTGCTCTATCCACTGCTTCTCTTTCTCTTCGTTGGCATTTGAGTTCTTCAACTCTTCTGGTGCAGTCATCATCGGCAGAGGTTGGAGGTCTGGTGGAGCGAGAACAGTAGTCCAGTTCTTCACGTAGTTTGTTGTTCTCCTCCATTAGAGTTCGGTTCATAGACCGCAGTTGTCTTTTCTCCGTGATGGCCAGATCACGTTCACGCTTGACATTGATTTTATCATGGGATGCGTTGAGAGCGATGTCGTTGAGTTCCAGAACATGAGGGCGTTCGTGACCCAGATGAAAAGTTATGCTGTGGAAGAGCTGCCAGAAGAGAGTAGAGCAGAGTCTGACGCATTCTTTGCATTGATCTTCTATGTTGATTTTAATGTCAGTGGACTCGTGCCGCATTTCTCCAAACCTTGTCCACACATCCTCTTGAAATTGACGAAGGATGGCGGCATTTCTGTCGGCTGCCTTGGACATTGCAGTTGCAAGCTCAGCAGCAGCTGTGGAGATACAGGTAAGTTCTCCCAGTCTGTTGTAAATAGCGTCCAGACGGCTTAGGATCTCTGAGTTGGCCGGTTGGGATGGAAAAGGTTCGAGACCAATGTGTATGTGCTCAATGCCGGCAGAAGAGGTGGTGGCGGCAGAGGTGGTAGGGCGGAAGGGCTGCTGGAAGGGTAGAGTGGCTGAGTTGGAGGAAAAAGAGTCGCGTGAAGGAAAGGTATGGGTAGATGAGGAAGAAGAGTCACCTCAAGTTCATGTTAAAAATATGGTTCTCTGTTGTGACTCATTCTACTTAGTCAACTTGTAAATTCAACCATGAATCGCTCACAACTCCAAATGAGGGGATTATTGCCAAGTTTGAAACTAGATTATTTAGCCTATATGTTTCCATTTTAAAACACTCCAATTGGATTTGTATTCATCAATTTATGATCACATGAAAATCATGTTAATAACCAGTTCCCCTTGTTCAGACTCACTGTCGCAGACATGGTTCGTTATTGATTAAAATACTTACCAAACTCAAAAATTCATGAAAATTTACAGAGCAGTACTTAACATACACATGACCAACATATAATATTTTTAGGCAATTCCATGTAGTAGATTAGTACCAGTAGTTTTCGTAAAACAGCCCAAAATTAGGACTGAATCTATGAGGTTTCTTCCTAATTGGTGAAATCCTAAATTAGTCATCTTATTGAAGTTTCAAATTACAACAAGTCTATGAACATTAGTTATTCCAAATCATGTTTAGAACACTTTTAATGCTATACACAAACCCAATTTATTAAGTGTAACGACCCGAACCCGAAAGTCAGTCTGTTACGTGTAGCCCACACACTGGTCCACAGAGCACGCAGCACCTTGGGTCATCAGGCCCACCACAAGTTGACCTAAAAGTCCATGGGTAGTGTGTGGCCACCTTATAAATCGAACACAATTCACATACCTACCCAATGTGGGTTGGGGTATTACAATCTCCCCCACTTAAATTCTTGACGTCCTCGTCAAGGCCGAATCATACCCCGGGCGATATAGGATTCAAGAGGTGGCTCCCACCTTCTGCGGTGCATCACTTTGGCCTGTACAGCACTTTGCTTCTACATTTCTGGTCGAGACAATATGTAATGCCCCAAACTCGAGTCCGACCCTTTTGGACCCACATCTGGCCATGTCACTACAAATTCAAACTTAAATAAAGACTAAATTGGAACGCCATCCAACTAGAATTACAAAAGTCTCCAATTTAAAATACAAACATCCAAAATAAATTACGAAACAAAAGTCTACTAAATTAGCTACGTCTCTATTAAATTCCAAAACATATAAGTACACCCTAAAAGTCTTGATTCCTTCACGGGTATCCTCTACCTCAAGCTTAGTCCTTAATTCCGACCTGGAAGAAGAGTGATGTGAAGGGTGAACAAACAAAGATCAGTAAGATCATACGTCACCCCTCCGGTTTCTAAGGAGCGGTGACTCAAAGAATAATCGTGTTGTATGTAAAACAGAGTTTAGATATTTGATAACTTGCAAAATCAAAAGATAGGTATCGAACGACAAAAAAATAAATTCCTTTTTAAATAGAGAGTTCAAACAAAACAAATTTTGGATCAAATAAGTTTGCCGTTATCGACTGTCCCATACCAGCTAGTAACGACCGAAAATTAAATACATCTATTAAAATCACGTAAGGGTCTATTGACCAAGAACCAAATCCCCCGAAGGGTATGCTAATCCCCCGAAGGGTACATTATTATGGTATATCCGGATTACCGCACTCACGGGCCAAGTGGTGCAATTTAATTATTTCATTATTTGTCACGTAATTCCCGTGACAGGTTGTTCATACTTAGTGATCATAATTATTTTAAAAACATAGATAGTATTAAAAATGTACCACTATTAAAACAATGCTTGTATTGTAAATCAATATTTTCAATACAAAGGATTATGTCGATAAGTTGACAAGCATGAAACATATTTTTCGATAACAAAAAGTATTTCGTGTAGACAAGTTTAAGCACGAAAAAATGCGATAACGAAAATATTCAACAAAGGCTAACGACGGATTCAAAGCAACTACCGACACGAGGTCGGGCATGACAATTGAAAGAACGAATTTTCAAGAATTAGCGGAAGCCTAACATTAAAAGCATTTAATACTTTTGCAAAGAAGCTAAAAGAAACGCAATCCCTTACCTCGAAATGCTTAGTAAAAAGGTTCGTAACACGTACGATCGTCCTAACCTTCCTTGTACAAATCTAAGTTCAAAATATACCATGATCACTAAATAAAAATGTACCAACCAAACCCTATTAATTTATATAACACACGGAACACACACATACTACATTTACACACTACATCATATATATATATATATATATATATATATATATATATATATATATATATATATATATATATATATATATTACTAGGTAGGTGTCTACTCTAGACACACACCATCTACACACTACAGAACACACACTCAAACATACACCCTGAATTGTATATATATATATATATATATATAAAATCCAATTTATATAATTATACCTTCCCTGCACACACTATTCTCACCGTCCTATTATTTCCAATCAAAACCCAATCACTAACATGCATAGTAATTACTTGAACTGTTTATGCATAAATTCCAATGACACAAACATTCATGCCTATTCACATACATCTCTATTTCATATAATAATCCACCCTATGCTATATACTGTACCCACATGCAAACATAGGAATATACAAACACGCAAAGACGAACCACTCCCAAACTCCTTCTAAACGTGCTCTCTCCATTACTTCATATTACATCATCGTAGCCAATTATTATTTAGTCATGTACAGAAATAAAAATTTTACTTACATAAGAAATAGTGTAAAGTTGTTTGTTTACCTATGCGCCGCCTCAACTCTTCTCTCTCTTTGTTGTCGCAGTTGCATAATTTTTTTCTTCCTATCTGAGAGAACTCTTTTTCCTTCTTCTTTTTTTTTCGTTAACAGTTTATATATAGGGTTAATGTCTTACCCTACTAAGGTTTCAAAACCTTAATCAAAATTTTATAGTTGACCTCACTATTATTTAATTTAATAATATAATTATTTTACTAAATATTTAAAGGTGGGCCAAGCCCATCTCTTTTCAGTACTGTTATTTAAAGGTAGAGCTGTCAAAATGGGCAAAAGCCCGCGGGAAAGCCCGCCCCGCCCCCTATTAGGGGCGGGTTGGGCTAGTGTTTTTCATACCCGTTAGGAAACGGGCTTTTCGGGCTTTGCCCGTGCGGGCCGCGGGCTTTTGCGGGTCGGGTCGGGGCGGGCAGCGGGCAACCCGCATTTTATGGGCTCTTAATTATGATTTACTGATTTAGTGAAATATGGGCTCTAAGTAATTGGTTATAATGTTTATTTTTTAAGCGGCCCAGCACTGGCAGGCCCACTAACGGCAAGCGATCGGTTAGGTTAAACACTTATACCGAAATGAAATCTAAATCGTGATCTCAGTCTTCTCACTTTCTCAGATCTGATCTCCCATTCTCCCTCTCCCTCCTCACTTCGGCTTCTACTTCGGCTTCGACTTCGGCAGGCGGCAGCACTTCCAGAAGTTCGTCTTCCCCAGTTCATCACTTCTTCCTCAGTTCGTCTTCCTCACTCTACTCTCTGTCTCTCTCAGTCTCAACTCTCACTAGTCACTAGAGCAGAGTAGGATGAGTAGCAGACGGGCAGACGACTGAGACGAGGCGGCGTCTCTCTCACGGATCCACGGTCTCACCTCACTGTTTGTCATCAGTCATCACGGCCGGCCACTCCTTCAGGCCCTTCACGGTCACGGACTCACGGCTTCGGGCTTCCCGCTTCAGGTTAGTTTCTCCAGTCTTCACTCTCGTGACTCGCGAGTCGTGATCTCGTCACTCAGTCTCACTCACTCCGTCTCTCAGTCTCACCTCACTGATACTGTGTCTCTCTCATCTGTCCTTATGCAGTGAACTTCAAAGTCACAGCCACGCCTTCAGGCTTCAGTTCAGGGAATCAGGGCCTCAAAGTCTTCGGCGAGGTACAGGTACCGATTTCTCTATTGATCTGCAGATCTGGGTTCAACTTCAATTTCCCTCCCCCAACCCCAATTTCAATCATGCCGCTGTTTCAAACAGCCTGTTTGTGTCATTGTGTGATTCCATTTTCAACATATTAGTACAGTTCTCTCTATTGATAATTTGAATATTTGATTGACAATGTGCTTCAAGCCTTCAACTGAACTTAGTTCATATACAGCAAGTAATCGAACTTATTTCATTACTTAAAGAACTAGTCTGAACTTAGTTCATTAACAGTATTTCCTTGTTTAATTTCATTAACAGTGATTTATCTATTAAATCTTGTAATCCTAAGAGATTTCATTAACAGTGATTTATCTATTAATGCATTATCTCCTATTCTCCTTAGAAGTTGTATGTCATTAAAAAAGCTTATCTTGCCGTTTCAAATTTTCTTTTTCTTAATTTTCCTACAATTATCTTACTATTTGCAGATTAAGAATTAAGTGGAAGAAATCAAGAATCATGGAATCTAGTACGAATCAATGCATTGATTTAGATGGAGATCAAATGGAAACTAATAAGAGTAATACTAATGAGGAATCCAGTCGATCTATTAAAGTTAAAAGGCCAAAAGAAACATCTGATGTTTGGAGGTCCTATAATAAGATAAGCGTGCGTGGGCGATGAAGGGGTAGTCTTAGCGAGAATGTAAGGGATGTAAGAAACGCTTGTTTAAATGTGGGGTAGAAAATATGGGACTTCGACAATAAGGCGTCATAAGGATAATTGCAAAATGTTAAAGTTTCATGATGTGGAACAAATGCTTGTTGATCATGATGGGAAGTTAAGGTCTAGGAAGGTAGACCCAAAGATGTCACGTAACTTCTTAGGCCGTTGTTGTTAAACATGATTTGCCATTTTCATTTATTGAATATGATGGCATTAGAAGTTGGGTGAAGTACTTAAATCCTGACGTTCCTTGCATTTCTAGAAATACTCTTGTTTCTGATATTAGAAGAATGTATGCGAGGGAGAAAGCGAAACTTAAGGTCATTCTTGGTAATATTCAAAACATAGTTTGTTTAACTTCATTTGTGGACCGTGCATGCACTAGTGAGGGTTACATTTGCTTGACTGGTCATTTTGTGGATGAGAATTGGAAATTGAACAAGAAAAATTCTTAGCTTTGCTCATATGCCTCCTCCCCACTCTGGAGTTGAATTGGTCGCTAAGTTATATGAATTTTTGAAGGATTGGGGGATTGAGAAAAAAATATTTTCTTTGACATTGGATAATGCATCAAACAATGGTAATATGCAAGAACTTTTGAAACAACAGTTCTCTTTGAATGATGACTTGTTGTGTGATGGTGAATTTTTTCACATTCGTTGTTGTGCTCACATATTAAATATCATTGTGCAAGAAGGTTTGAAAAAGGCAGTTGTTGCTTTGGATAAAATTAGAGATTCTGTCAAGTATGTGTAAGGTTCGAAGGGTAGAAAGAAAATTTGAAGAATGTGTGAGTGCAGTTGGTAATATTAACACTAATATTGGTTTGCGGTTAGATGTGTCTACTCGTTGGAATTCAACTTATTTGATGTTGAGCAGTGCAATTATTTATAAAAAGACTTTTTCTCAACTTCAATTAAATGATCAAAATTATAAGTATTGTCCATCAATTGAAGAGTGGAAAAGAGGGAGACAATTTGTGCATTTCTAGAGCCATTTTATCAAACTACCAATCTTATCTCGGGCTCTTCTTATCCTACATCAAATTTGTACTTTTTACAAGTATGGAAGATTGAAGTTTTATTGAAAGAAAACTTGTTAAATGAAGATGAAGTGGTGAGTGATATGTGTAAGAAGATGAAAGAGAAGTTTGATAAATATTGGAGTGAATATAACATTGTGCTTGCATTTTGGGATGTTCTTGATCCTCGATTAAAGTTGGTAATGTTGGAGTATTTTTATGGAAAATTCGAGAATGATCCAAATAAATGCAAAGAGAAGGTGTCACTAGTAAAGACAAAGTTGTATAAGCTTTTTGAGCATTATTCGAATGCTAAGATTTCAAATCCTTCACGATCACACCCAATCTTTTGTTGTTACTCCATCTACATCCTTCACAGTCCCAATCAATGTCAGTGCGGAAAAAAAACATATTTGATGTAAGTATTTAGTATTTGAACACTTTCTTTCTTTTTTTTTCTTTAAGTTATATACATTTCATTTGATTACATTTATTTTTGTATTCTTACATACTTTATTTAATATAAGAAATTAAAGCATTTGAGCACCAAACAATTTCCAATGCTGGAAAATCTCAGTTGGATCGTTACTTGGAAGAGCCGAAGCACGAATTTTCATTTTATGATGATTTTGATGTCTTGAATTATTGGAGGGATAATAGGCATTGGTACCCAATCCTTGCATCAATGGCATGGGCCATCCCAATAACTACCGTTGCCTCAGAATCAGCTTTTTCTATAGGTGGTCGTGTGCTCACCAAATTTAGAAGTTCTACCCTATCGAAAAATGTTCAAGCTCAAATTTGCCTTCGTAATTGGTTGCATGGTTACGTTGATTATGGTATGTTAGTTTACCAATTTCTTAAATCATATTCATTATCTATTTATGTTTTATTTTGATATAAATATCTTATTATATGTAGGTAAAGGTGATGATAAAGATGCAAATGTCTAAAAGTCCCCATCGGAAGCATCCACGTCGAATGTGGTAGAAATTATTGACGAATACAATGTTGATGATTTTGATGATGACATGGTGATTTCCTAATTTGTGATTTGATATTTTGGTGGATAAAATTTGAAACTTATTATTTATATTTAGTATTTGAAGTATTTTGAATTTAATGGATATGTAATTTAATTTTGTTATTTAGTATTTTAAGTATTTTGAATTTAATGGTTAGTTGGTTATGTAATTTTGTTATTTAGTATTTTGAATTTAATGGATTATGGATATGTATTTTACTAATTTTGTTATTTACTTATTTAGTATGTTAAGTATTTTGAATATATTAATTGATATGTAATTTTGTTATTTGAAGTATTATGAATTTAATGGTTTATCTGTCGACAATTTAAATCTATCTTAAATTCAAATAATTGATAATAAATAAATAAATATTTAAATAAACACATTTTTTGCGGGCTTGCCCGTTTTGCCCCCGGACCTACGCGGGGCGGTTTGGACTAGGAGTTTTCAGGACCATTATGTTCGCGGGCTTTCCCGCCCTGTCCCGTTTCATAACGGGCTTTTCAGGCCCGAGGGCAAACCCACCCCGCAGGCCCGTTTTGACAGCCCTACCGGTAAGTCTTCCCCTCTGCTCGAGTTTCCACGATCAATCTAGTCCACGACCATATCCTCTGTCTGTCTGATTCTGTCGACGCTGCTCGCCCTGAGTTGAGGCTTCACCGATCATGGCAATCTGAACTGGCCCCGTGGTCGTGTGAAATTTTTCCTTGTGACTGATCGTGATGGTTTGATCTTCAGTTGACAAGGTCAATTTTTGCTTTTTCCTTTAGCTGTGTGAGGGTAGGTTCTTCCTCCAAAATCACATTGATTACACCGCGAACAGGGGGCACATCCCTACAAGGGGCAATTCCCCTATTGTCTACATCTCGCTTGAAGCAATCCAATCTCCCATCATTGATTAGCTTTTGAATGGCCATGTTCAGCTCTATTGTATGCCCATAATCATCATGATAGGCACACCTTCGTGATCGATCTCTGGTGTCCATAGTTTCCGTGCTCATACGTGGTGCTTGATCGATATTTTAATTAATCTTTTTCCTTGCAAGTGGACAAGACTATTATAGAATAGTATTGGAAACAAGGGTCGAACCCACAAAGACAAGTGATCACGAACAGTGCAATTATTGATAGCAAATTATTAACATAAGGGGGGTTTTTATATTTAATTCTACTCTAAACTTACTATTTATAGATGTTTAACTAATTAGACAGTAATAATAGATATGAAGATCTTATGGTGGGTGGCAATCTAGGATTCTGGGTTTCACTTGTATCTCCTTTATGTTCAATTCATAATAATATCATTCAATGTCTTTGGTTTGTTCACTAAAAATAGATATAGTCTGTTGAACAATTGGTTCAATCTCCATCCCCGCAAAATTCATCCATTCTATATCCTAAGCGAAGCATTGAACTCAATCTATCTCTGTCACCTAGATTTATGATCTATCGTCACCTAGATCATGTAAGAACACACGGTCCTAACTTATCACTCGTGCATCGATAGGTCCAATTTATTGTGTTGGTGAGCCGATTAATAACGACATGCACTTGGTCACTTGGTCATGCAGTTATCCGCACCTCTAAGCCTTTATTATTTGTGATTACATTCATTTGTTCAAAGCGAAATAATAGAGGGATTGATAAACAACACAATCAACAAGCATTGAATAAACATAAATAAGAATCAAAACATAAATTCGATACAAGTTAACTCTCACCTCATAGATTATGGATGATTTAGTTCATCATAGACAATGAACAGCACATGGAGATGATCGGATACATGATTTGATCTTCAATACTTGAAATTACAAAACCTAACTATGTTATACAATCTAAAACTACCTAAAATCTACCTAAAGAGAGCTTTCAGCCGTCCTCTCTTTTGTGGCTCAGCATCTGACTTCTATATATACTCGAGAGTTGTAATCCAATCGAATGATCGTGTGAAAATCCGAATAAGTCGCATGCCTCACCACCTGCATGTCTTGCTTGAGATACTGCTGGATACCTTGCGTCCATGAGGTCTCCCATATAAAATGTCCCCTTGGAAATCTTGACTTACTCGGCTTTAAGTCGTCTTGCCAGACCTTGCGGCCACCAGGTCGCAGTGCTGAGGCACCTGCGTCCGAAGGTGTCCGAGTGTTGACAAACTTTCATTGTTTCTTCATTTTTCCTTTTTGACCCTTCTTGAAATTTGCACTTAAAACCCTGGAGTTTCGCGTATTTTCACTAATAACCTTGAAACTTACAAAACTCACCGAAAACATATATTAGTAACCAAAAGCCTCGTGAAATAGTATAATTTAAGTCATAGAAACATATAAAATCGAGGTATAAAATACATTGATCAGTGCTCGGGGAAGCTCATCTCGTATCTCATACATTATGTCTTCCCACGATGTATTAAGCGAGGTAAGGTCACTTTCCTAAAGGAATTCTCCAGGGTGGTCATACCGCGATTAGATTTTATTATAACCTCCCATTGCACTATGGGCGCTACTCTTGCCAGTGTAGCCATTTCCCCTGACATCTGTGTTTTCCTTCTTATTTTTCTTTTTTACGGTCTCTCCCGCACACCATTTCTGAACCCACATCAGCATTTCTGCCTGCGTCCTGGGCTCCCTCCTACATAGCTCTGACCTCATATCACCTTCTCCTTCAAGCAAGCCTGTTTCGAAACACAAAGTGACCTCCTACTCGGACAAGCCAGGTACTTGCTCAAGCATTTTCGTGAACCTATCCAAGTAACTAGAAGTGGATTCATGGGGCCCTTGCTTGATTTTAGACAAGTCTGCCCTTGTCTTTGCAATTTCTGCCGAAGTCCCGAAATTAGCCAGGAACTTTACTCGCAAATCCACCCAATTATTAATCGATCTACGGGGAAGAGCTTCCATTCAGGCCAAAGTCTTTCCTTACAGCGAGCCCACAAATGCCTGAATCTTCAATGCTTCATCATAGACCACTAGGCCAATCTGAGACTCAAAGGACATCAGCCAGTCCCTAGCTTTGGTCTTCCCTTATACTCCTTGATATTGGGGAAGATGAGGCCTTATGCCGGAGGGGCATTTTCAATCCATGGGGTCAAAGGGCTAGATGTCATGCCCAGGAAGGTACCTTCCAAGGACTTGCCTTGCTCCTACGCCTGCATGCGTAGCTTCATTTCCTTAAACTCCCATGCGTTTATTGCGGCAGGCAGACCATTGGCGGGTTGAAGCTGCACATCGGGCACAAGAGGGGCCTATGGGGGACCCATAGCTCCCATAGCCTGAGCTATGCCCATGGCCTGCGCCACCTGTACCTGGGGGCCTCCCGCGGCCTACTGTACTTGATCTGTGACTGCTCCCACCCCATTTTGTTGGTCATTATTGGGGGGTGGCAACTCCTGCCTTCCCGTAGACCGGCGGGGGGAAGATGATCAATGTCTGCAAGCATCTGATCCCAATGTCGGCACGCATACGATCGACGTGGTGACGGAGAGCAGTGTCTACGAGCATGTGACCTGCATGGGGAGGATGATCTCTGGCGGTGACGAGAATGAGCCGAATCCTCTCCTACTCGAGGGCCGAGGCAAGAATGAACACTGGGAACAACTCTGTGACTAGCCCGCCCCTCATGCTGGCTACAACCCTGTTCGATCCCACTCACGGAGCTGAGATGGAACTTGAACTGGCCTCTGGGGATCCCTCCCTGATCTAGACACATTAACTGCCTGACTCTGCGCGGACACAGTTGGAAGTGGTTTCAGTTCGATGGATAATGGAGGCTTACCCATTGCGATCAACTACCGGTTTAGTTGATGCATTTGTCCCAAGTACAATGCCCATTGACGTAGAGCCTCTTCCCGAAACTCGTTGGCTAAACCAACGGCAGCCACAACACTTCTGGCCAACGATTGCATACCTCTCATCTAGTTAATCTGATGATGGGCATCATGGGGAGGAGGAGAGGAAGTATGATGTTATCGACTTGAACCTCCACACTAGGAGTAGTCGTGTGCCCATCCTCAGGCAGGTTGACACCATTAACACCATTTGCAACCAAGTCAAAAATTTGAAAAGTCATCGGAAAAAAAGATGTAAACTTACGATCGATTCTCGGCAACGAAACCAACTGATGTGTCCAAAAATGTGAATACATTGGGATTTAACAATCGGATATCTGGCTTTCAACTTATCCGTAACTCCGAGGCCCAAATCTGTCAAAAGACCAAGAACAAGTGTAAATTAAGCAGGGGCTTTCCCTGCAAAAGCACTCAGGTGTGATAATCAGTAAACCAACAAGTGCACATACATTTTGACAGAGTTTTAGCCTAAGTATTTGTGAACGTACCTTTTCCTTCAGAAGAAGGAAGGTTTATATAAGGTCAGGCTTCAAGGCTGGGAGATGAACATTGAAAGTAGGGGCGTAGAAAGTGGGCATGTTCAGGGCCACGTCAGGAACGCTGGGGCGGGTTTCCCGGCATTAACTCCACACATTCAAGACGTCCATTACCAAGTAACTGAACGGGATGAGCGTGCTCGCATAGACCTCTCTGTCTACTCACTATATTCTTGTCCCCCTGCTTTCAGGTAGGAGGCTGTTTGTTTGTTATGCATAGGCAGCCAGAAATCTGTCCCTGCTCCTTTATGAGTTGAGCTCGGACTACGATGAGCACGTGATTTACTCGTGACCATGGAGACGACGTGCTGGGCACGTGACCAATGCTTGGGCCTTTTGGGCCAGGAAGCTCAAAAGTAATAATAATGTTAATAAAATAATAATATTAATTGTGAGAACCCAAATCCTACTTGTGTAACATGCCTTCTATACTTGATTAATATGTTCATTATGTGCCTTAACATGTTTTAGAGTCCATATTGTTCATACCATGCTCGCATTAGGTCAACCATGATCGTAGCTGCTTGTATGCCTTCTATACATTGCATGCTTTGTTGTAACTGTTTCGTGTATCATCTTAGTACTTAACTAAGTCCTACTAGAGCCTTAGTACATTTAAAACATGCTTAACGATGCCTTAACATGTTAGAGACTTCATTTTGTTCATGTCACGCTTGCATTTGAGTTGTTACGTTCATAGTCGCTTGAATGTCTTCTATGTGTTGCATACCTTGCCGTTTGTGCTTTGAGTGTTCACCTTAGCATGTTAGCACTTAACCAAGTCTTGTTGGAGTGCTATTACCTTGCATAAATGACTTATAACATTCATCTTGATCATAGTAGGCTTGGTTGAGAGTTTAGAAGCATTGTTGCTTCGTTTGAGTCTTAGGGTTTCTCGGGATTGCCTTTGTTGCTCGTATTGTTTGTGTTTTAAACTTGCGAGAAGTTCATTTGAGTTCTAGACCAAGTGTACTAGTATTTATCATTCTTGCACAATCATTGTTCATAGACTTGTTGCATTTGGTTATAAGATGACCAATTTATTCCTTCACAGACCAGTCATGTTTTTGGGCAAACTTCGGGAAAATTCTGGTACTAATCCACTGAATAGAATTTTCTAAAAATTTATTATGTTTTACCTTCATACGTTAGGATACTCTCTGTAAAATTTGGTAATTTTCCAAGGTGTCTAAGTACCTCAATCAGGTCTTGACTTACGTCTGTGCCAGAATTCAGTTTTCAGGAAAACAACTTCTGTACTTGATTTTTGTAGTAACCTTATTTTGATGAATATAAGTCCAAATGGAGTAATTTAAAATTCTAAAATATAGTTTAATGAGTCTAGTTTCAGAAAAATCAATAATCACCTCATTTGGAGTTGTGAATGATTTATGGTCGATTTTACAAGATTGACTGTCTAGTAACTTATCAAAAAAAATGGACATAAGCTGGACAGAAGTCCAGGCGCCCGCATGGAGATAGGTGAGGCGGCCGCCTCAAGTGCTGGTTCACCTGCGGAATTTTTCTCTTGCAATCTTTTTTGACCAATTAGACCCTTAAACCCCCATCCTAATTGACCCTAAACCTCCCTATTAGACCCTAATTAAGTTGGATTAACACTAACCTTGATCCCCCTCCACTTGACAAGTGGATCTTCAAGCTCTCTCCTAGTGACATGTGGACTTCCACCCACAAATTGCATGCCATATATAATCCTCCCACTTTGTGATCAACATTAAACCCTCCATTTCTGAAAATTTCTTCTCTCTCTTCCCCAAGCTTTTGTGTGTGTGTGGAGAGGTGAGATTGGTGTGTGTTTCTCCCATAACT
Organism: Codonopsis lanceolata; assembly: GCA_013146195.2. Lineage (NCBI taxonomy): Eukaryota > Viridiplantae > Streptophyta > Magnoliopsida > Asterales > Campanulaceae > Codonopsis > Codonopsis lanceolata. The sequence continues at coordinate 127,530,172 of CM028380.1, read as the reverse complement.
TGAGCTCCCGACCTCCGATTGCCAAACCGAGACCACCGAAGTGAAGCTATCGACGAGGAGCACGATTCCATCCGAATAGTTTGTGCTCATCCCATCTTTTTCTTTGGTGTAAGGTAAGCTATTGATTCCCCCTTAGGTTGAATGCTAGAAATGCCATGTCCCCCTCTTCTTATGATTTTTCATGCTCCTACCTTGTCCATGTCATGTTTGATGATGAGTTGAGTTTATAAGGTTTTTCAATGATATGATCATCTTGTTGATTTAGTCATATGCTTAGAATTAAAAGTGTTCTATGCCTCCTTAGGAACAACTATTGTTCTTGGACTAATGGATTTTGACAACTCTTAGAGATTATGATTTCTAGGGTTTCATAAGCTATGAATTGTTCATCCTATTGATTTGGTCCTATGCTTAGAATTAAAATTGTTCTATGTCTCCCTAGGAATAACTAATGTTCTTGGACCATTGGCTTTTAATAACTTTTGAAATAATGATTCTAAGGTTCCCATGAATTTGAATTATTGATAATTCTTGACTATGGTTGTTAAGTGGATTAATGGCCTAGTCTACCCTATACGAGAACTTAGAAAAGGGTTTAGGATGCATTTAGCATTTAAACTCTATTGGATGAATTCTTAGAGACGACTCAACGGAGTCAAATTTAGTGAGCCATTGAACAATATCTGCTCAATGATCAATCCCTACGACGTCTAAACACGTTTTCACTAAGAATAATAATTCTAGACTCTTGAATTTGGATTGATTACCATGCTTGATTCTGGATGTCATATAATAGGATACCTATTTGACATGTTGAGTTCGCTCTTGTCGAACTCAATCCTACTTGATTATTGATGAGAATAATTTACTTGTCATGAACGGGATCGCTCTTGTCGACCTCGTTCACTACTTGAGAATTTGTTAAGTAAACACTACTTGGCATTTGCATGAGTCCAGCTGGCATACCCATCTTTGTTCACACACGCCTCCACTGTGGCCACAGTGGGGAAGTAGCCCCTTTGCTGTAATCATTAGAGCATCATTGATGTGTCTATCCCGGGCATCTCCTCGTAAGGTCGATGTACTTACACACATCTGACACCTCACATTCCAGATAACGCTTGTATGCAGGAACTACGTAGCGGCCCGGCTCTCCATATATCCCTATCCTATGTGATTTAATTACGAGCACCTATGTGAAACAATGTGCATCTTGGATATATGATCTCTATGCTTATGTGATGATATCTTGTCTTGTATGTTGCATATTGCCATGACATGCATGCTTGATAGCTTACAAGTCTTTATGACTTACCCATTCCCCTTTACTGCTTTAGATCTTAGCAAAACAGGTCCTTCTCGCTGAGGCTTGCGATGTTCGTGTCTCCTCTATTTCCCTTTTGGTCCGACGTTGCAGTTGAAGAGGTGGTTTAGATGTCCTCTTCCTTCCTTTTATATTTTGCAAGGACGATGGGTTAAAGCAAGTCAATTAGACTATGCTTGGGAATATGTATAGAACTTGAACTTGTTACTTTTATTAGCTACTAGTAGTTTTAACACTTGTAGTACTTGTAACCCCTTTAATGCCGGCATTGTGTAAGCCGAGCTTTGATTATCATGTTTAGTAGTTCACTTCGTATAAGTCTTCCGTTGAGCATCCTATTAGCTCTTATTTAATTCTTGTCCATAAACTGTTAGCTTGGGTTCCGGCATGTAGTGTCGCCGATGACTTGGTTTAATTGCTTAACTGTTTTATCAGGTTTGAAAAGTTTTAAAAATATCGGCCTTTTGGTGCCGAGGCGTGCTACGTCTCTAATGTTGCGTCACGTCGTTTTCTTTAATTGAGTCCTTGCATGTTATATGTTTACTTGTTTCCCTCCTATTTGGGCGGTCCGACCCGCGGTTCCACCTCGGGTCCGGGTTGGGTCGCCACATTAATAATAATAATAAAAGAAATAATAATGATAATAGTAATAGTAATAATTATTAATATTAATAATAAGAATAAAAGTAATATTAATATTAAATAATAATAATAATAATAATAATAATAATGTAAATCAAATTTTGTGATGAGACTATTTTAGTCTATATATTTGAATTCAATACTTTTTCAACATAATAATCAAACACACACTAACTTATGAAAGCTAATCAACACTTTCAAAAAGCTAATCAAACAGTACCAGCTATTAGTCATTAACAATAAGCAATAAGTCATCAGTTATAAGTAATAAATCATGAGCACATATCAATAAGTTAAATCAAACAGGCCCGATCACGAACCATTTAGGGTAAAATTCTGGTCAGTCCCTTTTTCAAAGTTTTTAACCCCAAAAGTCCACCGTTCTTTTTTTCAATCGCAAATGACCACTTTTTGAAATATTGTTCCAAAAATATCATCGTCTTCTTCAATAGCTCCGACAACACACTTTGGATTAAAAAATCGAGTTTTTTTTATTTATGAAATACGAAAGTATAATGGATTTGTGTTGGGTTGAAAGATTTTTCAGTTGGGACAAAAGCGGAGAAGGAGGAGGAAAAAGAAGGATTACGACGAAGGAGATTGAAGAAGAAGGTGGAGGACGTAAACTGGTTCTTTATGCTTTTGTATCGCGGTGCTAAAATGAATTAGATAATATTTTTGCACAGCGTTTCAAAGTTTAATTTCCTAATCTATTTTTGCACCGCAATTCATAAATTTGATTGCATTATTTTTACACCGCAGTTTAAATTTTAAATCCTAGTCTATTTTTGCATCGTGATTCATAATTTTCATTGCATTATTTTTGCAATGCGTTTCAAAGTTTAACTTCCTAGTCTATTTTTGCACCGCAATTCATAAATTTCATTGTATTATTTTTGCACCGTGGTTCAAAGTTTAAATCCTAGTCTATTTTTGCACCGCGATTCATAATTTTCATTGCATTATTTTTGCAATGCGATTCAAAGTTTAATTTCCTAGTTTATTTTTGTACCATGATTCATAAATTCCATTGTATTGTTTTTGGACCGCGGCTCAAAGTTTAATTTTCTAGTCTAGTTTTGCACCGCAGTTCAAAGTTTAATTTCCTAGTCTATTTTTGAACCGCGATTCATTTACATTAATTTTTACATCGCAGTTTAATAGTTTAATTGTACCACGGTGTAAAAATAATGATCTATGTATCGCGCATACAGTTCATTAAGGGTATTGTAATTATTTTGCCACCAAAAAATACTTTTTTTCTATTGAAAATAAAAAATATATACTCAAGCGATTAAATAAATTAGAACGTGGACCAACCCGCAATTTCTCCAACCATTTACTACCAGTCCATTTATGCTGATAGTATTGATTTGGCACTCACTCACTCACTTGCTCGCTTATTCAATTTCTTCATTATATAGGCGCAACGCTTACCACTTCATTTGTCATAAGTTGAAAAAAATGTACAAATTTATTACTCCCTTTTCAAATTATCGCCCACTTTTCTTTTTCCGTCCATTTATAAATAATTATCCTTTTTAAAAAAAAATTCTCCGTTAAGAAAACGTTTTTACTATTTTACTCTTACTTTTTCTACATACTTTAATTATGATCACATACAATGGTATTAAAGAAAACCACACATTTCACCAATATTTATAATGCAGTCACTTACTTTTTCTTAAACGGTGTGCCCAGGTCAAATTAGATAATATTTTGAAAACGGGGGGAGTACATTGTTTTCTAAAACACGACTTAATTTACCCGGGTAAAATTTTCAAATTAAGTTAGAAAGTTTTGGGACTAATTATGTACTTAAGGCTAAAGGCTTCATCTGTCAAAAAAATATTGTTATATTTGATGCGACACAATTATTAATAAAAAAATAATTGACTTGATAATTAATATTTGTAAAGTATGTAGTTTCTATATAAAAAAAATACATGTGAATATGAACCATAATTAAAGGAGGTAAAAAAGTAAGGGTAAAATGATAAAATAATTGTTATAAAAATACTAATGATATTACGAAATAAAACATGTGATAATATTATTAGGCTTAGTATTAGAGTCGTTGGATGGTTAAGTTGATGAGGATTTGGAATGTTCATGTCAACTTTCAAACAAGATAATTTGTCTGGGACGGATGAAAAAAAGAAAGCATGACAACAAATTTTGCACCGATGTTCAATAGTTTAATTGTCTAGTTCAATTGTACCACGATTCATCAATTTTATTGCATAAATTTTGCACCACGGTTCAATAGTTTAATTGTGTAGTCTAATTGTACTGTGATTCATTAATTTTAGGTTTAAATAATTATTTGGCCCTTCGACTTACATTGATTTTTTTGTTTGGTCCTACAATTTAAAAAAAATTAGTGTGATCCAACATGTTGCGTTTTGTTGTTAGATTCTCTCTTTCTCCGTTAACTTTTCAATTTTCGTCTAATGTATCAACGAAAATATTTGACGAAAACTGAAACGTTAACGGAAAAAGGAGGAATCTAACAACAAAATGCAACATGTAGGACTAAACTAATTTTTTTCAAATTGTAGTACCAAACAAAAAATCAATGCAAGTCGAAGGACCAAATAATTATTTAAACCTTAATTTTATTGCATTAATTTTTACACCGTTGTTCAATAGTTTAATTATGTAGTCTAATTGCACCGCGTTTCATCAATTTTATTGCATTATTTTTTGCATCACGGTTCAATAGTTTAATTGTCTAGTCTATTTGTACCGCGATTCATCAATTTAATATGATATTTTTGCACCGCGATTCAAAATAGTTTAACTCCCTATATAGTAGGATAATTGCGGTTTGGTACCCTTTTGTGAAAATATAACCTCTACAGTGTTATCCCTTTTTTTTTCAATCACATAAGTTCATTTTCGTTAATTTATGCCTAAAATTCCCCTCCTCCTCCCGCCCTTCCTTCTCCACAATTCCATGGTGAGATGTGCCCCCAATTGATCCTATTTTTTTAATAGCCCTTGAAAGCTTTCCTTTTCTTTACCTCCACGATAGAGATTTGATAAATTGCCATCAAATCATATATCAGGTACCATCTTTTTGTTTCCTTGTGTCAAGCACAGTATCAATTATCATCTCCCCATCAAGTAGTTTAAAGTGGTGCGACTTCTCAGCTAAGCCCTTACAAGAAAACATAGTTATGTCAGATTAGAAAAAACCAACACCAGTCTCTTACAATAGGATATAAGATACAAGAAGGCTTGAAAGTGAGCATTGTTGCCTCCGATTTGGGTACCATTGCCTCTGATGTGAGTGTTGGATGTTGCGATATTGGCGTCGGTTGTTATGATTCTTGCGTCGATGGTGCAAATGAAGGTATTTTGGCTTCCATGCTATTCTAAATCTTGGAATATAGACTCTTTCTCTGATTACAAGCACAAAATCTAAAGCAAAACCTACAACATGTCACAATTATAGACAAACGTGGGTGGAGAACAAGAGATAAAAGGTGACTTTTTGTCTATTTATGTACCATCTTTTTCTTTGAGGGAAGACAAACGGTGCAAAGGCATTAGACAAACAATGCCCAATTTTTTCCATGTGACGCCCAAATTTTTGGGCTGTGGCTTTTGCATTGTGATGCCCAAAAATTTGAGCGACACACAATTTTTTTCCTTGCGACACCCAAATTTGGATTGTGACTTTGTCTGCGCATCTTTCCTTCATTAAGGGTATCTTCGCTATTTTCACTCCAAAAGTGTACTTTAGCAGTTTAAAATAAATATATGAGACTTTTTCAGTTCTAATTACATCACATGGGACCGGCCGGTTATCACTCTATATAGTATATCTCATATAATGTTAAAAAGATTTAATATAACTTGTTGCATGATTTATTGGTAAAGCGTTGAACACCTTTTCCTTAGGTCATCTCCAACAAGGAACCTAAATTTGGTCAGATTTTACCTCAAATTTGGTTTATTTCAACACCAAACACTATTTCAACTCCAACTCACAACCTCAAATCTCACCCCAAATAAAATATTCCTTAGCATATTCTATTTTTATTTCTTTTACTTTATTTATCAACATGTATATTAATTTGCTATTAACCTTTTAAATAATAATTATTAAGATTGCACAATTAATAATTTTAGTATATTTAATAGTTATATTTACGTTATTAATAATATTTAAAAATTAGTAATTTTTTAAACTAAATTGAAGAAATATAATTTAATAAACATACAAGTACTTGAAAATATCATAAAAAATAATAGAAAAAAATGTTATAAAATTATTGAATTAATAATGTTCAATAATTTAAAATACTTAATATTATTATTATTTATTTATATTATCTAATATTAGGTATTTATTAATTTTTAATACTTTTAAATAAATAATTTTATATTATAAATAATTTTAACATTTATATAATTATTAAAAATTAATTTAATAGCATGAGACCCACCAATGCCAAATTTGGGGTTATGCTACAGTGGAACCCCAAATTTAGAGTAGCACTGTAGCAAACCTCAAATTTGGCATTGGGTTTGGGAATTGATTGGAGTAGAAAAAGGGTGACCAAACCCCCAAATCAAGGATTTGGGGGTACCGTAGGAGATGGTCTTAGAACCCAGGTTTGAGTCCAATGTCATCAAAATTTTCTTCTATGTTGGTATTTGATTTATTTCTTAAAGATATATAATATATAGTGTACAATAATTATTGTAACATGCATGGACTCCTAATGGAAAATGTATTTGCCTAATGACTTGGAGGTTCCAAGTTCAACTTCTATACAGTTAACACATTCAAATAAAAAGTCCCTCTATTAAAGGACCCTTTTTATTCGTTTTCGCCATGGACCCTAAAAGTTGATGCCCGGCCCTGCCAAACGGCTTGAATCCAAATTTGCAACTCCAACCCTTGTCAAAGATTTAAAAAACTTCATGGTCGGACCAATAGGAAGATTCGAAGGTAGGAGAACAAAGATGAAAAGGGTCATGAGCCATGCCGGTCAATCTTCATTTTCGATGGTAATCAAGTGAAAGTGACTTAACAGCTCATTCTCAATGTCTTGCAATATGAGTTCTACAACTTATTTGGAGAGATTTTCAAAGTCTTTTTCATATGAAATGATCTTTCATTCCAAACTCTCTACAAAAGAAATGCAGAGGAGAGAAAAAGAATAAAATTGTAAATATTGAAGGGGAAGAGGAGAAAATAGAGATGAGATCAAATAGAAATTGAAGCAGTTTGAACTTTGAACGGGTTTGACAAAATAAACAGAGCATATTATTGGTGGGTTTACTTTGGCTTCTGCAAATAAAACATAAATCCCATAAAACTCTTGGATATAGCTCTAAGTTTCGGCTGCAATTTCTTGGTGGTTCACTTTGGCTATTGCAATCTCGGTTCCATTTTTCTTTGTCTGCTCATGGTAATATTGGTTGTAACTCTAGCAATGTTGCAGTTTTATTGCAAAAGATGATCAAGTCCCTGAACTTATATAAAAGAAAATGACAGATTCACCCTTGCCAATATAATCACGTGAGATGCACGTGGGTGGATTTAATGATTGAAAATTAAAAGATTTAAACGAAAGGACCAATTTCAAAATTTTGAGAAATCAAAATTTTACGGGGACCATTTGTGTTGTTTGTCCAATTATTTATATTCCGTACTCCCTCCCTTTTTAAATAATTGTCCATTTATTCATGTGCAGGGTGATACCGATAGTGCTCTTGATAGGTTTTGCAGAAGAAGAAGGTTGAAGTCTGACAATAGTGATGTTGCCAATGGACTTTGTGCTCTATGTGATCTACTATATAAACTTTAAGAAACATGAAAATTGAAATTTCATCTTTGTAGATGTTGGTGCTTGAACTATTTCACATTTAGAACTCTGAGTTGTATGGCAGTTCTTCATAAAAATTTCATTTAGAATTGAATCTGAGTACCTTCTTCATATTTTGAAAATTGCTCTTTGTATAGTGTTTTGGTATATCCATCCTATTAGTTGGTGGCATTCTTGTTTCTTTACTCCTTTCTTGTTTGATGGCTTTCATCAGGTCAATGAAGGTCTTCATGGTGTGAAGAAGCTCACTGATCTAACATTTTAGCTTTGTTGTCACGATTTCCTAATTGTAGCATTTTCAAGCATTCAATTCCGATATAGTTGTATGTATGATTTGCTTGTTTGTTGGTGATAATCATAAGGTAAATTGAAAATATTATAAATACATCTTGCATAAATAGACATAATCCTTCAGTAAAATTTTACTTCCATTTTCTAGATAATGAGTTTTGGTTCCTCAATATTTTCATTACAATGCTTGAAATTGATATCAAATTATTTTTCTTCATAATGCTTGAACTATGTTCTCATATGATCTTTCTTCTTCCTTTGAATGATTTCTCTTAATTCTAGGTATCTCTTTTTATAAAAATTTATGCATTCTATCAATTAAACCAACTAGCTCCCGGTCGATAGTGAAAAACTTTTTTTTTACAATAAGCCATAATGTTTAAGGGCGGTGTCTAAAACTGTGTGCTAACATAGAAAGGGTACACATAGCTGGAGGTAGAATGGGAGGAGACGAAGGTAGATGTGCGGAGACTTGGTCTGACAATTTGGTGGGTTGGGATGAGTAACTGGTCGAAATGAGTTGGGAACCTATTAGAACTCAAATATCAAACGTGTTAAAATGAGTCTTGTTGAATTGAGTCAGGTTAAAACGGTTTGCGCCATCTTAACTCGGAATTTTCCCCAAAAAAATGTTACACATTTACCGTAAGTAAACTTTATTTATCAATTACATAGAAAGATACCTATTATATTAATATGAAATTTATTAACGGCCAATTATTTTCAACAAACAAAAATATTTGATTAATATATGAGAGAACAAAAAGTAGTTAATTAATTTTTTTAAAAACATAAATTGCCTTTAAATTGACATATATATTTAGATAAAAGTTAATGAAATTACTAAATTATACAATATTTTTTCATATAATATAAATTTATAATATAAATATTTAAAGTGTGGTGGAATAATATAGATAAAAAATATATTGTTAGTTAGGTTTATTAGTTGAGATGAAAGAGATTTAAGATTTTTTAAATAATTGTATAGAAGGTGATTATTAGAATGAATTATTTTTTAAAGTGTTAAAAAAATATAAAAAGAACAAAAATACTACTCCCTCCGTTCCTAAATAATCGTCTCGTTGACCCGGCGCACAGAATGATTCGCTTCTACATTGAAGATAGAAACTTGGAATTCTTAATCCAAGAATTTCCCCGTTTTTATAACAAACTGGTATCAAAGCTTTAGGCTAGTCGAAATTTTGAGATCAAGAGAGTGGAGTTTTTTGAAGATGACAGAATTTGGAAATTCTACGTAATTTAAATTGGAGAAATTTAATGGAAGTAATAACTTTAACTTGCGGCAAGTTAAAGTTAGGGATGTGTTGATCCAAACAGATCAAGAGATTGCTTTGGAAGGAAAGAAAGCAAAACCCGACGATATGAAAGATGAGGTATGGAAGAGAATTGATCAAAAGGCAGCTAGCACTATCTGGCGATGTTGTGCGGATAATGTTCTCTACAACGTTATCTCCAAAAAAAATCTGTGAAGGCATTATGGGAGAAGTTGGAGAATCTCTACATGGGGAAATCAATGTCAAACCGGTTGTACCTAAAGACAGAATTGTTCAATTTCACGATGGACAAAGGTACGAATATTCATGATCACTTGAATTCTTTTAACAAGATACTTTGCAAGTTAACGAATATTAGTGTTAAAATTGAGGTTGGAGATCAAGATTTAATTTTGTTGAAGTCTTTGTCACCATCTTACAAGTATATATTTAGTTACTACTATTATGCATGGGAAAGAGGCGCTTACTTTGGGTGAGACACAAACTTCATTATTAACGGAAGATTCTATGAACAAGGATAACAATAATAACAAGGATAACAATAATAACAATAATAACAATAATAACAATAATAACAATAATAACAATAACAATAACAATAACAATAACAATAACAATAACAATAACAATAACAATAACAATAACAATAACAATAATAACAATAATAACAATAATAATAACAATAACAATAACAATAATAATAACAATAACAATAACAATAATAACAATAATAACAATAATAATAATAACAATAATAACAATAACAATAATAACAATAACAATAATAATAATAACAATAACAATAATAATAATAATAATAATAATAATAATAATAATAATAATAACAATAATAATAATAATAATAATAATAATAATAATAATAATAATAATAATAATAATAATAATAATAATAATAATAATAATAATAATAATAATAATAATAATAATAATAATAATAATAATGTGTTGTTTATGGGAAGCAAAGTTAAACATGTTGGTAATTCGTCTCATCAAGGTTTAAGTGGTGGTAAGAAGAATAAGAAAACTTCCAAGCAAAAGTGTTGACATTGTAATGAGATGGGTCACGTTATTCGTAATTATTAAAATTTCAAGGATGAAGTGAAGAAAGAAATGAATTCTAATGCTAATTGTCACCTTTGATGAGGGTGATATTAGCAATGGGGAGGATAGTGGTGATGTACTCAATGTGACCGTAGGTGATAATCTACGGAATGAATGGGTCCACTACAACAAAACTGGGCTTTCACAACATTTGTTTCACAACGTTTTTTTGAAAACGTTGTAATTGGTTACTTTCCACAACGTTTTTTTCAAAACGTTGTAATTGGGATAATTTTCACAACATTTGTGTATAAACGTTGTTTTTCTATCACTTTAAACAACGTTTATAAAAAAAACGTTGTAAGTTTACATAAAAAACGTTGTCATTGATATTTCCACAACGTTTGTTTTTAAAAACGCTGTTAAGTTTTACAACGTTTTTAGTACAACGTTGTAACTGTCTGAAGCCATCTTATGTGAAAATTATTGGAAATAAACGCGGTCAAATTTCCCGGCCGAGTATAATTTCAGCAGTCTAATTCCCTCCACTCTCCCAACACGCTCCACTTCCCCTCCCCTCTCCAAACACGCTTAATGGAAAACCTGAAGAAAGTAAAGAAGAGGCACTAGAAAAATTTAAGCAAGATGGATTCTAAATCTGTCCTCTCCTCAACCCTCCAACCCAGATTTTTCCTCTCCTTAACCAGATCCGATCCCTTTTCTTTCTCGGCCATAGGATCATAATAGACCCAGATCTAGTATGCAAGTTCACCAACAACCCTCCATTTGCGCCAATGGAAAAACCGACGGTTGCAGCGGTGATGACAGAGCTTCTCCGGTTCCCCCTCTGTATGTGTGCCCCTTGAGGGGAAGTATGGGTGTAGCAGACGGAGGCCTCTCAAACTCCACCCACCACTAATTTTCTCCCCCTCTCCAAGTCTTCCAGCTGATTAGAACCTAATTTCAGCTCTTTTAAGTGGAGCTTCTTTTTGGGGTTGTGAGTAATTTACTTCAGGTATGTAAAATTTCAGAAACTTTGGTAGTCAATTTTATCTTCTTTTTTTCTTTCTGGGTTTTACCGAATTGGGTTTGATTGTTAATGGGGGTTTGTAATTGATTCTTTTAACTGAAATGTTTGTTATTGATTTTATTTTGTGTTTGTTGAGTTGTTTATTTGTTTAGACCGAAAATATTCATTTGGGTCTATGTTTGATGATTTTTTCAAGTTTGTGCTATGATTGCAAATCAAACGCTTGTTTTGCTGTATGTTATTGTTTGATAATGATGCGTATGCGAAAGCTTGGATTCAACAAATCGCTCTAGCAATTTCGGACAGCCCTATGGCTGAACCAACAGTCCCGAAACAGCCCGAAATTCTCCCAAAAACAGCCACAAAACTGCTCAAAAATCACGCCCAAAACCCTCTAAAAATCTGCCCAAAATTATTAAGCTTCTTTTGTAAATTACAACCCAAAACTCTAGTTTGATTTGATCCGTTTACAACCATTAAAAACTGCTCCAACACATTAAACAAATACTCCTCAATAACAGCCCAAAAATCTAACCTTGTTTATAGAATTAATACAAGGAAGAATCTGCCCAACCCTTCAACAACAACCCGTGATTTCACTGCCCAACTTCAGCCACTTCGAACAATGCACACAAGCTGTCCAATTCACCACGCCAATCAGCCCTAGCAGTCCACGTTTTTGGATGTTCAAGCTGTCTCAAAACAGTCCTAGAAACAGTTTATGAACTGCCCAATCTTGGTTTGAAAACCTTCACAGCTGAATTGAAGACCTTAGCCGAAACTACCAAATTGAGAATTAAGCCTTTCTCTTTCAAATACTCACTCTGTCCCAAATAAATAGTCCCATTTGATAAGTCAACGTTTTTTAGATTGTAGCTTTACTTGCTTGTATCTTCTTCAAATGGCACTAAGATTATTACTATTTTTAAAAATGAGACTATTTTTTGGGGCAAACCAAAAAGGAAAGAGAAACTATTTTTTTGGGGATGGGAGGGAGTATAAGGCTTATTTTACTGTGAAAAGGGGTCTCAATGTACTTGATAGGACTCTCAATTTGTTATAATGCTAGAGATGAGGAGAATGACTATGGAACGAGGTGCATGTGATGCGTACGCGGATGCACGAATTACAAATCAGTTCCAGCTTTTTTTTGGACAGCCCTAGGGCTGAACAACTCTCTCCAGAACAGCCCCAAAACACTCCCAAAACCCCTCGAAAAATCTGCTCAATAACTAAAAGAGTTTCCCTAACAATTTAATCCCCAAACCCTAGCCTTAACAAGAATTTTAGACAAGTTATAATCTGCCCCAACAACTGAACAGACTACTCTTATTCACAATACTTCCCCTATGCCGAATCTGCCCCAGAAAAGTAACACAGCCCCATGTCCATGGAGAGCACAAGCTGTCCAAATATTTCCTTCCTTAGAACACGCCCAAAACTGCCACAGAAACAGCCCACGTTCTATGATTAAAGGCTGCCCAAACTTGTTTAAGAGTCGACCACAAATATCAACCCTTGGCCGGACCACCAGGGACTTGCAAAACAGTCCACACCTTGCGACAATTAAGGCTGCCACGAAAAGAAATAAAAAGAAAATAACATAAAATAAAAAGATAGGCGGATTCACCGGTTAGACTTCACTCATCTAACGTAAAGAATTCCGTTTGATTTGATCTTCGAGGCTTCACTCACCTATGGAAGAAGAAATCGGAAAAGAGACACAACCGTGTTCTTGAGGCTTTGTTTTTCAACGTCAAAAATCTGCCATTCAACTGAAGAAATGCTGCCTGAAAAAGGCTTACAAATTAATATGAATCCTAACTAGACTAAAAGACATAAAGAAATCCTAATCTAATTCAATAAAGAACTCCTAACTAAATAAATAAAGAAATCTTATCCTATAGCAGATCTTTTAAACTACTTGTGACTCCTTGGAACTCAAGGTTTGAAGATGCCGGCCTCCTTAACAGTCCCAACATGGCTGCCCTCTTCTGTGGTCCCAACCAAACCGTCCCATGTACAACACTTAGCTCCCATGCAAAGCCCCCTTCTCTATGTGAACAGCCCAAACCTGCCCACACCGTGACCAACTCCTTTAGGCATGATCCAAGTAACCGAGCCCTTTTTAAGCCACCTTAGTCTGCTTCGCGTCCATCTTCTAACTGGCCCGAACCTATCTCGGACATCCCTGTTGAACCGTGCCAAGCTGCCCATCCCAACAGTCCAATACCCGCCGACCTTCTTTACCACCAACCAAACCCAACTCATGTACACTCGACGCCCAAGCTCCCTCGTCTCCCTCCTTGCAGTAATGGTTATCGTGATTACGCCCGAACCGACTTGCACCTGAACCCAACCCATATATCCTTGGCTTACCATGGCTTGGTTGACCCCCTTCACCGTATCAGCATGTGAATCTTAGATATTCCATTTTTGACTCAACATGTTACCAATTTGTTTGTTTGCAGGTAGACACGGTGAACTCTGGTCTTAATCAGATTGGGTATGACATTGATATGATCCATTAAATGGTTTATGGGTTGGTGAGTTGTTAAAGATTTAAAATAGTTGGCATGCTAAACTTGTATAAGTTTGATCAGATGGTTTTTGACTAATGTTTTAATGGTTATCATCTTGATAGGAAGGAAAACTTGACCTTCTTGAAAGCAAGCAGGTCAGATTTTTATTTATTTATTTTTCTTTCTTTTCTTTAGTTTATAGTTCATTTTTCGCATATCTTTCGAGCTTTGTAATCTCTTAACTGGTCCTAAACCTGGGTTTTCTCCCCTCATTTTTTAATCGCATGATACAGGATATGACCAATACAGGATTATGGCATCTCTGTCAATTAACCGGAGGGGTTAAAGATGGGGAAAATGCTACACTTTTGAAGGTCAGGTGTTCTACTTTGTGGGTAGAAATGAGTAGTCATTCCAATAACTTGAGTCCCTTTACTCCTTTTTTTGTCTTACTTTTCCTTCTATAGTTTACTAATATGAACCAATAAATAGAATATAACAGAAAACTGCTAAATGCTTGCACTGATCCTAACTTTATCACCCACACGTTCTTAACACAAGTTTTAAGAACTAAGCAATGAAATTGGTATATAAACTACTTTGTATAGGTTTTGAAGTTTAGTTATTTAAAGTGAGAGCAATGGTTCTTTCTCTCGTCTCAGTCGTGGATTTTACTAGAGAAGACTAAGTCCACCTGCAATTTTGGATCACTATTATGAAAATGGAATTTCATATATATTCTCGTCTACACTTGTCTACCGAGGTATTCTTTGTCATGAATTGCCTAGGATGTTGAGACTAAGCTAATAGAGGATTCAAAAGTTGCAATAGAGGGAAATTCTACTCTACAACAAATAATGTCTTTCGAGGCTCTTAAAGTCATTCTCTAGCTGAGACCTGATTAATTAAAGTCAACCAAAGATTTAAGCATCTTTTAGAAGCTATATTAAAAGCAGAATTTTATCTATAGTTGATGATAAAAGGAATGCAACTGGTCCAACCTCAGCCTGAAAAGATTTCATAAAGTCATTCTCTAGCTGAGACCTGATGTCAGAACAGAACTGCCTACTGCAAAGTTATAAAAGAAAGAAAAAATGTATTAGAGAAGAAGATTAAGATACACTTAAAGATGGTTCAAGTCTCAAGTAATATAACTGGTAACTAAATCAGTTGAACTTGAACAACATAATTTGAAACATCCAACCAAAAGGTGGGGTCCAATTTTGTTAGAAAGTGCAAGGAAATAATACCACGAGTCAGATTAAAGCCTTGAGGTGCACAAATCTTGGTGCACCTTCCAGTTAAGGTCATGAGGTGCAAGGCTTGAATGCATTTTGTTTATCTATTTTCAGCCAATAAAATGAAAGACATTTCATGATATATTATTGAACCAAGACAAAACAGATCATAACTCTAAACCCTCTAGGCGTCTCAAGTAAATCATGGACTCCACCTGTGCAATCGTCCTCCTTCTGAGACGTAGCTCTGCCACTTTTGCCTGAAGCTGCCATGTCTGCTTTTTCTTTCTATCCTTCTTATTCTTAAAGTTGGTCTAAGAGTTAAATAACACTGTACTATTTCTTGGCATAGCATTCAACAGGTATCATTTCATATATTCTCATCAATACATGTCACCCGGAATGAAATAATATTAACTTGAAAAAGTTTGATTTCAGACATGATAATTTTTGTAATTATTCTAAATTTGTGGAAATTCTATGTATATAAAAACTATTTGACCCCGTCTCAAAAATCTGGTCATAAAGAATAAATTAGAGATACACAAATAGCCACTACAAGTAAAGAATAAATTAGAGATGCACCAAAGTTGCATTAAGATTTAGCAAGCTGCTATAATCTCAACAGATCACATTGGTTCATGTAGAGCCAAAACTCATACCTAGGGTCCCAAAATCATTGACAAAGAGGTTATCCAAATATCTACGGCAACTTCACTATTTCAAACCAACTGAAGAAACCTAAATACAAATGTTTATGATTCTGAAAACAGTGTGCAAAAGAACAATCACCTTTCAATATTTTTTCTGAGAGATGATCCTAATTGACACATCTAGATCTGTAGCTCATTATTGTAAACCCTTCACCAAGTGATACATGCAACTCTGCATCTCAATGTAGACAATGCAGACTTAGCTGGTTATAAGACTACAAGTCAGCGTTTTGTAACTAAGTTAACAAATCATTGGAACTGCAGTTACTTTATCATACAAGGTATCGACTGTTGAGCTGAAAGTACGTACATCTTGACCCAAAGTTAAATCAATATGCAGATTTTACAACCATGCTTTGCATACCTTGTGAAACATGGTCAGTATGTAATCCAAGAACAAAAATTGAACTATATAAACTAAGGGATACGTTACTTGGAAGTTGCTCAATTGCGACTGCTCGTTGACTGGTAACTTTTTGTCATTCATTCATTACAAAAAATCATCACTTAAGAATGTGAGATTAGGAGAAGTAAAAGAGTTGTATCTTGAATGAAACTGTGATAACAAGTATGGCCAAGTTGTTATAGTGTCTGTATGTTTTGTGGTCTCTTGTTCGACTGAGCAAGCAGAGCCAACTCTATTGATAGTACCATCTGATGATCCGGTGAGCTAGCTGTTGTTTATTTCTTGAAAAAGTTGATGTTAATGCAATGTGCAATATGTGTTTAGTACAATCGTACACCTGGATTTGAGATGTACATTATTCATATTTCCCCAGATTAGAACCTCTCAGTTTGAGGTCCAAGTCATGTCCTGTATTGCCACTCTACTAGATGGGCATATGTTTAGCAAAATGCCCATTTTAGATGCTATTTGGACTTTGTAATGAGATGGGTTCTTTCTGGTTTCTAGCATGAAACTCCACCACCAAATTGAAACATAAACGTGTCTCATGCGATATAGCTTTAAGCTCCACTGACTTGTAATCCAGTTCCTCTGCTAAATCTGCCACGATACATTCTCCTGATTTTGTATACTCTATTGAATATTTTTGCATGTTTCTAATTGTCAAATCTTTGCCTTTTGACAAATCAGGAAAACATTTTCTGTTGGACTGTCCTTCAGTAGATGCCTTTCTTTTACAAGTAGCTTTTTTCAGATTAAGGTTAAACCAATTTTTGTACTACATCCTTCCTAATTGAGTGTGATCTTAATATATAATGGTCTTTACTGCTCGTCCAACTCAATTTGTTCGCAGATCCTTGCTTCAGAAGCATGGAAGGTAATATATGTGTTTCTAGCTTCATTTGTTTTTCATTAATGAGACTCATTAGTTGCAAAGCATTTTATTAGTTTATTGACTAGTCAAGGAGTTAATATATTTAATTAGAGATGTACTTGTTTTGTTTGTGATATTCAGCTGCGTATATTTGGTCTGATCTCCATTACCAGGATATGAAGGGTCGAATAGCTGGTGAGTTAGCATGGACTGTCTACAGCACATAAGCTGTCATTATTTTTACATTGATCATTTAATAATGACCTTGTATCTAGTACTATGTACCTAACTTTCTCCTTATAATGTAGCACTAAAAAAGAGTCAAAAAGAAGCAAGTATTTTGGTTCAGAGAAGTTGCAGGGATAGTGGGCCTGAAAAACGTGGTCAAGGGAACCTCAATAAGTTCTCAAGGTTAGAATCTGATCTGACGGGTCATTGGACGTCACTTTTTCTTCGTACGGAGGATATACCAGTCCGTGAGTGCAGCCAGCTTGTAAGTTTAACTCCTTAATTTCCCCACTTTAGGTTATTCATCTTCTTCAGGCAATTATTATACTGATTTTCATATTCGAGACACTCTGTCACTAGGGACGACATATGCATTGCTCCATTTAATGGTACGTTTGCATATTGCATTTTTACTCAAGGACATGCATCTTTTGGATTGTCAGAGTCAGAACAAATATAAAAAAACTAAAAAAAGGAAAGTCAACATCTAAAGGAGAAAGAAAAAGATGATATAAGGTGTTGACTGTTGAGGTCATCTGACTGATAAAACCATGCCTCTCGTGATAATTGATGTTACAACAAACTATGAAAATTTACTATAGCTTGATTGTTGAAGCTCGAGTTGCTACTGCCTAGGTGACTCCAAGAATTGGGAATACTGAAATTGGAAAAGACTTGAACACTTTGTTGATAGCCTTTTGGCAAGTCTAATGAACTAGAAGGAGTTGAGGGTATGTGCGATGCCTTGCTAGATACTTAGTTTTGTAACAATGACTCTTCATTTTACTCACCACACGGTCCACACCAGCATCGACTTGACTCCACGCTGACATGAATGTGGGATCCATGTGTCTTCAAGGTGTACTTTGAACATACCAGCTCGTGAAGTCATGATCTTCAGTCAATTTTATTTACAAACATTCGGCTATTAATCTGTTGACATTTAAGTGCTGTTTGAATGTTTGAAAGAATGATGAAGTGGAGGTGGAGGTCCTCTTATTTACAAGGCAAACCATCAGCTTGATCATTAAATTAGTACTAGTAAATAAGGCAGAGTTGCTCCTCCCTGTTTATGCTACATCCATGATACACCATCCAGGGAGAAACATTGGGCATGTATTGCAGATTTTTTTAAGTCGTAGCTAGACATAGTTGGGGGCTGGAGTTTTAATATTGCTTCTTTTGAAAAAGATGTATATTTGTAATGTCTGTTTAATCAATTCTAGTTATACCTATCTATATATTAACTCTTAAATAACGATGAAAATTGTATAAAACTTGCTCTCTCTCTCTCTCTCTCTCTCTCACACACACAGATTACTTCAAAATTCCACTTTTACTCCTCGTCTTGTTGAAACCTGGATCATTTTTACGGTTGCGAGTTGATCTAAGTATGATGCGTGCTGCTATTTCAGTTTAAGATGATAACTGTTAAGTGTTTTATCATGTATGTTATCACTCAAAGAGATAATTTTTGATATTCAAATGCTATTATATGGTTTTCAAATAAAGGATTGTAATGCAGTGTCTAGTTAGTCATAATGACATAGCTTCGTATGAAATACTTGTAATGGTTTGATTGTGATGCGGGAGCAAGGGTCCAAGATTCTAAGGGTCAAAGATGTTTGAAAGGAATGCATGAGCATGTTCGTCATGCAGTGTCTGCTTATTGGTTCGTGGCAGCCTGTTCTTCATCAAGGCGGGCAGCTTTTGGGTAGCATAAAACTTCAAGCAAGTGTGAACTGTTTTGAACAGCCTAGGTCCAAAACGTGGGCTGTTTTAGGAGCAGGTTAGGTGTGGGTTTTGGCAAGTATTTTGGGTAGGTTCTAGGCGTATTAGTTGCTGGAATTAACAGGTAGTTATTGGGTTATATTTGTAAGGGAAAAATTCTGTTAAAACCAAACTGTTTTGGGGTGTTTTTATGTAATGTGTTGGAGCAGTTTTAAAGGTTGTAAACTGACCAAATTAAGGAATTAACAGGTAGTTATTGGGTTATATTTGTAAGGGAAAAATTATGTTAAAACCAAACTGTTTTGGGGTGTTTTTATGTAATGTGTTGGAGCAGTTTTAAAGGTTGTAAACTGACCAAATTAAGGAATTAACAGGTAGTTATTGGGTTATATTTGTAAGGGAAAAATTCTGTTAAAACCAAACTGTTTTGGGGTGTTTTTATGTAATGTGTTGGAGCAGTTTTAAAGGTTGTAAACTGACCAAATTAAGCTAAGGGTTTGGGGTTGTTGTTTACAAAGAAGCTTAATAATTTTTGGGCAGTTTTTTTGAGGGTTTTGTGGTGGGTTTGAGGTTGTTTGGGTGGGCAGCAATTCGGCCAAGGGCTGGAACGATTTGTTGAATTCAAGCTTCCGCATACGCATCAGATTGATATAAGCATTAAGTTTTTATGGCTTGTTCCCTGTGTAATAACCTAAAGCTCTAGCCTTTCTTGATCACTGACTCACCTATCACATGAGAATGTTGACCATATCTATGCATATATTTTGTTAATTGGCTTTATCGCAATCTTAACCAATATGTTCCATATTACATTACCATGTGCATTCTTATACCTGAATATCTGGATGTTGCATTATGCATTTGAATTATTCTTTTGTACTATTAATAGAGATTTTACTATGTTTCCACCACTGTAGAAGGCCGAGCTGCTGCGGCAGCAGCAGCAGTTGCACTTAGAGGAAGGTCCCTACTCTAGCTTCATATGGCAGATATAATTCTGGAAATGCATCAATGGGGTGGATTTATGGATCCCTAGCCTTTCCTGCCGCAGGTTTGAACCTTTTCTTCAATCTTCATACCATTTTCGTACCTTTACCATTTTCTATCTACTACATCTGCCTCTCAGCACGTTCACGTACTCATAAATATTTGACAGCTCATAAAGTTTTATTGGTTGTTTCATTTTAATTCGACAAGAATTATCTGTTGTCCCAGAGCAATGTAATTTCCCTTGTTACTAACTATTATTTGTATAAGCTTGAAATTAAGAAGGCCGTGAATCATTTGTAAGAAGCGTATAGTTTCTTCAAGATTGATTGTTTCAGTGAGTCTGCAAAAATGGAAGACATGTGCAATCGTGGATTAGCATGTATTTACACATTATCCATTGCCTAAATACTCTATGGACTCTGACAGACTGATGGTCTTGAATTTAGTATGCTGGAGCAGTTTTTAAGGTTATAAACTGGTCAAATCACACACAATTTACGCTCCCTTCAGTCCATTATGTCACAGAGTGGCTGTCTAGCAATCCCCTACTGCTAGGATAATGGATCTTAGTTCAGAAAGCGAGATCCTCGGTGCTCATAATTAACCCCTGAATTAAGGAGCCAAAAACTCTGTTTCAGCTGGCTGAAACTTTGATGAAACTCTCCAAGAGCTGTCGTGTCCAGCTGCTGTTTTATAATAGAAATTGAATTCTTAATCCATTTAGTTCTAATTTGGTGACTGCTGATTGTTTGCTGGAAATAGGATGAGCTATAATGAAAAATCTATCCCGTTGATGGTCCCATGAGTCCATGACCTACTAGTGTTGTAGAATAGTAACTTGATTAAAATAGTAACTTGTTGTAGAATAGTAACTTGATTAATGACCCTACACAGGATGGTTCATAATACGAGCATGAGATGAAGGGGGTACCTTTTGATAACTTGTAGGCATGACTTGAAAATAAAATTATAATACATATATTTATATATATGTGTGTGTGTATATATATATGTATATATATTTTTATAATGCTAGGATAACGTCTTCTAATCTTTCTGGTCATAAAGCTCTTTTTTTTCTTTTAATTTTCAGAAAACTCCTAAAGACAAGAAAGCAAGCCTGGTGATCCATGGGCTCGTAGACAAGGTATCATATATACATATAAAAACCTTTTGTTATTAAAACACCGAGAACTTATCTTTCCTTGGCTTCTATCATGCTCAAGAAGTGAAAAGCTTAGCATTTCCAAATTGCTTAATGGTGTTCCTTCATGTACAAATTTTAACTTTCTTTTTCAAAAGCTTTGGTGTATTCATAGGTAGGCAGTAATCACTGCCACCTTGTACTAAGTCTTAATTAGTGTTTGTGTGTGTGTGTGTATACACTTTTTATGGCTGCCTTTTTAGATTTATTTATTAATTTAAATCAGTACAGGTGATTGCTGGAGTCACGAACTTACTCAACCTGCAGATTCGTCCATTTGTTAGAGTTGATCTTCTCCAGACCATTTTCACTCAGGCCTTGAGTTTAGGTGATTCTTGCTTGATTTTTCCTTTCGATTGATTTGAAGGAGTAGCACATGCAGAAAAATGTTTTGTTATATGTATCAATTCCAAAGCTTAATGTGGCCAAAATTGACTTCCTTAATTTCCATGGAAAAACTAAAATGGACAATCATTTAGTGACGGAAGTAATATTATATTTCAATAGGGAATATTGAAACACTAGCTTGGTAGACCAGATGCCTATATGCAGTGAGTATCTTTCTCTCTTTCTTCCCCCCTCCACCCGCTCCCACCTGGGACACGCACTACGGCAGCGACCAAGGTCACGTGCTACAGGTACACCTTACTGCACATGTCGTTCTTCATTTCTTCTAGGCAGTTTATGATGTCACAGACCAAGAGTCCTTCAATAATGTCAAGCAGTGGCTCAGTTGATATAACAATGCAATGTGTTCGTTTATTCAATATGTAGAAATATGCATTTCAGATGCACATTTTGTTTGGTAAAAAACCCCTATTTTACTTGCATTGATTTATGCTGTAGATATTAGATATTAGACCAAGAGTCCTTCTTATGTATTTGCCAGCTTGTAAATTGAACAAGTTTTGCAAGGATGAACAAAACCCATGTGCAAAAAACGTTGACTCTTGTCTCTTATCCATTAATCTCTTTGTTGCAGTCAAATGTTTTTGATTTTGTTTAAATCTTGTGATTTCAAATATGTTTGGAGTGTCATTGTGGTTGGTGTTGCGTTCATAGTACCTCGACATTAACTATGATGTTATCCCTGCAGCCGATCATTTCTGACCCTCAATATGGATCACATACGGCAAGCAGGAGTACAAGTACTGATGAGAGGGCCATGACTTGTTTTGCGCTATCCAAGAACGATTGTTATGTTGCTTCGGCGTCTGGAGGAGCGATTTCACTGTTCAGCACAACATCATTTAAGGTAACCCGAACGAGAATAGTATACTGTCAGCAAACTGGTGTAATACACATGTCAACGAGCAATCTTATTCCAACTAAACATTCTTCATTTCTACTGAATAAATGCAGAGAATGAGAACTGTTTTGTCTCCCCCGCCCATAGCAACATGTCTTGCTTTCTTCCCAGGAGATAATAATGTACCCATTTTTATGAGTGCACATAGGAATGATAAAAGCTCAAGTACATATACATAAATGCTCATTTTTATGAGTACCCATTTTTGTATGTTAATTGTTTGTTGTTAAACTGTTGTCTTGCTCAGCAATTGTATTTTTTGACAGAAGTGAGAATCATATTAGTAGAAAAAAGAGACACGCTATAATCTCTGTTTGATGTAATGGATGGAATGGAATTAGATCCGGGTAATTAATGGATGTAAGAACCAAGATTTTTTTTTTAAAAAAAAATATCATTTACAACGTTTTTTTAAAAAAACGTTGTAATATATCATTTGCAAGGTTTTTAAAACGTTGTAGAATCCATTTCACAACGTTTTTTAAAAAAACGTTGTAGCATCTATTTCACAACGTTTTTTAAAAAACGTTGTAGAATCCATTTCACAACGTTTTTTTTTAAACGTTGTAAAATTGATTTTACAACGTTTTTTAAAAAAAACGTTGTGAAATAGATACTACAACGTTTTTTAAAAAACGTTGTGAAATGGAATTTACAACATTTTTTACGAAACGTTGTGAAATAGAAAAACAACAACGTTTTTTGCAACGTTTTTAAAAACGTTGTGAAATAAATTGACCTATTACAACGTTGGCTTTGTACTTACAAATGTGTTCCAATAAAGATATGCTTTCTACTTACAAATGTGCAAGTGGCGATGTATTTTTAGTGTATGGTTCTTCTTGCAAGATTGAATGTGTTGTAATGAAAATCAAGACTCAAGGTGGAGTGAAAACACTAACCGAAGTTCGACATGTTCCTATCTTGAGGAGGAATTTGATTTATTTGGGTTACTTGGATTCGAAGGGGTGCAATTACAATGTTTGTGATGTAAAGATAAAAATCAATTTCGTGGTGGCTGTTTTCTCATGGGTGGAACAAAAAGGGCAATTTGTATTTACTAAAAACGAGTATCATTCAAGGTGAAGCTCATATTATGTTTCAAAGTGGTGGTGTCAAATTAAATATGAAGACTTTGGAAATATCTGATTTAGTAGTATTTCATGGAGCAAATTCAAGGGTCGCTTTGTGTTCGAAATCAATTCTAGACACACATAGTGGGGTGCATGATGGGCAAGTAACAATAGGGATAAGCAATTGATGAAATTTGAGCTAAAATGGAGATTTGTTATATTTATGTCTCAAATCCTTTTTAGAATTAAGATTGATAAATTGCTAAAGGATTAGAAGTATGTTAATCTTAATCGGTGAAGGATAATGTTTATGAACATGGTCTTTATAAGGGCATGTATATGTCGCATAGATAGAGTGCCAAAAGACGACTTTGTAATATAAAGCGGAAACGGACGACAACGATATAATTGGTGTCGAGGGTTTCGAGGTCTTGACGCTATTAGACAAAATAGTGTGTGACTATTTTGGGCTATAAGAGGTGTGGTACTTTGTGTGATCGTATCAATCCTTTTAACCCTTGTTCTAGATAGGGTGACTATATTGAAAACTCTCTATTGTAATTCCTCATTATTTATAGTGAAATTGTTGCTTGCCTTGAAATAAATTAAACCACGTTAAATCATTTGTTTCCTTTTACTTTATTTTATTATATTTTCTATTATCTAGCAATTATTCATCAAAATACTTGGAGTTATTATTTTCGACTGATTCACTTCCGTATTGAAGATAGAAACTTGGAATTTTTAATACAAAAATTTTCTCGTTTTTATAACTGTCTCAAATGGGCATATTCATATGCCCCCACTAAAAATTTTGAGTATATTCATACCTATTATTTATTAGACAATTTAGGCAAATAAATGGCCGCGAGCAAAAATTATCCCCTACAATTACATATGACTAAGCAAAGAATATACGATCGAACTAACATCTCACCCCCCCCCCATCGATTCTTATGAAGTGATCATTCAAAAATTCTTAACTTTTTTCAAAATTTTCAATATATCCATCCATTGAACAATGTAATTTCATTTTTCTTTACTTTCTGGAGGAATTATATTTAACTATTCATGCACATAAAAGAAACCAAACTCGTTGTCTCAAAAAGTGAAGAAATGTTTTCTAAACATGAAATATTATTACTAAAATAAAAAGATTAAATATGAACGTCAGCTTCATAAAAAAAATATTTTCATTAAATTTATTTTTGTTGTATCAATAATAAAATATTTTTGTTTTAAATAATTATGTAATTCATGACAATATAAAGATGAGGATTTTTTTTGTCTATAGAAGCTTGACATTGTATGTAGTGGATAAACAATAAGGGAAATGTTATTTCTACTACAATTTTTGCTTATCCACTATATCCTTAATAATTACATCAAATAAATATATGTTTGAATAAAATTACCCCTTAAGTACTTACTCATTTTAAGTTGACTAATCAACTTACTTTCCTAAGTACCTTTTAACAATATTTTTTAGTTCAAACATTTATGAACAATATAGGTATTATATTATTATTTTTACTTTTTGTAATGACTTTATTAATTAATATTATAACTAAAGTTATATTGTATAATTAAAAAATATCGTAAGGAAATTTTGTAAATATATGTTCATTGGTAATGGAACAAATTTAAAGTGAAATTTAAAGGATGTAATAGTAAAATAATTGAATAGTAAAATCATAATATTAAATAGTATCGAAATATTTAAATATTTTGTCTACCTTTATAATTGATTGGAAAATTTAATTCTTGAGTTGATTGAAACAAATATTCAGTTTAATATCTACCATAATAATTGAATTGATATTTTAAAATAATATTTTAAAACTATATTAGAATATAAAATTTTTATAATAAAATATCCAATATAATCTTAAATTGTAGAAAATGTATTAATCATATTATTTTTATGATAATGGAATATGAAACGTGAGTGATTAGAAAAATTGATTAAACATATTTATTACGAAAAAATATAAGTACCTTGTTTGTTGAGAATTAAAATGTTAAGAATATAAATAGAATAATTATATTGTCCATTGATGTTTGATAAAAAAAAAATGTTAGAAGGTAATTAAGAAAGTAACTTGATTAGTCAACTTTAAAGGGGTAGTTTTGTTCAAACATATTTTTATTTAATACAAAAATTAAAGATGTAGTGGATAAGCAAAAATTGTAGTGAAAATAGCCTATCTCAAACAATAATTGCAGTAAAAATAGACTCTTCTAACATATTACTCCACTTAAAATGAAATTATATAAAGGGTAATATATCCAACGCACATTAGCTTAATGTAAAAAAAAACGCAGTAGATAAGAAAAAACAAAATAACATTAGCATTAAGACTAGTACGTATAGGGTAAATAACAAAATAAATACTTACTCCATATTAAACTTAAACCAGAGTTTGAGTTGGGGGTAGCTAAACTAAACGAAAAGCTTAAGTTGAATTTGACATGTAGGAGATCCTCTAGGGAACATTGATATAATTGTGTGTAGCAGTTGAAGTCTTTTCTCTTGCCAAATATTAACAGCTAGTGTCATCAACTCCAAGTGCTTTGCATTCAGTAGTATGTACTTTAACAGCTCAAACTCGTGAGTGCAACCATCGATTTTAGCTACTTCAACTTGTCTGAGTCGGGGCAATATTAGACCTTTAGGCTCAAACAATGTCAATGGTTGATCTTGATCATCATGTTCTTTACAGAATTCGTTGTGTGCCTATATATATAACAAATTACTACTAATTAGTAAAAGCTAATGAAAGAGTTTAATAAATTAAAACAACATTATAGAATTAATTAAGAACCAACCAACCAACCTACCAACAAAAGAATTTGTAGGTTATCCATGTGTTGAAGCAAGTTTTTGATCATGATCATTACAGCACGCCAGTTAAAGCATATGTAGACGTGGAAATCCAATGTGGTTAAATTTCGAAACATTGAGGGAACTGTGAAATTGTATAATTTGTATTCGGGTGGAGAGCATAGTAGAACCTGCATTGCATGCAGCAAATACATGCATACATACATATACATATATATATATATATATATATATTAATAGTCTCATGCATGTCCTAATTAATTAATTTGAATCTCGGGAAATTAAAGAATAAGGAAAGAAGCAACTAACCCCCATTGTACCATGAAGGAACAAGAGATGCTCCAAGTTTGAAGGTAGTCTGCCAATAAGTTTGAAAACTGCATTACGATAATTAATATCTATATCTTTTCCTCTAAGAAACAATAAATCAAAGGTTGCCTTGGTTAAGGAATTAAATACACTAGTTTCGACATAAAAGCAGGGTTTGATAAAGGACGAATCAACAAATGTAAGGCACTCAAGTTGAGGGGTATCTAACTTAGCACTCCAGCATGCACCAACTCCGACTCCAGGAGGAACCTTAAAATAATTTCCAATTTTTATGAAAAGGCTTATGAGGGTTGGTTTGGAGATGACCAAGTTGGGTATGTTATCCCAACTAGATCTAACAATGCACAAGTGCTCGAGAACAGGACAGCTTTGAAAAAGCTTGTAAAAAGAATCTTCACTCTTGTATACGACATTGGTAAGATGTAGCATCTTAAGTTTTGGGAATTGAACAGAGGCATTCCTGGCAAATGCAAATGTGATCCTGGAAAACTTAAGGGTGTCAAGACTGGGAAAACAAATGGGAATATCGAAGAACATCTCGCCGATGAGATCCAGATCCAAAACAACAAGTGTCTTGTGGTGAATCCAACAACAGGGAGGAGGCAATGATATGGCATCAATGTATTTGATGGAAACAACTAACTCCTTAACAGCAAGTTGGATGGACTGACAAATCCATGAATTAAGTTGCGACTGGTCACACTTGAGTACGTTAGATTCGAGAAGAAAGTTGTGTACAGGAGTTGGGCTATTGAGACGTATTAGCAGCACCCTGTTCACAAATTGCGTAAACTTGTCTCTACCCTCGTCTAGATCACCAAAATCGCCAGGTCGAAACAATTCAAAATATCCCGCATCCCCGTATCTTCCCTCGTTATCATCAAAGAAGTCGAGTTTGGTGACGAAAGTCCATAGAAGCTTCCATCTAGTGGAGAGAATGCTGCTTCTAACAGCATATTTTGTTGGGAGCAATGACACGATGTGCCAAAGTATCGAATCATGCAAATCGCTAATCCTGTCGCCGCCGCCTTCCCCATTATTCATGACCGACGGAGGCACCTTGATTTTCACAAAGGAAAAAACTTCGCAAACTAGCTAGGGTTAGGGTTTGCCTTACTTGCTGCTATATATTGCATATGGCTTTTTGGATTAAATGGTATCCAATACTGTGTTGACGGCCCACGGCCACATTAGAATCCTAATTCTAATTCTATTTTTATAAGTAATTTTTTTGAAAAAATTGTGTGTCGGTTCACTTTTCAAAGTTTTTAATCGCTACAATCTCGTGTATTTTTTTTCAAATAAAAAAATGATACTTTTGAGGTCAAAAAAACTACGATGCTCTAAATGAGCATGGGGATTGAGGCTCGCTACAGAAGTAAATCGATGTGCATTGACTATTGAATCGTGATTCATCAATTTTATTACATTAATTTTTGCATCGCGGTTCAATGGTTTAATTATCTAGTCATATTGCATCGCGATTCATCAATTTTATTGCATTAACTTTCGCACCGTAGTTCAATAGTTTAATTGTCTACCCTAATTACACAGCGGTACCAACTTTTAAATACCGCGATGAATTAGTTTTTGAACCGCGATACATATACATAATCCAAATTGCACCGCAGTATCAACTTTTATATACCGCGATAAATTAATTTTTGAATCGCGATACATAAAATATTATATAAACTATTTTTGCACCGCGATACAAAATGATAATGAACCAAACCATCTCCTCCACCTTCTTCTTCCATCTTGTGCGTCGTAAGCCTTCTTCTTCCCACTCTTCCTCCGCCTTCGTCCTATTGAAAAAATCCTTCAATCTAGCTTAAATCCATTACAGTTTCGTACATAATGAATCAAACAAATTGTTTACCTTTCGGGGGCATTGCCCCTTAACCCCCACGAAGAAGCGCTGCCCCCGTGACCTGACCGGGCAAGTCGATCCCCGTTTCGATACCCAACAATGGTGCTTTTCGAATCCATAATGTGTTAACGGAGCTGTTGAAGGAGACGATGACTTTTTTGGAACAATATTTCGAAAAGTGATCTTTTGCATTTGAAAAAAAGAACGAGGTACTGAAGGGGTTAGAAACTTTGGGAAATGGACGGGCCAAAATTTTATCCTAATTTTTTTGGGTCAAATTCTAGTCGGTCCAACTTTTTAACTGTTTTACATTCCTATATAAGCACGTCATACATCACGATATACAAAATAAATCACTTTCATGCATTGTATAGTTCAATTGATGCCATGCGATGCATGATTATGTGAATTTTGATGCATCAAGTACATTTTCCATGTTACGAAAAAAAAATTATAAAGCGACTGAAAACTTTAAAAAGGGGATTGACTGGCAATATTTCTTAATTTTATTTCAATTATACCATTAAGTACATAGGTGGCGGTTCATCTATTACACAACATTTAGGGCATGTTTGATTTGGCTTATCAGAATGTGTTTATGACATATGACTTACCATAAGTTGATTTTGAAGTATTTGATTTTACTTGTGGTAAGATAAATCATAAGTCATGTACAAACCACTTAAAACACATGTAAAACTATAAGTTGTAAGAACTAAGCCTAGTGTTTATTTCTACTTTTCAAAAACAAGTAAGACCTCATTTTTATTAAAACTTTATATATTCCAAGATTACCCTTCTTAATAATAGTTATAATAATAATAATATATAACAAGTAATGATAATATTAATTAAATTAATAATAATAATGAATTATTATTATTATAAAATAATAATAATAAAAGGAATAATAGTATTAATAAATAATAATATATGAATAATGATAATAGTAATAATAAATATAATATTTAAAAAATGAATATAATAATAATAATGCTATTAATAATAATAATAAAATTAATATTAATATTAATAAAATAATAATGATTATATTAATAATAATAATAATATAAATAAAAGAAATATTTATATTTATATAATAAAATAAAATAAATACTAATAGTAATAAGTAATAATAATAATAAAAGTTGATGTATCCTAATTAATCAGATACACTGGGCTTTAACAATCGGATATATGGCTTTCAACTTATCCGTAAACCCGAGGCCCAAATCTGTCAAAAGACCAAGAACAAGTGTAAACTAGGCAAGGGCTTTCCCTGCAAAAGCACTCCGGTGTGATAATCAGTAAACCAATAAGTGCACAGATATTTTGAGAGAGTTTCAGCCTGAGTATTTGTGAACGTATCTCTTCCTTCTAAAGAAGGAAGATTTATATAGGGCCAGCCTTCAAGGCTGGAGCTGATCATTGAAAGCAGGGGCGTAGAAGGTGGGCACATTCAGGGCCACGTCCGAACGTGGGGGCGGGTTTCCCGACAATAACTCCCCACATTCAAGACAACCGTTACCAAGTAACTGAACGGGATGAGCGTGCTCGCATAGACCTCTCTACTTACTCGCTATATTCTTGGCCCCCTACATTCATGCAGGAGGCTGCCTACTTGTTGTGCCTGGGCTCGCTTATGAGCAGAGCTCGGGCTACGATGAGCATGTGATTTACTCGTGACCATAGAGACGGCGTGTTGGTCACGTGACCAATGCTTGGGCCTTTTGGGCCAGGCGGCTCAGTGGCCCTCTATTTCTTGTCTCGCGAGCACACATGCTCGTAGCGAGGAGCATAATATTTTCTCATTCTGGATGCGTTGTTTGGTCGTTACAAGACTTGTCATATTGAGTATAAGCAAGACTGGTCGAACAGACTACATGTTGAGTGCATAGGGAATCATTTCAACATCTAGAAAGGCAAACATGTGTTAGGTGTGTGCTGACATGATAAGCTAGTGCAACCGTTGATTGAGGAGTGATGCTGCATGCGTGCATCTTTCTCGAGGCAACATTAAATGCGATGCCTCGGTTCTTGCGCCGTGTGTTCGGAAAGTCACGTCTGAAGGTAATTAGCCCCTTTCATTCTTCATTGCTCACAAATCGCTAGTGCACATTGAAGAATCAAGGTTGCAACTGGGACCAGAATTCGTTCGAACTTGGAAATCTTTAAAAATGACAGGTATTCTTCTGCCCTTAATTACCTCTCTTCTTTCATTTCCATATGCATCTCCTCTTTGCCAGAACCATAGCCTTAGGATTTGATGGTGACCACTGGGTGTTCCAGTGTCCAATATCTGAAGGTTCACAACTTCTGTCCTTGCTTTCTATTTTGATGTCGTTTGATGAATGAGTTTTATACTCATTTATTGGGTATTATTCCAGCTTAAATGTTGTTATTTCTCGAGGTTTTTGTTGTCTAATATTTGTTTTAGTGTTGTTTTATAGTTTCAGGGACTTGGGGAACTATTGTGCGAAATATAGGTACTTTATGCTGAATTGAAGAACTTCAGGGACCAAAGTGAAAATTGTTGAAACTTGGAGTTCAAAAGCTGAAAACCAGCTTTTTAATTGTGATTCAGCCGCCTCCTTTTGCTTTGCTCCTAGTGATGCGTGCAGCACTTTTAGTCTTTTTTAGGGTTTAACTTATTGGCAAATGATATTACGAGTTAGGGTTTGTAATATTATTGCAAGCTTTAGCATTAGAGTCGTTAGATGATTAAGTTAGTGATGATTTGGAAAGTATGTGTCATTACTTTAAAAAAGTATATTTGATCTAACAGTGTAGAGATCTAAATAGATTTGATCAAACGATACTAACACTAAAGCTTGTAACAATATCACAAGCTCTAGCTTGTAATATCATACCTCTTAATTATTTTGTTCCCTTTTTATCCTAATTGCTGTAAAACTATTAGGTATAAATATATCCTTTTTTACCATAGTTGTTGTACAATTATTAGGTATGCCTTTTAGGTCAGAAAAAAAATGATAGAAGTTTTGTATTATTATTATTATTTTTTTGTCTATGAAGAAAGATTATCCAAGAATGGTTTAAGGTTTTGTACTTTCAATTATGGGAAGCTAATCTGATAATCTAGGAATTTGAGGTAACTTGTATTTAATTTTTTTGTTATAATTATTAATTTCTATTCAATTAATTATCATTTATCAATTTAAATTATCATTGGTTTGTATTGAAACTATCGCATAATAGTTGCGTTAGTGAATTTGTAGGCTCTTGTGTATAATAAGTTGCATGATCGCGCGTGAGTTATACATTGGCCAACCTGAATGATAAATAGATCTCTCTGATTTCCTGATCGAGTTAAGGTTAGATTTAGGTCCGTGTGTGTTTTTAAGAGTACTGATTTGACTCTTAATTACTTTAGTTCTTAGAGTATTTAATGGACTCTTAATTGTTGTATGGACGGACCATGAAAGCACAGTCAAGGCGGAGTAATAAGGGTTGCAAATCTCGCTCCGTAAGTCCCAATCCTTTACACTAGTGAACGAACTCGTAATTGATTGATACATAAGATAGATGAACATAAGATGAATATACAAGTGAATCCTAATTCCTAGGCGTTTTACAAACTTTGATTTATCTCATACTTATATGTTTTATTAAATTAGTTTATTTTAATAAAACCAAAACTCTTTTTTTATTAACTACTTTGTTTTGTTAGATTAGTTGAATTTACTTTAATCAAAACTAAAATCTATGTGGTTCGACCCTTGCTTCCGCACAACTATACTCCGGTTGACTCGTGCACTTGCGAGGAAAAATTATAACACATCAAGTTTTTGGCGTCGCTGCCGAGATTTTTATTTTGATTTAGTTAATTTAGCTATTCATTTTTTTATTTTCGTTTTTTTATTTAAAAAACAAATTAATAAATAAATAATTTATTATCCGAAAACCAAAAATAAAAATTAGTAAAAAAATGGCGTATAATAATTATTAATGGAATATAGAAAATTTCGTACCTATGAGAACCACAAATGAATATGCTTACCAAGATATTTATTATCCAAATCGCTATAAACGAGAATATTATAATCAATCATCATCTTCTTCGCATAATTATTCTTTTTTTGTCTTAATATAATGGGTCACCTTCTTATTACAATCAATCCTTCTTTTTCTTCATATAATAATTATAATGAGTCATCTCCTTCTTATTCGTCCTTAAAAGAAGAATTTAAAGAACAATGTGATGAATTAAATAAAACGCTAGAGCAAGTGTCTGCAATTGCAACATATCTCCAAGAAGAGATAAACGAGTTGAAAAATCGGCATCAAGAAAATGATCTAACACCTTTGGATGAAGAAGAGATAGAAATCATTGAGAAAGAAGAGCTCATCGAAGAAAAAGAATTGGAAATAGTAGATGAGCCGATTGAAAAAGATGAATTGATTATAGAATCCCAAGATTTTTTGTAAATTGATATACCACCTCATTGTTCTCAAAAACTCGAAACAATTTCGGAGACTTTCACTATAATTTACTCTCCAATTGATTCTCCGCTAGACACTTATGTGGAGTTAGGGATGCCTTCTTCATATTTTTTTGAAGAGAATCAAGAACTTATTTTAGATATGCATAAGCAATGTAGGGTTGACGAAAAAATAGTGAAAATTCCGGATAGGATTACATTATAAGATTTAGGTGTGATATTTTCCGTCTCCAAATCTATTAGATGGCCATCATATAAAGAAAATTCCGCAAAGGAAGTGTTTTGTTTCAATGGTCAGAATTTAAAATACTACATAAGTGGTGAATTTTATGGATCAAAAATATGTGCTTTCCTAAATGATCCGACAATTCCTCCTTAGTTAAAAGGGAGGATTTAAGACAAGCTAACGACTATAACTTAGAATAATTTCTAACCATTATCTCTTTATATTTATTATGTTGCTTTTTGAGTCACTCGTTAGAGTCTTCCTGAGTTTGTGGGTTTATAGAAAGTGTTAACAGTATCACCCTCACAAAAAGATTTTATTTTATATATTTATTTATGTATTTTTTTTATGTGCTATCGCTTAATTATTAATATTATTATTTATGTATTTAATTTATATGTACTAACGCTTAATAGTTTTATTTTTGTATTGTTTTGTTTTTAGTTTAAAACAGGTAACAGGCCACTCGAAAAATCAAGTTTGGGGGTCAAAACGTCAGTTAAAAGACCAAATTAAGGTTGAATTTGAGAATTAATTAACTACGAGGGGGCTGTTTGATAAATACTAGGCGCTCGCTTAGTGATTTTGACTAAGCTAACGCGCATTTTACAGTAGGATGGGCAGCTCAAAGGAAGATTAAGCGCTCGCCTAGTCCCGTGGGTTAAGCGACCGCTTAACCCCTACATAGAAAAATTCCCAGTTCGCTGCAATTGCATCCCTTCATTCTCTCTCCCAAATACAAACCCAGACTGTGTTCTCCTTCATTCCCCCCAATCCTCCAGGCCGCCTCTGCTCCAGCCGCTGGCCAAAACCCCCAACCGCCAAGGCAGGAAATATCTCCATCTTCCTACTCCCGCCAAACCCCAGTTCCGGCTGTCTTCATCGGAGCCCCAGCGCCATCTTCTTCTCCGTTCATCGCCTTCCCCAATTGCAGCCACAGATACACATCCCTCCTTCGTCTTCTCCGGCTACAGATCTGGCCGTCTCTCCCGTGCCCTTCATCTACAACCGTTTGTAATCCTCCGTTCTCCCAGTTTCCGACAAGGCGGTGTCCAAGCCATATCATCTTCATCGTCATCGTCGGGCTTCACCAAGCGAGTTCGCTCCGGCCTCCAAACCCGGCGGCATCTCCAGCTTCTGTTCTGGGCGCTATTTTTTTTGTGTGTCAGTCAAGGCCTCTTCATCCGGTGGTCGATGCCAGTTCCTACAGGTTCTTGAGAACTTGCGTGTTTCTCTACTCCTTATACTTCATGGCTGGCCCAAAATTGGCATTGAGGAATTAAAGATGGAAACAATTTCTGGAAATTTCAAGTAAGATCTCTCCAATTCTTTTGGTTTATTTTCTGTGATTGGAGAATTTTGTTGCTGAAAATCTATTCATAAGTATGCTCTGGTTTATTGGTGATATAGTGAGAGTTCAACTATGGTGATATTCTGCTAGGTTAATTGCTGAAATTTGTGAAATCAATGCCTAAAACTTTGTTGCCTGTTTGCAATCCTTGGTTTTTTCTAGTTCAGTTGCTGGGAAATTTTGAATTTCCATGTTCTAGTGATTGAAATTTGTGCTTATATTTGAATCACATTCAAACTGATTTTGGTGAATGGCAACTGACTCGGTGGCTTGTCATTTGTTGTGTTCTTCTGCTACTTCTATGGAAATTAGAAATTGGATATTCAACTTGTAGCAGGTGAAAGTAAATAATAATGGGTGTTCTATTGCTGCTGGTAAATTGCTAAAAAAATTATTGATAAGTATACTTTGGTTATACTTCAGTAGTTGAACTATGGTCGTGATTGGGTTCATTTCATGGTTAATCTAGAAAAATTGATTTTAATTAAAATTTTCTTATATGTTGAAAGGGAAGTATGACTACTCTTTTGGATTTGCAGTGAGACGTTTTGATTTAAAATGAGTTGGTTACATGAAGGGTGATTATTATTTTGTGATTTTGAATACTCTGGTTCTGTCATGAACAGATGTTCGAAAGCTTCTGTGGGATCGAATTCTTCTGTGTACACTTCAAGTGCTTCATTTGTCTATGCTTGGGTGTTAACATTTGTGACTTTAAAATTATTTTTAGAATATGAGTCTTAAGATTATTACTCTTGGCAAATTGAATTATTGTGAGAGATTGAATTGTGGGCTGAGCATCCTGTGTACTCAAATTATTGAGGGAGTTGGGTTTGACTTGTGTACTTCTACTTCATCTTGTCTCCTTCAGTCTAGGTTGCTCCTTTGGTTATAACCAATGCCCAGTTCTTGACTTATTCGTTACCCCTTGTTTTTTTATTTGATTCATATTGAGGACAATGTAAAAATTAAGCTTGGGGGTGTGAATTGTCTTATGCTTATAACATATAATGTTATGTTTTGAGAGTGACCCTGTTATCTGTTTCTGTATTTATTTGCTATTTAGTTTAATTTTTAATTTTTTCTGTTTATTTAGTTAGTTTATTTTAGTTCGAGTTTATTTATTAAAAAAAAAACTAGAAAATTTTGAAAAAATTTCCGAGTCATTATTTTAGATGTGGTTACTTCCGCCAATGATAAAATGTTTGTTAATAGTGATGCATGAAAACTTGTCTACGTGCCTTAGTTTGGTCTAGTTGATGGAACTTTTTATCTCTAATTTTTTTGAACACAAAAATACCATGAATTGATTTATTAAAGAATTTGAGTATTTTTATCGAGTTTATAGTGCACATTTTATTTCCCTTTGACTTTGCTATTTTAGTGGTCATGAACATTTTTAACAATCGTCATTACATGATTGTTGCATTATATTTGCGACTTAGGGTTAATTGTATGCTAAGTTCGATATGTTAGACTTCTTTTGCTAATATATTTCAAGCACACTTCTTAACCATGAGTGCATTTAAGTCTTGATTTTCCCTACCTCTTTTCTAGTGAATGCTTATGTGAAATACTTGGTGAGCTTATTTTTAAAACTTTGAGGTTGAGAATGATTTGAAACTTTGTTGAATTTCTGTAAAAACGAAGCATGAGCATTGTGGCAGTTAGGGTATGATTTAGATCATCTTTGGATCGTTTGATCCTATTTATCTCATCATTCATGTTTTACATTAATCCCCAGTGTCCCTTTTTGAGCTTTATTAAAGAGAATGGCGTGTACTAAGCACGCATTGTCCCCCATTCAACATCGTTTCTTTTACCAACATTAACTTAACCCTTAAAACTTATACTCCCTCCGTCCGTAAATAATCGTTCTAGTTAACTCGGTGCACAGTTTAAGAAAAAACAATTGACTTGATCATTTATATTGATTTAATGTGTAGTTTCTTTTAAAGCTCATGTGTATGTGGCCCGTAATTAAAGTAGAGTAAAAAAGTAAGGGTAAAGTGGTAAAAGTAATGTTTTAAAAAGATAAGTTTTAAACTGGACAATTATTTTGGGACGGACGAAAAAGGAAAGGAGGAGGATAATTTAGGGACGGAGGGAGTACACTTTTTGCCTACCCTTTGAGAGACTAGGATTGGGTGAGAATGTTGTCTTTATGATGGTTGATGTAGTTCAAAAATAGCCCCAATGATTTCTTATATTTAAAAAATATATATATCAAAAAAAAAAAAAAAATGAAAAGGGTGCGAAAATTCAAAAAATGCTTATGCTCTTTGAAAAAAAAAACAAGAAAAAAATAGAAAAGAAAGAAAGAAAGCAAGGAAAAAGAGATCTTTGGGAAAAAAATTATTTGATGGTTTGATACATTTTTCAACCCAAAAGTCCAAGTTTGGGGGTTGTTGAAGGAATGTGAGTGATTTGTTTGGGAAAAGGGAATATTCTTATCCTCTCACTTTGAAATTTCTTATCTCTTTTATTGTTACCCCTCACCTTGGCCTTACGTTACAAGCTTAATAAAGACCTGTTGATATAGTTGTCACTTGTGTTTGTGTTAGTTGACATGGTTTGGAGACATATTTGATTTGACCATTGTTTTGAATTATATACATATCCTGATATAGCTCACATTATTTGCATAATCATAGCTATTGCAAGTAATTGAGACTTAAGAACATTGTAATTCATACATAGTTAGTGCATGAGATGGATGTATAAGCACTTGAATACTAGCACGATCTCTCTTCATGTTGTTAACCGGGTATTGATGGTATGTTGCATGTTTTGTGATGCACACGTTTTTATTGAAATATTTTGAGAATGAATGTTGTACTTAGCTTGATAAAACTTTCTAAGTTTTGATATAATCAATCAATGATTTATAAGTGATATTGATGATGATTGAGTGAAAGTCTAGACTTGTGGATATGTACTCCTATTTATCATTCTTTGAGGCATTGTGTGGTATCATATCGAAGCTTTGACTAGTGAAAGAAAAAAATATATTTTATTTAGTTTAGTTTAGTTTTTGTATTTATAAGTTTTATTTTGTTTTACTCGAGGACGAGCAAAGTCTAAGTTTTGGGGTATTTGATGAATGAGTTTTATACTCATTTATTGGGTATTATTTTGGCTTAAATGTTGCTATTTATTAAGGTTTTTGTTGTCTAATATTTGTTTTAGTGTTGTTTTATAGTTTGAAGGACTTGGGGAATGATTGTGCGAAATATAAGTATTTTATACTGAATTGAAGAACTTCATGGACCAAAGTACAAATTATTGAAACTTAGAGTTCAAAAGCTGAAAATCAGCTTTTGTAATTGTGTTTCAGCCGCCTCCTTTTTCTCCCAGTGATGCGCGCGGCCACTTTTAATCTTTTTTAGGGTTTAATTATTTTGTTTCTCTTACCCTAGTTGTTATACAATTATTAGGTATAAATATATCTCTTTTAGGTCAGAAAAAGAAGAGCAAAGTTTTGTATTATTTTTCTTTGTTTATGAAGAAAGATTAGTTCAAGATTTTGTTTTCAATTATGGGGAACTAACCTCATAATCTAGGAATTTGAGGTAACTTATATTTAATTTTTTTGTTCTAATTATTAATTTCTATTAAATTAATTATTGTTTATCAATTTAGATTATCATTGATTTGTATTGAAACCATCGCATAATAGTTGTGTTAATGAATTTGTAAGTTCTTGAGTTATATATTGGCCAACCTAAATGATAAATAGATCTTTTTGATTTCCTGATTGGGTTAAGATTAGATCTAAGTTCACGTGTGTTTTTAAGAGCACTTATTGGACTCTTAATTACTTTAGTTCTTAGAGTACTTAATGGACGTTTAATTGTTGTGTGGACGGACCATGAAAACACAGTTAAGGCGAAGTACTAAGGATTGCAAATCTCGCTCCGAAAGTCTCAATCCTTTACACTAGTGAATTAACCCATAATTGATTGATACATAAGATAGATGAACATAAGATGGATATACAAGTGAATCTTAATTTCTAGGCGTTTTACAAATTTTGATTTATCTCATATTTATATGTTTTGTTAAATTAGTTTATTTTAATAAAACCAAAACTCATTTTTATTAATTGTTTTATTTTGTTAGATTAGTTGAATTTACTTTAATCAAAACTAAAATCTATGTGGTTCGACCTTACTTCCGCTCAATTATACTCTGGTTGACCCATGCACTTGCGAGGTAAATTTATAACACATCATTGTTCTTCATAAATCCACCGTCTAAAATTTCTGGATTCATCTTGGTCGTCCTTTCTGATTTTTGCACCGACCCAAGCACACACATAGGTAGGAATCGAGGAAATGGCCAACTGGTGTCATGTTCACTGGTTTGAAACGTAAACCATAACCAAGGGTTTTACTTGCTCGTTCTTGCTTGTTTTCACGAGTAGGAATTAACCTCTTCCTCGATTCCTGTAGGATGTCTTCTTGTGAGGAGAACAGTCCAGAAATCGAAGGATGCAACTATTATCATAGACCTTCAAGTGAGTAGGAGTAGAGCTTCAAAGTTGAATCTAGTAGCTCTGAGGGAACCGAGCTGGATGAGACCTTAATAGCTCATGGAGTGCCTAAAACCTGCGAGCAAGAATCTCTGATGACCTCTGGTGAAAAATAAGATGTAGACGTTGAGGTTGAGCAAAATGCTAATGTTGAAGACGAGCATGCATCCGCCGAGGAGGACAGGCGTTTTGGGCCCGAGTCCCCAAGCACAAGCGCTCCTCAAGGAAGGAGGAAGAGAGTTAGTCACCGTAAAGGCAAACTGCCCGTGGTTGACGTGCCGGCCTCGATGAAATGGGATAAATTGACCTACGAAGAAGTTGTGCCTGCCTGGTTTTATTCATTGGGCATAGACCCCAAAAACTATCGAGTAAAGGCCTTTGATTTGGACATTGAAAAAGACGGGCACAACTTTCAGGGGATCCTATGGTTTTTTATTTTGATTTCTTTCTCGTCGTCCTGAGACTTTCTCTGGACCCTTTCATCGTCGAATTCCTCCATCTAAACAATGCCCTCCCATGCGACCTGACCCTTACCACAGTGAGGCTTCTGGTCGCATATACCGTAGCTTGTAGGCTACTTGGGTTTGAGTCTGATATGACTTTGTTCAGATCATGCTCTCCCTGACAAAAAGAACAGTCGTATCACAGGCCGCTCCAACCCCAACTACTTTAAGCTCTTGAGCGATGGTCCCAATAAAGTTGATGCCTGGGATGGGAAGGCCCTTCTCGTCGAATCCAAAGTAGGATGGCCCTTCACAGCCTATTTGGAGGACATGGGGATTCCTAAGTATGACAGGAATGCCTTTCGAGCTGGCGAACCCCGGATAGCCAAGGCCTTCAGGACTCTGCTCGGTGTGAAGGAGGGAGGAGGCGGACAAGACTGGGTGCTAGATTGGGTGGCCCTTACATCTGACCACATTTTCCTTCGTCTGGCCGGCGTACTAAGTTGGCCCGTAAAGGGGGTTGAACCTCGAATCACTATTGAGGTTGAAGAGCCCCACCTGTACTGGGGTAGCTGTCATGGGATGAGATTCCCTAGTGAGTGTCCTAACTGTGAGCGACTGGGACCCGTTGTACTCATGCCTGCTCGCTGAGCGGCCTGCTTGCTTTTGTTATTTTCCTTACACTTTGCTTCTCCTTCAAGTTCTCTAATTCGAATATTTCTTTATCAAATTTGCAGATATGAAGCAGCTTGAAGATACTTCTCGATTTCTACAAGCCATGAAGAGGGGCTCCACAAGGAGGAATACTCAGCTGGCCACTCAGGAGCCAGCCTCCCTTCCCACGGTTCCTGCCGCATCCACCGGGCAAGGAGCGAGCCGAAAACATCCAGTGGGGTACCAATACACCCTTCTGCTCTTCTGCTCGTCCGAGTCATGCCTTGGTGCCTTATACTTAAGACGAGTAAGACTTTCTAGCTGTCTGTCTAGACTCATGTGGTTGTTGAGCCATCCATGATAGATTTTATAATAGAGATCTGGATGGCTCGATCTCAAGAGGCTGCAACTTTGCCCGCATGTGCTGCTGGCAGTGGTGACGGCGAGGTGGTTGTTATTGAGAGCGAGTAGGCTGCCAATGAGGAGGGAAAAATGTCACTAAACCTCTAGAAATTCCCTCAGATAATTAAGCTCTCTTTAATCTGCAAACTTTTCATATCTTCCTGTAATGAACAATTAACATTTGGCGTGTAATATTTTATTATAATATCACTATGTTTCTGTTGAACCATTTCTCAATGCTTGCACTTCAGCTCGATCTATCGAGCTGGCACGTTATTGCAGTTTTACTCGAAGTCACTTAGATTTCAGATAAAAGCTGAAACCAACTCGCTAACCGCTTAGACCTTAAGTATAAGCTAAGATCCAAGGTCGTGTTTTCACTAGTTTTTCAACCGTATTTTTACCAACCCTTGCTCACTTTCACGAGCAAGGATACTAATTCAACTGGTTTGCACACCACTTGGTCTAAGATACAAACTAAGATCTAAATTCTCTTTAACGAGCACAAACATATCATGCTCGTGAAAAAGGAATAATCGAGATAAATGGTAATTGGTGCATCAGTGCAGCTAACTCACATAACCGCTTAGATTTTAGGTACAAGCTAAAATCCGAGCTCGCTAACCACTTAAGATCTTAGGTATAAGCCAAGATCCAATGTCGCGTTTCATTTGTTCTTAAACCGAACTTGCACTACCCTTGCTCACTTTCGCGAGTAAATTCGAACACCAACCCTTTTCGACGAGCAGAGACATATCGTGCTCGTAAAAAAGGGCATAATCAAAATAAAAAATGAACACATAACATGGAGATCAAATGGGCTCATTTATTTTGTAAAGTTACCATCGTACAATCAACCATACAAGCGAGAAACGCATTAAACCCTCTGCTCGAATTTTCTTCACCGGTAAGTAGGGTTGTCAAATAGGGTAAAAGCCCGCGGGCATACCCGCCACGCCACCTATTAGGGGCGGGTTGCCCGCACAGGCTGCTGGCTTTAGGTTAGGGCTGAGCGGGGGGCAGGCAGCCCACATATTATTGGATTCTATTTTTGGATAATTATTTTATTATTTAATAAGACCTAAGAGCCCAGTCCAATGAGCCCATTAACCATTTGTCCATAGTAGCTGGCCTAACCTAATTAATAAGTTCTAAGTTTCTAACCGCGAGTTGGCAGTGGGCACTGCAGCCGTGTGCAGGGTATGCGTATTCACTGATTATATCTCTTCTCTTCACTCTTCTCTTCAGTTCACTTCTTCTGTTCTTCAGTCTACTCGTCCTCTACTCTTCTTCTAATATTCTTCTCTTAGTAGTTTGTTCTCTCAATCTCAAATCTTCAGACTTCAATACTCTCTCTGTCTCTCAGACTCTCAGTACACTCCACACCTCCACTCTCCAACGGCAGCGGCAACGTGAAGACTGAAGAGTGACTGAAGGTCGTCTTCGTCTTCGTCGTCAAAGACTCAAGGGCTTCCTCTTCGCCGCCGTCGTTCCTCCGTCTCTTCTTCCAACCTTCGAGTTCCAGATCCCGGTCATCCCTGCTTCCAGCGGCAGCCTTCCAGATCTCACGCTTTTAGAGCTGGCCGGAACTCAGTAGTAAGTATGTCTGTACTTTATGCTTTAGCTTCGTGGTTATTTCTAGTTTCTCTAAGTCTGTTTACATGACAACATCATCCTAGTACGTATTGTATGAGTAATTGAGTATGTAGTATTTGAATCATTTTACTTGTTATTTCTTGTTATGTCTTCCTAGGATCTCTTTCAAGCAAAGCTATGTTGTTTAGTTGTAAATTTAGGTTTTGTTGCTTTCTTATTCATCATATGTTAATTCCTTTGTCTCATACTTTATGTCTTTCTGGAAGCCTTTTAGATTTGATTATGTGAATGATCCTATTAATTTTCTCGAATTAGAAATTTCTTTTTTCTATGTATTTTGAAGATATTTCCATCAATTGTCATGCTTGGCCTCTTATGATCCTTCCTTTAGATTTAGATTTGGAAGGACCGTATATTATTTCTCCTATTTAAGCTTTATATCTCTAGGTAAAAAAAATATTTTATTTCTTGGCAAAACAAAAGTTTTTTTGTTAATTCATTCACAATATTTATTATTAGGCTTAGTGTTAGAGCCATTGGATGGTTAAGTTGATGAGGATTTGGAATGTTCATGTCAACTTTCAAACAAGATAATTTGTTTGGGACGGATGAAAAAAAGAAAGCATGACAACAAATTTTACACCACTGTTCAATAGTTTAATTGTCTAGTTCAATTGTACCACGATTCATCAATTTTATTGCATAAATTTTGCACCACGGTTCAATAGTTTAATTGTGTAGTCTAATTGTACTGCGATTCATTAATTTTAGGTTTAAATAATTATTTGGTCCTTCGACTTGCATTGATTTCTTTGTTTGGTCCTACAATTTAAAAAAAAAATTAGTTTGATCCAACATGTTGCGTTTTGTTGTTAGATTCTCTCCTTCTCCGTTAACTTTTCAATTTTCGTCTAATGTATCAACGAAAATATTTGACGAAAATTGAAACGTTAACGGAAAAAGGTGGAATCTAACAACAAAATGCAACATGTAAGACTAAACTAATTTTTTTCAAATTGTAGTACCAAACAAAAAATCAATGCAAGTCGAAGGACCAAATAATTATTTAAACCTTAATTTTATTGCATTAATTTTTACACCGCGGTTCAATAGTTTAATTATGTAGTCTAATTGCACCGCGTTTTATCAATTTTATTGCATTATTTTTTGCACCACGGTTCAATAGTTTAATTAGACTGGCCAAAACGGCACGCTGGCCCAAAAACCCGCTAAAATGGGCGGGAAAGCCCGCGAACTTGACGGTCCCTAAAACTCATGGCCCAGCCCACCCCGCTGTAGGTCATCAAGGGCAAACAGCTAAGCAAAAAATTGAAATTTTTTAATATATTTTTATTTATTATTAATTATGTGAGAAAATATATACAAATTTGTTTGATTAACATCATAAATGCAATTATCATCACCCAGGCCATGGAAACAGTTTCAAATATGGATTTCATGACTGTTAACTAAGTATGGATTTCACGAAATATGGATTTTGATTTTCGAATATGTTAAAAAAATATAACAAATAGAAACAAAATATCACAAGATGGACAGGAAACAAGCATTGCCAGTTTGCCAATTGCCAATTGCCACCGCCGATCTCGCTGGTGCTGGATCTGGAAATGGAAGCATCGAAGCAGTGAGAGAAAGAGAGAGAACGTGAGATGAGAGAGAGTCGTTGTTTGGGACGAA
The DNA here is from genome assembly GCA_013146195.2 of Codonopsis lanceolata. Taxonomy (NCBI): domain Eukaryota; kingdom Viridiplantae; phylum Streptophyta; class Magnoliopsida; order Asterales; family Campanulaceae; genus Codonopsis; species Codonopsis lanceolata. Next base: position 127,485,976 of record CM028380.1, on the reverse strand, counting down.
CTGTGAGCGGAGGCCAGGAAGCGGCACTAATTCCGGCTTCTCTTAAACCCCAACTAGTTGAAGACTCGAAGCCTTCCCCTTCATCAATCAAACCCAGTCTATCGTCTTCTTCTATTCCATGCTTTCCAACTCGCAATTTCCTCCATAATCCTCCTTCACCCGCCACTAGAAAGTCGCCAGGTGTGTCGTGGCTGGGCGGTGAGCGAGAGAGAGAGATGAGAGAGATAGAGAGAAAATGGGAGATCAGATCACGATGGATTCAGATTTCAGACTTTCAGTATAACCTAACCATATGGTGACTTGAAGTTCGCTTGCCAGTTGCTGTTAATGGCCCTGTCAGTGCCTAGGCCGCTTAAAAAATAAAAATTATAACAAATTAGAGCCCATATTTCACTAAACCAGTAAATCAAAATTCAGAGCCCATAAAATGCGGGTCGTCTGCCCCCGGGCCCGCAAAGCTGTCCGCACGGGCAAAGCCCGAAATGCCCGTTCCCTAACGGGTATTAAAAACACTAGCCCAACCCGCCCCTAATAGGAGGCGGGGCGGGCTTGCCCTCGGGCTTTTGCCCGTTTTGACAGCTCTAAGTTTAATTGTCTAGTCTATTTGTACCGCGATTCAAAATAGTTTAACTCCCTATATAATAGGATAATTGCGGTTTGGTACCCTTTTGTGAAAATATAACCGCTATAGTGTTATCTTTTTTTTTTCAATCGCATAAGTTTATTTTCGTTAATTTATGCCTAAAATTCCCCTCCTCCTCCCGCCCTTCCTTCTCCATAATTCCATGGTGAGATGTGCCCCCAATTGATCCTATTTTTTTAATAGCCCTTGAAAGCTTTCCTTTTCTTTACCTCCACGATAGAGATTTGATAAATTGCCATCAAATCATATATCAGGTACCATCTCTTTTGTTTCCTTGTGTCAAGCACAGTATCAATTATCATCTCCCCATCAAGTAGTTTAAAGTGGTGCGACTTCTCAGCTAAGCCCTTACAAGAAAACATAGTTATGTCGATTAGAAAAACCAACACTTACAACACCAGGATATAAGATACAATAGGATATAAGATACAAGAAGGCTTGAAAGTGAGCATTGTTGCCTCCGATTTGGGCACCATTGCCTCTGATGTGAGTGTTGGTTGTTGCGATATTGGCGTCGGTTGTTATGATTCTTGCGTCGATGGTGCAAATGAAGGTATTTTGGCTTCCATGCTATTCTAAATCTTGGAATATAAACTCTTTCTCTGATTACAAGCACAAAATCTAAAGCAAAACCTACAACAAGTCACAATTATAGACAAACGTGGGTCGAGAACAAGAGATAAAAGGTGACTTTTTGTCTATTTATGTACCATCTTTTTTCTTTGAGGGAAGACAAACGGTGCAAAGGCATTAGACAAACAATGCCCAATTTTTTCCAATGACGCCCAATTTTTTTGATGCCAAAAATTTGACGCCCAAATTTTTTTCCTTGCGCTTTTGCATTGTGATGCCCTAAAAATTTGAGCGACACACAATTTTTTTCCTTGCGACGCCCAAATTTGGATTGTGACTTTGTCTACGCATCTTTCCTTCATTAAGGGTATCTTCGCTATTTTCACTCCAAAAATGTACTTTAGCAGTTTAAAATAAATATATGAGACTTTTTCAGTTCTAATTACATCACATGGGACCGGCCGGTTATCACTCTATATAGTATATCTCATATAATGTTAAAAAGATTTAATATAACTTGTTGCATGATTTATTGGTAAAGCATTGAACACCTTTTCCTTAGGTCATCTCCAACAAGGAACCCTAAATTTAGTCAGATTTTACCTCAAATTTGGTTTATTTCAACACCAAACACTATTTCAACTCCAACTCACAACCTCAAATCTCACCCCAAATAAAATATTCCTTAGCATATTCTATTTTTATTTCTTTTACTTTATTTATCAACATGTATATTAATTTTTATTTCTTTTACTTTATTTATCAACATGTATATTTCTTTTAATAAACATACAAGTACTTGAAAATATCATAAAAAATAATAGAAAAAAATGTTATAAAATTATTGAATTAATAATGTTCAATAATTTAAAATACTTAATATTATTATTATTTATTTATATTATCTAATATTAGGTATTTATTAATTTTTAATACATTTAAATAAATAATTTTATATTATAAATAATTTTAACAATTATATAATTATTAAAAATTAATTTAATAGCATGAGACCCACCAATACCAAATTTGTGGTTATGCTACAGTGGAACCCCAAATTTAGAGTAGCACTGTAGCAAACCTCAAATTTGGCATTGGGTTTGGGAATTGATTGGAGTAGAAAATGAGTGACCAAACCCCCAAATCAAGGATTTGGGGGTACCGTAGGAGATGGTCTTAGAACCCAGGTTTGAGTCCAATGTCATCAAAATTTTCTTTTATGTTGGTATTTGATTTATTTCTTAAAGATATATACTCCGTAATATATAGTGTACAATAATTATTGTAACATGCATGGACTCCTAATGGAAAATGTATTTGCCTAATGACTTGGAGGTTCCAAGTTCAACTTCTATACAACACATTCAAATAAAAAGTCCCTCTATTAAAGGACCCTTTTTATTCGTTTTCGCCATGGACCCTAAAAGTTGATGCCCGGCCCTGCCAAACGGCTTGAATCCAAATTTGCAACTCCAACCCTTGTCAGAGATTTAAAAAACTTCATGGTCGGACCAATAGGAAGATTCGAAGGTAGGAGAACAAAGATCAAAAGGGTCATGAGCCATGCCGGTCTATCTTCAGTTTCGATGGTAATCAAGTGAAAGTGACTTAACATCTCATTCTCAATGTCTTGCAATATGAGTTCTACAAACTTACTTGGAGAGATTTTCAAAGTCTTTTTCATATGAAATGATCTTTCATTCCAAACTCTCTACAAAAGAAATGCAGAGGAGAGAAAAAGAATAAAATTGTAAATATTGAAAGGGAAGAGGAGAAAATAGAGATAAGATCAAAAAGAAATTGAAGCAGTTTGAACTTTGAACGGGTTTGTCAAAATAAACAGAGCATATTATTGGTGGGTTTACTTTGGCTTCTGCAAATAAAACATTTTTTTCCTCCTAAGGGGGTTCTGCAAATAAAACATAAATCCCATAAAACTCTTGGATATAGCTCTAAGTTTCGGCTGCAATTTCTTGGTGGTTCACTTTGGCTATTGCAATCTCGGTTCCATCTTTCTTTGTCTGCTCATGGTAATATTGGTTGTAACTCTAGCAATGTTGCAGTTTTATTGCAAAAGATGATCAAGTCCCTGAACTTATATAAAAGAAAATGACAGATTCACCCTTGCCAATATAATCACGTGAGATGCACGTGGGTGGATTTAATGATTGAAAATTAAAAGATTTAAACGAAAGGACCAATTTCAAAAAATAAAATTAGTACTGGGCCAAATCTCGAGAAATCAAAATTTTATGGGGACCATTTGTGTTGTTTGTCCAATTATTTATATTCCATACTCCCTCCCTTTTTAAATAATTGTCCATTTATTCATGTGCAGGATGATGCGAATAGTGCTCTTGATAGGCTTTGCAGAAGAAGAAGGTTGAAGTCTGACAATAGTGATGTTGCCAATGGACTTTGTGCTCTATGTGATCTACTATATAAACTTTAAGAAACATGAAAATTGAAATTTCATCTTTGTAGATGTTGGTGCTTGAACTATTTCACATTTAGAACTCTGAGTTGTATGACAGCTCTTCATTAAAAATTTCATTTAGAATCTGAGTACCTTCTTCATATTTTGAAAATTGCTCTTTGTATAGTGTTTTGGTATATCCATCCTATTAGTTGGTGGCATTCTTGTTTCTTTACTCCTTTCTTGTTTGATGGCCTTCACCAGGTTAATGAAGGTCTTCATGGTGTGAAGAAGCTCACTGATCTAACATTTTAGCTTTGTTGTCATGGTTTCCTAATTGTAGCATTTTCAAGCATTCAATTCCGATATAGTTGTATGTATGATTTGCTTGTTTATTGGTGATAATCATAAGGTAAATTGTAAATATTATAAATACATCTTGCATAAATAGACATAATCTTTCAGTAAAATTTTACTTCCATTTTCTAGATAATGAGTTTTGGTTCCTCGATATTTTCATTACAATGCTTGAAATTGATATCAAATGATTTTTCTTCATAATGCTTGAACTATGTTCTCATATGATCTTTCTTCTTCCTTTGAATGATTTATCTTAATTCTAGGTATCTCTTTTTATAAAAAATTATGCATTCTATCAATTAAACCAACTCTCGGTCGATAATGAAAAACTTTTTTTTTACAATAAGCCATAATGTTTAAGGGCGGTGTCTTAAAATGTGTGCTAACATAAAAAGGGTACACATAGCTGGAGGTAGAAAGGGAGGAGACGAAGGTAGATGTGCGGAGACTTGGTCTGGCCATTGGGTGGGTTGGGATGAGTAGCTGGTCGAAATGAGTCGGAACCTATTAGAATCCAAATATCAAACGTGTTAAAATGAGTCTTGTTGAATTGAGTCAGGTTAAAGCGGTTTGATCCATCTTAACTCGGAATTTTCCCCCAAAAAATGTTACACATTTACTGTAAGTAAACTTTATTTATCAATTACATAGAAAGATACCTATTATATTAATATGAAATTTATTAACGGCTAATTATTTTCAACAAACAAAAATATTTTATTAATATATGAGAGGACAAAAAGTAGTTAATTAATTTTTTTAAAACATAAATTGCCTTTAAATTGACATATATATTTAGATAAAAGTTAATGAAATGACTAAATTATACAATATTTTTCCATATAATATAAATTTATAATATAAATATTTAAAGTGTGGTGGAATAATATAGATAAAAAATATATTGCTAGTTAGGTTTGTTAGTTGAGATAAAAGAGATTTAAGATTTTTAAAATAATTGTATAGATGATGATTATTAGAATGAATTATTTTTTAGAGTGTTAAAAAAATACTCCCTCCGTCCCTAAATTATCGTCCTCCTTTCATTTTTCGTCCGTCCCAAAATAATTGTCCACTTTAAAACTTATCTTTTTAGAACATCACTTTTACTACTTTATTCTTACTTTTTCACTCTACTTTAATTATGGGCCACATATACATGAGCTTTAAAGGAAACTACACATTAAACCAATATTAATAATACACCAACAGTTTTATCAACTATGACGAAACCTACCACGGATCACATGGACGAATATAAAAGAAACAAAAATACTAGATAGTTAGAGGCTGTTACCGGGTCATATCATCGGAGATGCTCTTACCTATTTATTTATAGCCGAGAATCGTTGTACTTTTGCACGCTGTGGCCCGCGAGTCCTCTGGTGACCGACCTATCTTGACCGTTGGTTGCTAAGCCAATCAACGGTTAAGGCGTGGATCCTCGCCATCGCTATTTATTGGTTGATTTTACCTCTACATTAGACTATATATGAACGTCGAATAAATTAGCTCCTCACAGTTCAAAAATCAAATACAAAACTCCCTCCGACGCAATCCCCCTTATTCTCTCATCAGTTAATCGAATTTCTCTTTTAACGAATGGCCGGAAGAGGAAAGTCGTTGGGCTCTGCCGCACCAAAGAAGGCCACTTCCCGCAGTAGCAAGGCTGGCCTCCAGTTTCCCGTCGGTCGTATCGCCCGTTTCCTCAAAGCCGGCAAGTACGCCGAGCGTGTCGGCGCCGGCGCTCCTGTCTATCTCGCTGCCGTTCTCGAATATCTCGCTGCTGAGGTAACATATACACTCTATCTATATACATATATGTATGCATGTATATTGGCGATTATCCATTAGATCTGGTTTTAATTTTGTGTGATTTTTTTTTAATTTGGGAAATTAGGTTTTGGAATTGGCTGGAAATGCAGCGAGAGACAACAAGAAGACTCGAGTGGTCCCGCGCCATATCCAATTGGCCGTAAGAAACGATGAAGAGTTGAGCAAGTTGCTGGGAACCGTCACGATTGCCAATGGTGGTGTGATGCCTAACATTCACGCTCACCTCTTGCCAAAGAAAGCGGGCGGTGGCTCCTCCAAGGTCGATGCTGATGATTAGATCTACAGATGCTTATGTGAATTGAAAGAGGGAGTTCCACAGTTGATTGATTGAAATTACTAGATGATAATAGTTAGTGAAAGATGGTAGTGCTAGTAGGTTGTATTTGTTCAAACCTCTTGAAAGTGTAGAAATCAAAGATATTAGTCTCGCTTTTGTTTCTTCACTATCTCAAATCGACGTAAATGTTGTCGGTCAGGAATGAATGGACATGTTTGAGATTATCAATTTTTTCCTTGATTTTACAATGCTATACTATGCTGTGCTAAATACTGATTTGTAGAATGATCCGGTTTTGGGGAAGTTGATGTTAACTCTGCACGTAAACGTACATAAAGCGTCATTAACCGGCATAGGTGGTCTTGACATCATTAAAGTTAATTACTTGGCCGGAATCATCCTCTAATAACTACTTGTAGTGATATGAATCCCAAGATTGATGGCAAAACAATCGTTCCACAACGACCAACATGCCTAATCCAATATTCTCAAGCTAATTTCTTTCACCTTTCCTTGCTAAGGAGTTTCATACAGGAGTCCAAAAACAAGAACCAACAACCATAACATAATCAATAGACTATTGCAATTGCACAAACCAAGATTCGATTGATTGATTTTATATTGCTATGCTATACTTTTTTTTGTAGATTGATCTGCTTGTGATTGTTCGTGTTGGATGAGGATCTCTCCGTGATTTTATGATTAGTTTTCCTACTTCAATTTATGTATCTCAAAATCCTGGTATATGAGAAGTTAATAGATAAGTATTTCAAAATATACTCTAGAGCAGTGTTCTAAAACGCCCCGCCTAGCTTCGCCTAGGCTCCGTCTAGGCGCTAGGCCCCTCTCTACCGCCGCGACTTTCTTAATCGTCGCCTAATCGACCAAGTCGGCGTCTACGCCAAACCTCGCCGACCTTTTGTAGCTTTGATTTTGTGGCATCCGGTGACCCGAGAAGGAAGAGGGAGTGGAAATGGTGAGGCATAGAGGGAGGTAATGGGGGGCGAACTGGAGTAATATTTTTTTTGTTTTTTTGTTCTAAACTTGGCTGGTTTATTGTTTTGGGGTTGTTGAGAATTGAGATCAATGGTAATTTTTATATTTTTGTTCATTTTACAAATATAGACAAGTGTTTGATAAAATGACAAACATAGAAAAAATTAAATTTGTATTCAATGTGTTGGATTTTTGACGTAAATTATTAAAAAAATGATAATTATGCCTTAATTCTAGGCCCCGATTACGCCCCGACTAGTCCCCTAGGCGCTAAGCGCTAGTGTGCCGCCTAGCGACCGCCTAACGATTTTTAGAACCTTGCTGTAAAGTAACTTGTAATTTGATTTGTGCTTCCAAATTGTTTGAGTTTGAGGTACTCCACTTTGTGTATGAAGAACCAAACATCATATCCAGGTACAGTCACCTTGCTGTATCCCCAACAAACCCATGAACTTCGACCAACATCCTTAATACAAACATTTGAACAACCTTAAAGAACTGATACCTTGGCAATCCTTGGGAGGATAAATTTGAACAAGCTAAGGAACTGAAAACATGGCAACCGAATAAATACACACTTGTTCCCCCTCCATTATCACCTTTGCAATTGCATATGAAAAATATATATATTAGTTCTCTACAAAATATTCCGTACGAAGCAGAATCATTCATTATTAGTTTATTACTTGAGGATATCCCAAGGTTTACTGCATAAGAACATTCCAGAACTGGCAACAGGCCTAATCTTCTAAAAGAGCTCTTGGACAAAAACTGGACAGCTTAGTTTTATAACTTAAATACCAAAGCTTGGTAGAATCATTAGCAGATGTAGATATATATCACTGGCAACACCATCTCTTCTGTACCATGGCTGTTGTAGCTATAACCCGGACGTCCTTCAGTTGACAATTTAGAATCATATCAGCAGAATGTTGGAAGCATGAAAATTCTTGTGTCCACTAAATAAGGTGCAGCCGATAACACTATGATGTGATCTCAAGCTTCTAGCCTTCTACTGCAAAGGAGTAAAACGGGATTTTGCACCAAAGGTAGTAGCTTACAGAAGAAAAGATTAGTTCCCATGCATTTCCTCCGGGGCAATAACAAAAGACTAGCTTTTCCCTAAACAGCATAATGTTTTCATTCCAAAATTATCAACAACTTCACAGTCGAAAGATTCAGTTGTAGATCCATTACGATTGCACCAGCCACCAGCATAGGCAAAAATCCAATAATTTGCCAGGCCAATTCAATTTCCCAATTGGAAAAACATCATTAGCAGTTGGGAGAGCAAGGCACAAACGCGTCTCAAGAAGAATATAGTCAAATAAATGAAGAATTTAAAAAGTAATCATTTCTCATAAAATTAGGCAAATTGAGTGATATACACAACTAATTGAAACCCTAATCTACGCCAACTAATACTAGACCTTCAATCCAAGAAGATGAAAAAAATTACAAATCCTAGCGGACACAAAACAGACTAAGTTGAAGACAACAAAGACCAATCGTTATTCATTCTATTCATCATCAGCAGATGGCTTTGATGAACCACCAGTCTTCTTGGGAAGTAAAAGGTTGTGGATGTTCGGCATCACACCACCATTAGCAATCGTCACATCACCAAGAAGCTTGCTCAATTCTTCATCGTTCCTCACAGCCAACTGTATGTGTCGGGGAACAATTCTAGTCTTCTTATTATCCCTCGCTGCGTTTCCAGCCAATTCAAGAACCTGTGATCAATAAACCAACCACTTTCAGCGCAATTTAATCGAAGCCCTAGAATTCGTCGGAACCCTAAAAATTGGGGGTTAAAACATTTAAACCCAAATTAAATCAAGAGAAAGTGTTACAAAGGATGAATTACCTCAGCGGCGAGGTATTCAAGGACGGCCGCAAGATAGACGGGAGCTCCTGCTCCTACACGCTCGGCGTACTTGCCGGCTTTCAAGAACCTAGCAATACGACCGACGGGAAATTGAAGACCAGCCTTGCTACTCCTTGAAGTGGCCTTCTTCGCGGCTCCAGATCCTAGGGTTTTACCCCGACCGGCCATTTTTCTTTAAGCAAATTGGCAGAGAGATTTGGCAGAGAGAATTGTAAGCAACGCAGCGAACGAGAAACCAAGGCAAGAAGTTTGCTCATCAGAATCTGTTTGTGATGTGTATATATAGTGGTCAGAGGTTTTGAATTAGGCCAATGATATGAAAGTACGCGGATCGTTGATTTTGGCCATGAGATTAAAGTGAAATAAACGGTTAGATGTCTATCTTCACCCGTTTCACCGCCAAGATCTGTGTATATGAGTTGGGCTGTCTGAGGACATACTTAACCGGAACTCTCTCTACTTAGCGAATGACAATTATATCCTTGTACTTTCTAAGATTTGCAAATTTAACTTTTACTAAGTAGAAGTAAAGGAAAATAGTACTTCCTCTATCTCTAAATTATTGTTATTTTTTTCTTTTTCGTCCGTCTTAAAATAATTGTCCAGTTTAAAACTTATTTTTTTATAGCATCATTTTTACCACTTTATCTTTAATTTTTTACCATATTTTAATTATATGCCACCACATATACATGAGCTTTAAAGAAAACTACACATTAAACCAATATAAATAATTAAGTCAATTGTTTTTTTTAATCCGTGCGTTGGGTCAGCTAGAACAATAATTTAGGGACGGAAGGAGTAGTACTTCTTCAAGTTATTTGTACACGAATCCATGATCGACTTGATTTATTTTATATCTTCATTTTGTTAATATTATAGTGAGATTTTTTTAAATTTAGTTAGTTGATTCTAATTTTCTAAGTAAGACCGTCTTTTATCAAATACACGTAAAACCATCTTTTGTAAAACAGACGTAAGATCGTCTTTCCAAAGTCTTTACCAACTTATTTTGTGCAAGTAAATATTAGCAAGACAACAATATATCATAAGATATACGTAGGTATCTTAAAATGTCACTATATCGTAAAATTCAAATAACATATTATAGAATACACTCTCAATTGGGATATACATATCGATTACCTACCCAATCCAACATGTCAATATTTTTTGGTCGAATAAATTCATGATTTTGGGGGAAAAAGTGGGTTAAGATGTGTCGATCGTTTTAACGTGTTACTCGTTTTAACTCAACTCATTTCGACTCATTTGATATTTGAGTTCTAACGGGTTTTGATCAGTTTCAATCCGTTACTCATTCCAACTCAACCAAATCCACCTAATTGCCAGACCTAATAAAAATGTGTCGTACATTATACGATACATAAATGATTTTTTTTTCTATTATCTTTTCCTTTGTGATTACTTACTTGAGTCTTTTGTACTTGTCTCTACCCCATAACAATAAAATAGTAGAATTAAGGAATACATAAGTCTTTGTCAAAGCTTTTCATCAATGATTTTTCTGTTAGAAATTTCCATCAAGAAAAATGCAAGGCATTTTTTTCAAAGACTTAGTTATAACAAGAGTTGTAATGATAGTTGTTAAGCTATCAATGTTGTTTTATAAATTCTTGTAAATTCATGAGTTCGTAAAATTATCAATATTGTTTCATCAATTCATGAGTTCTTGAACCACATCGAATTTTCCCTATAGTGATATGTGAATGTGATGAGGCAAATACATTTTCAAGGATAACAATGTTTTAATGTCTCCTCCCCTTTTATTGTATATGTTAGTAATTGGTTTTGTGGCTTGATTATTTACTTCCGCTTATATGAAATATATTTATATGGCAAAACACACCTCTGGGCCACTGTACTTTACAAAAGGTTGCAATTAGGCCACTGAGACTTCAAAATTTTCGGGATGGCCACTGTACTAGACTTATCTTGCACGTTAATCCCTTTTTTGGATGGACGTTAAGTTTGGACGTTAAGTTAGGTTAAATGCCTATTTTGCCCCTGTCTTCATCTTCATCACTGTCATCTTCATCCTCATCTTATCTTCATCTTCATCCCTCTTCATCTTCATCCTCGGCCATAGCAACATCCCAATCGAATCGGATCTTCATCTTCATCCCAATCGACCTTTCTCTCTATTCTTTGAAGCTGTAAATCCGGTTTTCATAACAACCCGGATCTTGATTTTCATAGCTAACTAATGATCCGGGTTTGTTACAATCACCACCAACAAAATCCCAATGCCCGACCGTTAAGGTGTTCCTCACCACCTCCTCGGCGAGTTTGATCCCTCGACCCCACCATGTCACCCCTCGATTTCGAGTATCGCGGCCTTAATTTCCGACATTATATCTCGCCGAAAGCTACCTTTGATCGTCGGCGGTTCCAGCCATTGATTCACGCCTCCTCCCAAAAACAGTTCGATCAGGACGATGTCTTTGATGGTCTGGACCCGATAACCACCGAGCTACGTTACAACTGTTGTTTCTTGTGGTTGGACATATCCTATGAATCGGTATTTATCAACAAGAGTCGACGAGAGGACCCTGAATGTTCGAGGAGTTATCAGAGTTCTTCGACTCGGCGAGTTCGATTTGAACGGGCTGGGTTGGGGAAGGCAATCTGAGTGCCCAAAGATATGAAACTCCTCAGTCAAGGATGCCGGGTGGGACCTACGTAAAATAGATGCCACGGAGGCATTCAGCGATGATGACAATGCCGTCGTCGGATTCCGTGAGATGAAGAGGGATGAAGATGAAGGGGCAAAATAGGCATTTAACCTAACTTAACGTCCAAACTTAACGTCCATCCAAAAAGGGATTAACGTGCAAGATAAGTCTGTTGGCCATCCCAAAAATTTTGAAGTCTCGGTGGCCTAATTGCAATTTGCCCGTATATTTATATTATTAAAAGTTAATTAGTTTCCTAATTCGAAGGGGTTAGGGCAACGGGGTAAAAACCCTACAACCTATTACACTCTAAGGAAGAGAAGACGTCTCTTCAAGTTGGCCGCCCCCTCTCTCTCTCATATATTATGTCTCACCAAATACTCCATCTAGCCTAACCATCGAGAGACTTGGATTTGTGGTGTGAACCAGTGATTGATATTCGTGTTACATGATATCAATCCGACGAAAGAGATTTGTAGGATCTTTGATCGTGACATACGAATATCGTAGCTCAAGTAGAAAGTCTTCCGCTTCGCTCAAAGTTCAAGTTCGCACGAGGTAACTCATGATTACTTATAGATAACGAACTTGTGTGATATATGTATAGATATATCCTTCATTGGTATCAGAGCCTATATGATTGATTGATCGTTTCGTTATGCCATGAATTGTATGCTTTTAATTTTGGGTTTGTTTAAAAGTTTTATCCGATAACGAACAAAATGAGTTTTATTATTTTGTGTGTAAAACGATTTTATTTTTGAGAAAAATTTATATGTGTGAGTTCCCTAAAACGAGGCAAACAACATACTAAATTCTCGTTGAAATATGTTGGGTATTTTTCAAAATATCACAAACCCTAGTTTTGTTGAAAATTATTTTATTCAAAACTTTGCATGTTGTTATGACCTATTTGTATTCTTTAAAAATGTGGTTTTATGGTCTGTACTTGTAATACTCCGCGAGGGCTTTCCAACGACATATTATATGTTTAATTTGGACTTAAAATGAACGTTTAACAGCCTCGCGAAGTTGGCTCGCGGATCACGTTCGCGAATCAATTTTTCGGGTTGAAAAATAGGCGTCCTACGACCCCCACTCTCGGCCTCGATGTATGTGCCTTTTGTGGTACTCCTTCTGAATGTAAAAAGTACATGACTGGAAAGTACTCGACGATACAAATCCAAAGCCACCGTCCACGACCTCATCGGAGCACGAGAAGGCGGTGCGTGGAGCCCACTCTCCAGCTGCGCGCGTGGGAAGGCTAGTGTGGGTCCCAATGAGCACAATAATAAGCTAGAAGGGGGGGTTGAATAGCTTATTAACACTTTAAAAACTTTTAAGTAAGTTCCTTGAAAGTTACTTGCAATCTATGAAAAGAATCAACGTAGCGGAAGACCTTCAAGAAAGTTGTTCCAGGTCTGCCGATAAGGACTACCGGTAGACCTTTTACAGATTACTTAAGTTCTGCTGAGATGGATAATATAAACAATGAAACTAAGCAGTTCAAGTAATAGACAAACAGTAGGAAATAACACAAGTATTTTGGGATGGTTCACACTATAATGAGTGCTACGTCCACCACCAAGGCAGTCAACCTTGGATTTAAATTGTGCACTATGTTTTCCACTTAGATCAATTACAAAGAATATCCCTAATGGATCGTGTACAAAATATTGACTTTGTTTAGGGTCTAGGGAATTAAATATCTGTAAAAACAAGATATTTAATTCGTGCAGAAGTATAGTTAATGGAAGTTAACAACAAGAAGAATAAGGCAATAAATGTTGATGAGCAGCTTCTTGTTGTTGACGAGGACTTCTAGATCTGTTAAGGATCTATTGAATGCACCGAATGAAAGACTTGGAGTTATGAAGTTTCAGAGCAATTCTTTAAGTGTTCGATTGATTCTGTACAGTTGTCTCTTGTTCCAGTCTTCAATGGCAGTATTTATAGCAGGCGCATTTCAAAAGAATCCGTTGGAGAGGACGAAGACTTCAACATCTCTATTCATAAATGCATTAAATGCATGGGGCTGTCAATCAAGGATTTTCGTCTTCACAGATATCTAGAGCAGATAATCATTTCTGAGATCTTCAAAAAGGTGGGCGATTTGGTGTCAGATCTGAGAGATGTAGCAGAAAGTAAGGATACTTTTCAAGCCATCGCTCAGAAAAAGTCTTCCTCGCTGAAAGTTGCTTTCGCGGCTTGACATGTCAGAATGACTTGGATTAATTCAAATAATATATAGGAATAAGTTTGAATTAATCCAGTAGCATTTTGTCGAGAGGACACGAGGCATTACGGACACGAGGTCTACCGATCTTAAGCTTTGAGCGTGTCTTCCGAGAAGCGAGAAGGGGTCTTCCCGAACCTAAAAGTCCTATAAAAACTATACAAGGCGTAGTTTCTAATATAAAACTAATGTAAAACTAATGTGATCGATATAAATCTAACATAAGAATCAACAATCTCCTCCTATTTATATATGGTCATCATTACTACAAATGAGGGCTTAAAACAAACTATTTGATAGATAATAACATGTCTGAGAAATTTTATATATTTAAGAAACGGAAGACATGCCTCTATAAAACAGAATAACACCTCAAATGTAAGGGACTAATCTAAGTGCATACAAGAATAAGAGAGTCAAAGAACAGCACACAGATTAGCAGCAGTTTAAATGAATTTAAACTGATTGTTTAAATTCTAATTAGATTAACGATAAAGCAGCAAAAATTTAAACAATATAATTTTTGAAAAGCAAGTAATCATCTGTATTTATAAACAAGATGTTTACATACAACAGAGTTTTTCAAAAATAAGATAAATACAAAGGAAAGGGAAGAAAAGATACATAAACTACCAAGGTCTTTTCCCTTTGCCTTTGTCTCGCAACCTCCTTTCTCTTCTTTCTCTCTCTAGCTCTTCCATTCTTCGTTGGTATTCGTCCATCCGCATCGGTCGGAGGTCGGTGGAACGAGAACGGTAGTCGGTTCTTCACGAAGCGTTGTTCTCTTCCATCCCATTACGTTGATAGACCTCATTTGCTTCTCCTCCGTGATGGCCAGATCACGATCACGGTTGGCATTCATGATATCGTGAGCAGAGTTGCGAGCGAGGTTGTTGAGTTCCAAAATTGGAGGACGACCGTGGCCGAGATGGAGAGTGATGGCGTGGAATAACTCGTAGAAAATGGAGCCTATGATACGGCAACCTTCATCTCGGCTGAAGCCGATGTTGATCTTGACATCGGTGAAGTCGCACCGCATCCAAAACGAGTCCGTACATCCTCTTGAAACTGCGAAGATTAGTGGCGCCCCGGTCGTTGGCCTTGGCTGCAAAGAGGCTACTCTTTAGCGGTAGATATGCTTGTAAGCTCGCTAGCCTAGATGGCATCCAGTAGGGACAAAACTTCATCATTATGGTGTTGGGAAGTAGATGCTTGGCCAATATGAATGGTGTCGGCAGAGGCAGAGTCTGCAGGCCTTATGGGCTGTTGAAGTGGAGGAGTGATGGAGGCGGAAGAGGATGAGTCTTGGGTTGGTATGGTTTTGGTGGAAGAGGATATGGCTATAGGGGACGGTGGAGGAGGGTTGGTGGGGAATCATTCCATATCGTGTCGAATTTTCACCGATGAGGGAGGATTGGGGAATGGGTTCGGTAGAGAACCAGAAAGAAGGGGCTGGGTAGAAGAGGGATTTTGGTTTTTGAAGGGAAGGTTGAGGAGGTTGAGAAGGTAGAGAAGGTTGATGAGGTTGATGAGTAGGGGTGAATAGATCGGCTACTGACGAAAGTTCGAAGAGGAACTTGGCAGCAGCAGAGTCTAAGGGTTGGTTGGGAGGGTTTTGAGTTGGCGTGGTGTGGTTGAAAGTTGGTTGGGGTTGGGGTGGTGAGGAGGGTGTAGATGGGTCGGGTGAGTAGTTAAAGGGTGAAGGAGGAGGAGGAGTTGGGGTTCTGGCTGGCTCCTCCTGAGGGATAGACTCCTCCGGAGGTGGTGAATTCCTCTGAGTAGATGACTCAGAAGGAATAGATGAAGGGTTGATAGGTATAGATGAAGGGTTGACAGGGTTGGGCGTCGGTAGAGGTAGTTGGGTGGTGGCGGTAGATGGTTTGGGGACCGGTACTCTCTTTTTCTTCCCTCGTGGGAGTAGGAGACTTCACCGCTTCATCGGTAGGGTTGGAGGGACTACCGGTGGCTGGTCCTCGAGGTTTTGAAGTCTCCTTCGTTTTGGTTTGGGAGTGGTTGTGGAGATGGTGAGGGTGGTTGGTGGTTTGGGTGGGTGGTGAGAGGATGGCTTAGCTTGGGTAGATGAGGAGAAGAATGGTTGGATTGGCCTTGTGCCTTCTTATTTTGGCTTTCCTTCATCTCTCTCCTTATCCACTTGGCTGCTCTCTTCGGTTGGAGTTGCCTCTTAGGCCTGTCTGTCTTTGCTTTGCCTTGGCGCCATCTTAGTCCGTAGCGGTTGCTGCCTCATCGGCCAATTTTTTGGCTTGACGTTGAAGGGAAGCGCCTACTTGATCACCAAATTTTTCTCAAAACCTTTTTGAATGGTTTGCTGGCAGCTTCATGGGCTTCCATGTTGAAGCGGGTGACCAAGATGGGCATGGGCTCGGCCACCTTTTCAAGAATGGCGGCGGTAGACCCTTGTCGCTTGTTCTCGTATTCGATATACTAACGAAAAACGAGGTCGTCTTCTCCTTGGCCACTTGTATACAACTCATCTTCTTTCAAAGAAGAGTTGATATTTGCATCATCCCTTAAAAGGGCATTGATGAGTCTGACGAAGGGGCGTTTGCAAGTGGGGTTGTTCTTGGCTTTCTCCACCCACTGCTTTAGCTCGTCAAAGATGATGACCCCCCAGTTGAGACGCAGTTGAAGGAATACGGCTCTGGTCAATTTGATTTGTTGGGCCGTAAACATGTCATGAGCTCCACTTTTGAATAGGAGCCCCTTGTCTATAAGATGGGTGCGATTAGGCGTCGAGGGAGCAAATTTGGAGCATTTTCCCTTGAGGCTCCATTAGGGTGTCTACTCCCTCATGGCTTCCGGGCATACATAGCCTCGGCCATAGTTCTTGCAAAGAGCTCCTCCGTAATGTGCGCCTATGATAGTGGCGATAGACTTAGCGGAAATGGAGATAGGGCGGCCCCTAATCCATCCTCGAAGAACACTCGGGCTCATGAGTTCCATCCTCGATAGAATTCTTACGCTGAAGATTGCTATAATTTACGTCGTTGAGGCGAGAAGGGGTAGAATCGAGGCGTCCATGTCTTTGCAAGCTTTGGCCGGCGGCTATAGAGTTGATTGTGAAGGTCAATGCACATTCCAGGAATGTATAGCTTAGGGTCGAGAGGAATTATAATGTCATGAGCGGCGGGAAAGGTGGGGAATCCCGGAAGGTTGATGTCCAAACTGGGAGGAATCTCAGTTTCCGGATTCAAACTCTTTCATTGTTGCGCTTTGATTTTGAAGTTCTTGCTGAAAGAAAAAAACAAAATAAAAATTAGGGCTTTTCATCTAGACAACTTAAACAAGCAGGAATTTCAAAGTTTTCTAAAATAATTGAAATTTTCGAATCGAAAACTTGAAACCCTAGAATGTTTAGAGAAACCACACTCGAGAAAAGTATAACAGAAGTTTTCTTAAGAATAAACGATGAATATACAAAAGCATTGTTAGAATTCAAGTTTGTAAGAACAACAATGGCGAATCCTTTGTATAAACTCGAAAAATGACCGTTTGAATTCCAAAACAATTTTAGATAATGAAAGTGAAATGCAGAACAGTACATAGTAAGTTTCGAGTAGAGTAGAGAGGAGCGTACCATTGTTGATGATGAGAAGAAGAAACAAGAAGAACTTGAATTTGCAGAAAGTAGTTACACATGAGAGAGAGAGAGAGAGTAGAGAGAGAAATGTTTTGTCAAAGGGATTCGTAAAGTTTGGCAAATGACGGTTCAAGGACTATTTAAAGGCGAGAAAATATCAGTTTTGAAAAGCGGGAACTTAAGATATTTTCTTAAGTACCAAAATTTTATCCTTGACCCACTTTATTGCTTTAGAAACCTCTTTAGCAAAAAATAGACTAAGTAAAGAGTACTAACCTTTAAGTCTTCGGTAAAGGAGAACTTACGTCTTCGATTAGTCTAAAGCGAGTCTACGGTATGAAAGAAACATTAACAAAATATTAAACTTAAGCGGTAGGATCAATCATACCAAGATTTCTCCTTAAATAAGCAAACTGGTGGCATCCGGTGGTTTTGTGAGAATGTACGCCAATTGATGCTCGGTTGGAGCGTATTCCAAGCGATGTTACCTTTTCCACATGATCTTTGAGGAAATGATAACGAATATCAATGTGCTTTGTCTTGGATGCATCACGGATTTTTGGAGGCGAGATAGGCGATGTGTTGTCACACATGATTGGGCGGTTCGGTCTTGATGTTGTAGTCCACTAGTTGTTGCTTCATCCATAGCGGTTGAGAGCAACATTTGCAGCAATGTATTACGCTTACGTGGTTGAGTTGCAGCGATCCTTGTTTCTTGCAAGACCATGAGACAAGTCTGTTTCAAGAAATTGACAAGTCCCACTCCCAGTGGTGCTTCTTTCGCTCACTTTGCAGTGCATAATCTGCATCGAGTATCCAACTAGATTGAAGTTGTTGGATTTGGAATACCAGATGCCAAGATTTGTTGTTTTTGAAACATATCGATGATACGTTTGGCGACAAGCAAATGTGACTCCTTTGGATCGCACGAAATCTAGCACAAACACAAACAACAAACATAATGTCGGGTCTACTAGCGGTAAGGTAAAGAAGTGAACCTATGATTCCTCGGTACTTGGTCATGTTCTCTTGCTTTCCCTTTTCATCTTTGTCAAGATGGCGGTCGGTAGACATTGGAGTTTCAAATCCTTTGGTGAATCAAGACCAAACTTCTTGATTAGTTCCTTTGCATATTTGGTTTGGTGATGAAGATTCCGTCGAAGTCATTGTATCTGGATCCTAGAAAATAGGTAAGTTCACCCATCATGCTCATCTCGAACTTGCTTTGCATCGGCTTCTCGAATCTTTTACATAGGCTTTGGTTAGTTGATCCAAAGATGATGTCGTCACATAGATTTGTACCAGAAGAGAATGGCCTTTGTGCTTGAGGATGAATAAAGTAGTGTCGATTCTTCCTCTCACGAATCCTTGTTCAATTAAGAACTTGGATAGAGTTTCATACCAAGCTCTAGGAGCTTGCTTCAAGAGAGCTTTCTTGAGTCGGTAGGCGTGATCGGTTGTATGCGAGATGACAAATCACGGAGGTTGTTCCACGTATACTGATTTCTTGAAGATCACCATTCAGAAAGGCACTCTTAACATCCATCGATACACTTTGAAGTCCATGAGCGAGGCATAAGCTAGAAAAGTCGATTGCTTCTAGTCTAGCAACAGGAGCAAAAGTTTCATCAAAGTCAATTCCTTCTTCTGTCGGTAGCCTTGTGCAACCAATCTAGCTTTGTTTACGGTGACATTTCCATCTTCATCTCTTTTGTTTAGAAACCCACTTGGTGCCGATAGTGGATGATCGGTCGGATCGGTCTTTGAACTAAGCTCCACACTTTACATCTTTCAAAGCGGTTCAGCTCTTCTTGCATAGCTTCAATCCGATTATGATCTTCGATAGCTTCATCAATCTTCTTTGGTTCGAGTTCGATACAAATGCATAAGCAAACATAGTTTCTTCTCGAACCTTATTTCTGTCTGCGAACTCTGTGTTGAGATCACCAATGATTTGAGAAATGGGATGATCTCTTGCTTCAATAACGTTGGAGGAAGATCACTTACGGTGGTTCTTCCTTAAGAATTCGGAGTTTGGTTGAGAAGGAGATTCACCAAAATCTAGTTAGAAGAGATAGGATCTTCAAAACCTTCATTTTACGGTGAACAAGAAGGATGAGTGATCACGTAAAGGTGCTTGGGGTAAAACAGAAGAGATGGGTTCGAGGGTCAACGAGAAGAGTTGTTATCGGTATCGGTAGAGGTCTAATCTCTGGTGAAGGGTTAGCGGTACTTGATGGGTTCTGCGTTCTTGTTTTCGATGAGGAGTGGAAGTAGATCTTTGTATTTGTACTGTCTCATCATTATCGAATCATTAGCAACGTTCGGACCTTTCTAGGCTCTAACAAGTCATATTCATCAAAAGAAACATGCACGATTCTAAGATTTTTAAATTAGATTTCTTGAAAATGCGAAATGCTTTTGAATGTTTGGAATACCCCGAGAAAAATTCCTTCGTCGATTTTGCATCAAATTTTCCTCTATATCTTTTCCATTATAAAGAATAAAACATTTACATTAGCCGAAGATTTTAAGAAATCCTATGTTTGAGGATCTTCCTCTCCATATTTCATATGGGTTTTATTATGAAACTTGTTTACCGAGGATCTATTTTGGGTAAAACAAGCGGTGTTATTGCCTACGCCCAAAATACTTCGGAAGTTTAGCTTACGCGGCATTGTTCTAGCAGCTTCAATCGGTGTTACGTTCTTCAGTTCGGCTACACCATTTTGTTGAGCGGCCGGAGAAGTTGTGGCCGATCCCATGGTCATCGCGGTATTTTCTACACCATTGTTTTTGAATTCGGTGCCATTGTCGATCTTATGTCACAAATGTCTTCAAGCTTTTGAGTTTGAAGTCTTCTAAAAGTGCGGTGACTAGATCATGCGTTTCATCTTTAGATGTCATAGTTTCAATCAAGTGAATCTAGAGTAGTCATCAACTACTACAAGTGTATACTTGTCTCGAAAATCTTGTGTTGTAATAGGTCCAAAGATCCATATGCGAGAAGTTGAAGAGATGCATTTGTTGATAAAGCAGAGACTTTCTTTTGAAAAGGAAGACTTGGAAAGTTTTCCTAGTTACAAGCTTTAAACTTCTTTCATGATCGGCGGAACACCGTAGGTAGACCTTCACTTGAAAGTTACTTGCAATCTATAGAAAAAAGAATCAAGTAGCGGAGAGACCTTCAAGGAAGTTGTTCAGTGCGGATAAGGACTACCGTAGACCTTTACGAGATTACTAAAGTTACTGCTGTAAATGGATAATAAACAATGAAACTAAGCAGGTTCAAAATAGACAAACGGTAGAAATAACACAAGTATTTTGGGATGGTTCGCACTATAATGAGTGCTCGTCCACCACCAAAGCGATCAACCTTGGATTTAAATTGTGCACTATGTTTTCCACTTAGATCAATTACAAAGAATATCACTAATGGATCGTGTACAAAATATTGACTTGTGTTTGGGTCTAGGGAATTAAATATACGTAAATACAAGATATTTAATTAGATGTTGAATATAGTTAATGGAAGTTAACAACAAGAAGAAAAACAATAAATGTTGATGAAGCGACTTCTTGTTGTTGTGAGACTTCTAAGATGCTGTTAAGGATCTATTGAATGCTTGAAATTTGAAAGACTTGGAGTTATGAAGTTTGAGCAATTCTTTAAGTGTTCGATTGATTACATGCGATTGTCTTTTTGTTCCGGTCTTCAATAGCGTATTATAGCGGGTGCATTTCAAAAGAATCCGTTGGAAGGGCGAACTTCAACAACTCTATTCATAAATGCATGGCCATCGATCAAGAATTTTGTCTTCACAGATATCTAGACGAGATAATCATTTACGAGATCTTCAAAAAGGTGGGCGATTTGGTGTCGAGATCGAGAGTTGTAGCGAGAAAGTAGGGGGCGATGCGCTTTTTCACGCTTTCAGCATTCGGGGCGAAAAGTCTTCTGCTTTTCGGAAAGAGCTTTCGCAACAGCATGTCAGAGAATGTCTTGGATATAATTCAAATAATCATATTGGAATAAGTTTGAATTAATCCAATAAATCTTTCTTGGATAGAACCGTCATTACAAGAGTAGGTGGACTGAGGTCTAGATCTTAACCTTTGGCGAGTCTTAGGTGAAGGCTGTGAAGAGGTCTTCATTTGAACTGAAAAGTCCTATAAAAACTATACAAGACAAAAGTTGCCATGCTAATCGTCACGCCTTTCGATTAGCCCTGAAGTATAAAACTAATGTAATGTCTTGATCGAGATATAAATTGACATAGAATCAAAAAATAATAAAAATTAAAAAACTTCTACCATGAGAATTGAGATGTCTTAATAAAATTAAACTTGTCTAAATCAAATGTGATAAAATCTATCTGATATAAACCAGTTTTGTAAGTAAAAAAATGGTAAATAAAAAATAAAAAAAACTTTTACCATGAGATTTGAGGGGTTTTAATCAATCGAAACACGTCTAAATCAAATATGATAACATCTATCCACACAAAAAAATTTACCATGAAAATTTAGAGTACTAATCAAGTGAAAAACGTTAAAATCAAATATGATAAAATCTATCTAGCTAGTATTAACAGATTTTGACAACAAAAATGGTAAAAAAAAAAAAAAACTTTAACCGTGTATAAAGGAGACACCAGATTTAAAATCCATCTGATTTTAATTTTTGGCAGGAAAAAAAAAGAATTTATATAGATATATTTAGTACCATATGCATGGTTTTAATAGTTTTTTTTTTGTTTGCAAAATTTGTTTATAATAACATGATTTTCTAAACTTTTAATAAATAATTAAAAAAATTTAATTAGAATAATTTGGAAAAAAACGAAAAATAAGTTAAATATTCAAAATTGATCATATAGTCATGTAATTGAATGATTAAAATCTATGATAATTGATAAAATTTATCCGTAAAAAAATAATATCATAAAAATTTGGAATCCTAATCAAGTGAAGCGCGTTTTAATCAAATGTTATAAAATAATATATCATGCATTAATCGATTTTGGCAGCAAAAAATGGTGAAAAAAAACTTTTACCATATATAAAAGAGACACCGGTTTTAAAATCTGTCTGATTTTAATTTTTGGTAGGGGGAAAAAAATATATATATAGAGAGAGAGAGAGAGTACCGTATGCTCGATTTTAATAGTTTTTTTTGTAATTTTTTATAATAAGATGATTTTATAAACTTGTAATAAATAATAATAAAAATAATTTGAATAATTTGAAATAAAAATAAAAATAAGGTATTCAAAATTGAATGTATGAATAGGTAATTGAAATATTAAAATCTAAGAGCAAGGGTAAAATCTATCTGCAAAAAAAACTTTTACCATGAAAATTTGGTGTCTTAATCAAGTGAAATGCTTCTAAATCAAATGTGATACAATCTATTATGGTACCAATCGATTTTGGGAGCAAAAATTAATTTAAATTTTTTTTTTACCATTTATAAATGAGGCACCGGTTTTAATTTTTGGTAGCAAAAAAAAAAAAAAAAGAAAAAAGTTACAACTTCACAAGAGGGTGACACGTGGAAGTACAAAATTCCTTTAAAACTTTAAGTGTTCAACAGAAAGTCGTCATGTGGTAGCAACGCCTTCTATTCTAATAATAGTCAATAGATAATTAATAGATTAGAAATTAGTAATTAATAATTAATAAATATAGATTAGTGGAACAAATAACATAGAATTATCCCGTGTGGATAATTTGTATAAATTAAACATTATGAAAAATGAAAAGAGGTAAATTTAAAGAGTTTCGGTCAAATTAAACTTGTATAAATTACATATGATAAAATTTAGTTTAATTAAGTGATATTTGAAAAAAAAATTCGTAATTTTCTCATAAGACTATATCCTAAATATTTTTTATCTTATCAAATTAGTTTTAGGAATTTTGTCTTATCTAATTAGATTTATAATTTTTATCTTAAACTAATCGATTTTTAAAAAAGAAAAAAAACTTTTACCATTTCAAATGTGATACATGGCAGCATAGAATCTCTTTAAAACTTTTTGGTTTTCATAGAAAGCCACCAGCGGGCGATGGTTTATCTTTTAGTAATAGTTATAGATAGATACTAAATTTTGTTCATGTACAACATAAGTACATGTCGGTGACTAAAGTTAGCCGTTTTTGCACACGTCGATATCCCTAAGTTGGGTGTTCTTAAATTGTGGTCCATTAAGTGAGATAAGAGGGGTCGGATGGTATAAATTTAGAGTCATAGGGTCAAGTTATACCAAATATAAAAGATATGAGTGTTATGGCACATACATTTTTTTTTCCTTTTATGCTCCAAATCTTAATGGATTTTTTAAAAGGTTAATCGTATCATTGGTCCTTTGACTTTGGACCATTCCATATTAGTCCTTTAAGAATTTTTTTTGTAACAATTGGGTCCTAAAGTTTTCACACCTCAACCCTTTTGATGGATCTCGTTAGAGAAATATCGCTAAGGTGCTAATGTGTCTCTCACGTGCCATTAGTAAGGGCTAAAATGAAATTTCTCAAACCTAACTTATATCACAATTTGCAATCGAGTCCCTAGGGTTTCAAAAATGACCAAAAGGTCTTCCTTCCCAAATCAATCTCAATCTTGATGGCTCTCTACATGCACACATTCTTGCAGAGCATAGTTTGGAAAAAGTTATGGGCTCGTATTCCACAACTTACAAAGGGATAAGGAGAAGAAGCTCTAGTCTCCCAATCCGAACCAAAAGTGTAGTGTGGTACAAGCGAAGGAATGCCTGAAGACTCTCCACCCTTCCCCTCTACATCCAACCTTCAATCATCTCCACTAGAACTTAACCTCATGTGCTCTGGATCGAAATCCGTTTCGCAATAGGGAAAAATATTACTTCCATCCACAATTGGTGGGACTAGAGTTAGGGATGGATTTTATCTAGAAAGCTCACCTTCGCCCAAGATCTGGAACTGAACAAGGAGGAGTCGACGCTTTTGGGATGCAACAACAAAGATAGCTGGATATATGTGTTTTATAAAGTCGATTAGAGCTGAGGAAACTTGTGAAATCCGATCATGTTGAGCTCCCTCAAACCGTTGAGTATGATTCCTCGTTAAAAACATTTGGGGAAGAAGACATTTTGGTCATTTTTGAAACCATTGACTCGATTGTAGATTGTGATATAAGTTAGGTTTGAAAAAAATCAATTTAGCCCTTACTAAATGCATGGCCAACTTAACGGTTTTTTCTCTAGCGGCATCCAATGAAAGGACAAAGCCGTGACAATTTGAAACTTTAGGACCAACTATTACAAAAAATTAAGGGACTAATAGTGAGAATGACCCAAAGTCAAGGGACCAATGGTGCGATTAATCCATTTTAAAAAAATCAA
>CM028380.1:127428256-127460972 GCA_013146195.2 Codonopsis lanceolata | reverse complement strand
GGTGCTTCTCACCAACCAGAAGAGAAGACCTTGTCCAAATTCCTTCAACCTCGACAAATTCAAAAGGTACTATGCGAGCTATTCTATCCAAATAGCTTGCTTCTCTCCATCTCGCTAGGTCCGAAAACCCGAAAGCATGCCTAGCAAAAAGTTAGAGCATAAAAAAAAGAATGATAAAAGAAGAAATAAGGGCTCGCTAGGTTGAAAACCCGAAAGGGCGGCCTAGGCAAAAGTTAGAGCATAAAAAAAAAGAAGAAATCAGGAGAAAAAAAGAAGAGAGGGAAGGCATTATTTAAGTCCTCGGCATACTACCTCCGGTCTTCAGCACACGGGAAGCTCGACTGACAGAAAAAAGGAAAACCACGACAGAAAGCTCACAATAAAATGCTAAAATATAAAATTTTCAGGTCCTGAGGTGCAACTTAGGAATATTTATTAAGACATTTAAATTATACATTGATTGCATGCACATATCTATCTATTGCATGTATCCCCCGTGTCTTCCCTGAAACTATCCCATCTTTTTGCGGCAATTTTAAGCCCTGTGGTGGTCCAATATCAATGTTCATGGCGTCCGCCTAGGGCCCATACTCTCTCCCGCGAGGCGCAGAAGAAGCTTTAGTCTCACCTGCGTGTGAGCCACCAGAGGTATCCTCCTCTTCATCATCAGCATCCCCGTTCTCCTGGGTAGCTGCATTGCTCGGACCGGCTCCATCATTCCTAAAAACAAGACTCCCATCCAAAGTGAGGAGGAAGGACGCCTCCCTCTAGCTCCCACGGATTATCCCTGCCTCGCTCGATGCTCGTACCGAGGAGGCTCATTGCCGCCACCAAAAGTCGTGCCCCATCCAAATGGGAGGGGGAGAGCGACTACTCCGGTTCCCATGGGTTATCTTTGCGCGTTCGGCCGAGTTGCTTAATCTACGGGGTGCATTGCTGGGACCCGCAGTATTCGATCCAGGAGCTGTTCGGGCATCGAGACCATGTACCCGCCTGAACTCCGCCTCCAAAGCCTGAGGGACGACTAACCCCGAACTGTCAATATCCTCGCCTATCTCCATCAGGTGAGCATCTATCCCGTTAGTAACATGACGGCCCAGCAAGTTCCTCAATCCGCGCCTGATAACGCGGGACGGCCCCTCGGTAGCCACCATTATCCATGTCAGATACCCATGGGAAAGAAGTATGTAATCAGCAAATGGATAGGCTACCTCCAGCCTCTCAAAATCCCGTTGCCACATACCCTGAATAGTGGCACCCAAGTCCTCGTCATTATTCTCAATCTCTAAATATACAGGACGAGTTGGGTCCGGGATCAGCTGCTCTCTCCCGAATTGGCGCAAGATCCGGTCAGGCCTATAAAAGGAGGTCCGCTCAATACCCAACATGACCACTTGGTTATACTCAGCCGAAGACAGAAGAAAGCGTCGGATCTGCCAATGATGGATCATCCAGATTATATCCATGGAGCCCCTGCAGTAAAAATGCTCAGCCCAATCAAATTATGAGTAATTGGTCTGAGGAAGGTGACCACGAATGCCATAAAGCGCCAGGTCATACGGTGCTCCATGTGGTACGGGAGCCAGGACCCAAAGAAAATGCTCCTCCAGCCACATATGGAGCAAAATGGGGCTACCGGTAGGGAATAACTCTTCACCGCCAGCAAAAGCATTCAGGCCCGCGAAGGTCTCCGCCAAAATCACCGGAACAATGTTCAGTCGGTGATCTCGACCCTGCAATGCAAGGTCAATGACCCGCACGTCAATAAATCCGGGTTGACCCACCAACAAATATCTCCCTACTAGGCAAAGGAAGAGTGCAAATAGCCTACGCCGCAGATAATCTACGTCATCCTCCCTGAATTCTGTGAAGGCCCCAGGGAGGACAGTCAAATCAAAGGTTACTCCATCAAAGAAACCTGGAGTAGCATTGCGGGTAGTGCGGAATAGCTCCCGGATGGCCATGTATGGACGCCTCCTGTAAGAAGGCACTGTGATCAGACGAGAAGGTGCCACCCCCAGCATTGCACATAATTCTTCAAAGGTGGGGCACATTTCATTCATGCCAAAGTTAAAAAGATGGTCTTGAGGAGACCAAAACCTGGAGGCTCCCCTCAGCATGTCCCAGTTTATAATGACATTCCTCCAGGACAATAGGTATCTAAATCCAAAGATATGATCAAACCAATCTCGATCGTCTGATCGCAGGGAGAGGATCCAAAAATCCAAGGCATTCTCATAAATTTCTATATCTAATGCCGTATGAATGCATGCGGCCATTTGTAAAAGAGATGCAAGGGATTATAAGGAAAAAGAGGTGACGGCTGAGCAGAAAAGAGCTTAATAGTTGTGAGAAGAAAGAGCAGATGAGCTTGTAAAGAGGCAGCCCAGTCTCCGTCCGTTTTTATACCGAAAATTCAAGAAACGGACATTTCTGAGCATAGTACGTGAATAGTGTTGAACAGTGATTGCACAGAAGAGACTCATGGCGCCACCATATGCCCCTCCTGGCGCCGCGCCAAGCTCTCCATTTGGCTGCGCCAACTTCCCTCCACTGCTCCCCGAAAACTGCCTGGTATCCTGGTTTTATCCGCCCCGACCATCAACTGCTGATGTGTCTAGTCACAAGAAAATGGAGAAGCTAGAAAGCGGGCTATAAACACTACCAATGGCCCTTATATGCCGAGGAAACGGGGGAAGGCGGCTTGCCTCTCCCTTCCTCCGTATCACTAGAAAAGCCCGCTCCAATCTGAAGGTGTATTCTTATAAACTCCTTTTTTCCAAAAATACAGCGTGCCATTACCTTTAGATATTTGGTATAACTTTATTTTTTGTGTGTTTGAGTCTGCATGTATAATATTTTGCATCATATAAAAATTATATTGCATTGTATAATAAATGTTTGTACATGTTTCTTTCGTATATATATAAAGACTAATAATCGCAGGCACCCAAAGCTAATGTGCTCGGGACGAATGGCTCCTATCAAGGCCACCACCCATGACCCAAGGACCCGTTGTGCCACCAGCTCTGTACACTCGACCTCTGCCCCGGGCACGGTTCGACCCGACATCCGCGTCATCGTCATCACCATCTCAATGTCTGGTCTGCCGCACTGTGCTGCTTCCCCTGCAGGAAAACTCGTCAGCAAGCTTCTGATAAAGCTTGCTAATACTGAAGAAGCCCCGCAGCAGCTTCTTGTAGGTAGACACGTTCACCTAAAAGAAAGGAAAGTGAGACAACAAAAAGAATATATTAGTCTCCAAAAAAAAATAATAAAATAATAGACATGCATAAAAAATGATTAAAAAATGTGTGCATGATGAAAAGAAAGAAAAATAATAAATATGAAGGTAAATGTGTCCACCGAACGGGCCTGCTCCGGGACCCGACGTTCCTCAGGGATCTCGACATCTGGAAGAACCTCCTCTACCATATGACCGCCCCACTGATACTGGAAGGTGGAGAAGACATCATCAGGCTCAGTGAACTCCAGGTTCTCGTCGAGAGATGAAGTAGAAGGCCCTGGTTTGGCATAGGCATCAGAATGCCGTCTGGGCGCGGCAGGAGCAAGGAAAGGAGGATGCAGCACTATCCTCAAGAATTCCTCATACGCCATAATCGGAAAATCTGTCGCTGGCATGAGGAATTTCGACAGGTACTGATATATGTTCGTCAAATGATCGGGCTCTATCACCCAGAAGGGAGGCCGAGGAGGCACCACTTGAGGTACTAAAATAGACTGATGCTGGCGATTAACCCGCTTGCCCATGTATAATGAATCCACCATAATGGATACCATTAGTATCTGGCAGCGGCTCAATCCCAATGCAACAACATAATTCCCCTCCAGGCCCTCCCGAGGAAGGAAGTGCACCGTACCCGGACTTGAGCTGGTGATCCGCTCCTGTATTCGTTCCTTCCTTTTACAACCACCGTCCTGGGTTAGCTGAACCCTGTTCTCATCGATATACTGGCGCAGATACGGCGGCTGGTGGACACGCTGAAGGAGAGGACCCGGCGTGAAATGAAAAAATTAAAAAGGCCAGACGTGCAAAGAAAATTTTTTAAAAAAATGTTATCAGCAATAATAAAAAAAAGAAGAAATGTATGCTGCAA
The DNA here is from genome assembly GCA_013146195.2 of Codonopsis lanceolata. Classification (NCBI taxonomy): domain Eukaryota; kingdom Viridiplantae; phylum Streptophyta; class Magnoliopsida; order Asterales; family Campanulaceae; genus Codonopsis; species Codonopsis lanceolata. The sequence goes on along the minus strand of CM028380.1, from coordinate 127,456,854 downwards.
AAATATATATATATATATATATATATATATATAAGAGAGAAAGAAAAGCAGTAAAAGCAGCAAAAGACATATACCTCCTACGCCGGGGCAAATCCATTCAGGGTCGACAAGTCATTCCGGCAAGCCCTGTCCATGGAAGCATATAACTCGGCCAGGCCCGCCTGTCCCCGGTCATAAGAAGGGATCCGCCCAAAATCAGCCAAGCAAGCCAGGACGGAAACCCGCAGGGTGGTAGAAGAGTTGGCAAAGAGCGGCGTGCCAAGAAAGAAGAATAAAAATGCTCTAACCACTCGAGTCACAGCAGCCATGTCATTTGTTTAAGACTCCGCCCTGCTGAGAAGCCAGCGTCGCACGCTGCCGATAAAGATCTCGTCCGTCGATTTGAATTTCGGCTCGAAGCCCAAGAGTTCCACCACCTCCTCTCGACGCCGACGGAGAATATAGTCCGGGGCCAGAGTCTCCCCGATACTGGTAGGGAGGCCAATAATGGCAGCGAAGTCACAAGGGGTCATGGTCGCCTCCCCCCAGCTAAAGTGAAAGGTGTAGGTGGTGTCCCACCAGTAGTCCTGCAGCGCATCAAAGATCGACAGGTAACTTGTGAAGGGACGGAAAGCATGGAGAAAAGTGCTAAAACCAGAGCCCTCCACCAGGACCTGTGCCACCTCGGACAACATGTGGTAAATGTCCATCACGTTGGTGCATGAGGCCCGGACTCTCTTGAATGACCTGCGAAACTGAAAAAGAAAAAAGGGGAAAAAGGTAAGTCCACTATCTTTATTTTCTTCGTAAAAAAAATTTTTTTAACAATAATAATGAATGTGTAATAATAAATAATAAACATGTTGCATGCATTATATTTCATGAATTATAAAATTACAGCATGTTAATTTCCTGTGATGTAAAAAAATATATGTATAAATATATGTAAATAAACATTCAGTTTCCTTCATAAAAATAAAAATAATACAAAAAACATGACAAAAATGACAAAAATGACAAAAAAAAAAAAACAAAAAAATGTGTGTATTTCGAAAGTATATGTTGTATTCTTTTACATCCTTTTAATAAATAAAAATGCATTTTTGTGCATTTAAATATGTATTCTAGCAAAAAAAAACAAAAAAAATGAATGATGAAAAAAAAAGAGAGAAAAAAGATTATATGTGTTATTTTACATCTAAATGATTACTTTTTGCATCTTAGGCATCATAGAAATACATTTTAAGCATATGTACTGCATTTTTGCATTATAGTATGCATGATAGAACAAAAAAGTGCCCATGCATCATGTTAGTAAGCATCCTATAATTTTTCTGCATTGCATTTGCATCAAATCAAGTAGTACTTGCATCCATCATTTGCATTTATTGTCCAATAAACTGCATTAAGGGTGCGCTAAAAGAAAATAAAATACCACCAATCATGAAAATAAATATTCCTATGGCATTTATTATGTTCCTGCAGCATGAGCATGCATGAAAAATAAATTCTATGGCATAAAACATATCTGTTTTGTCATGTATTCATCCGGAAAATATGTCCGAAAATGTGTTCAGAAAAATTTGAATTGTATTCCGAAAAGTCCGTTTCATGAACATATATCATGCAAAAATGTGTTTTAGCCTAGAACATGCATCATATAGATCCAATTGCATTTATAGTATAAATCATGCATATTAGGGTCAAATAGTGACCACTAGTTCAAATCATGCATCGCAAGAATAAATTACATAAATTTCATGCATCATTATCTAATTGCATCATTTAGACATAAATAGGACATGCGTAAGCATTATTAATAAAGTCAAGAGTGCTCCAAAAGTGCCAAACAGTGCTAAAATCTAGCAGATCTGAAGTATATCCAGGCAAATCTAAAAAAGAAAGAAACTTACGGAAGTAGGTGGGAGATTGGACAGATGAGTGTCCCGATCGCGAAGAATGTTGCCCCAGTCGTCCATAGAGTACCGGTATTTGAGTTTATTTCGAACCAAAGGAGGAAACTATTTCCTCCTTTCGCCAGATTCTGGGTGCATAGGTGCTTTCCCCTTCCTGGATCATGAAGAATATGTCATTTGCTAGATAAAACACTCGAGTTGGCAAAAGAAAATTGAGAAAAGGAGCGAAAATAAGAAGAAAACAATAACAAGCAGCAATGGCGTCGAAGCTGCGCAGCAAATAAAGAAAGAAGGAAGAAGAAAGGAGAAGTAGCTCCCTTTCCCCACTCCCCCGTCAATAATAAGGGGAGGAAAAAGGAATTTTTCCTTTTCCCCCCTCCGAAGTTTGAAGCTGCGACACTTAAGTCCTCAAGTTCCAAAAATTCCAAAATGGCCCCTAAGCTTGACAAAGAGTTAACAAAAGTAATTTTGTTAACCAAAATTGACGGCCATCTACCCGAGGACAAAAGGAAAAGTGATATCCTCGGCACATCAGCCGCGAAATAAGTAGAAAAGCCAAAAAATTCAGGCGGCGAAGGTAAAAAAAAAAAAGAAAAAAAAAAGAAAAGGAAAAGGAAAAGAGAAGTCCCTAGCTTGAAGAAGCGAAAGTGGCAGAAATGTCAAAATCAGCTGAATCCGCAGCAGCCACCCAAGCACGAAGAGGTAAGAAAGGTAAGGTATTTTTGTCCTAACTCCAAATAAATAAATAAAGATAATAAAAGAAAAGTCTTTAAAAAAAAGAGTTTTGTTTTTCAAAAATAAAAATAAAAGAAAAGTCTTTTTCAAAAGAATTTTGTTTTTCAAAAACAAAAACAGAGGAAAATTGAAAAAACAAAAAAAATAGGAATATTTCAAAAAAAACAAAAAAAGAGGAATATTTCAAAAACACAAAAAAAGAAGAATATTTCAAAAAAAGAGGAATATTTCAAAAACACAAAAAAAGAGGAATATTGAAATAACAAAAAAAAAACAGAGAGAGTGAGAAGAAAGGAAAGGAAAAAGAAAGATCTTTTTTGCCGTATTTGGCGACAGATTTTTGTTAGTCTTATACAGTTTTCGAAAAACTTGAAGAAAGTTCTTTTTTGCCGTGCTCGGCGACAGATTTTGATCGGTCGAGTGCAGTTTTCGGGAAATTTGAAAAATTTTCTTATTGTGTTTGACGCCAAGGTATTGACCGGTTGAGCACAATTTTTGAAAATGTCTCTTAACATATTTCGATAACAAGGTATTGACCAGTTGAAATATGGTTTCTGAAAAACTTTAAAATCTTCATACCGTATTTAACGGTCATTTTCGACCGTTTGAATACGACTTTTTCGAAAAACATGAAGGCAAAATGTTGAGGAACGTCTTTCCCTTGGACGTCTACTGTTCCAGTCATCTACTGGACAAGTCCCTGCTGTTCAAGAATGGGGCCCACGATATCTTCACAACCCAACAGCTCAACATTTCAAGCACCATTCACCAGACGACTCACCTCAACTACGGCGCTATTATCTTCAATGAGCTTCGCAATTACATTGCTACTGTGAAGGACAGCCCCTACACCAAGAGGCCCTTTGTCCGGCTCATCAACTCCCTGCTAAGGGATACGGCAAAAATCAAGTCTGCCGTTAAGCCTGACAAGCTTATCAAGATGTCCAAGGACAAATAGCTGACTGCTGCCTTCATCAACAAATATGTTGAACATGAGAACAAGAGGAAGCAGCAAAGATGGCTCCCAAACATTGCTGTTGAAAAGATAGCAAAGCCCACTCCCATGATGGTCACGCGGTTCGACATGGACGCGTATGACAATGCTTGTGCAGCCATCCGTGCTGCCAAGGCAAGATTTCAGAAGGCAACCTCTACCGTTGCATGTGACATCCTGCAAGAAGCCCGAGAGCTAGCAGACGAGTCAGAGCATATGTAGAAGCGGCGAAAGGTTGCTCAAGACAGAAAGGCAACTGGTTTCTCACAAGATGAGACTGAAGTCTTGGCTGACATCTTTGCCAAGACCAAGGTTGATGCTGCTAACAAGGCTAGGCAGGAAGCGAAAACAGACGAGCTTTCAGGCTGAATGGATACGGAAGGAACTGAAGGCCAGTAGACGTGCAAAGTCTACTGGCAGCTCCTTTGTTGTTGCTGAACAACCACCTTCTCCCCAGCCATCCAATCCAAAAACCAACAACCTCCACTCCCCAGCCATCCCAAACCCCAAAACGCAAACCATCTTCTGACCAACCCTCACCATCACCCAAGCCTAAACGCAGACGATTGCGTAAAGTCTTACCGACCAAGCCACTAGCAGACCCTGTCATCTCTGCCGATGAAATAGCTGGATCTCCTATCCAGCCGCTGAGGCAGCAAAGGAAGTCTGCTGGCAACCAACCATCTACCCCTTCTCAAACCCATCCTACTGAGTCATCTACTCAGATAGATTCACCCCCTCCGGAAGAGTCTATCCCTCGTGAGGAGCCAATCACTCTTGAGGAGTCTATCCCTCAGGAGGAGCCTACCTGATCATCCACTCCAACACCTCTCTCTCCCTTCAACTATTCTCCAAACCCCTCTACCCCTCACTCACCCACTCCTACCCAAAACAACTCTGCCCTTTCAGAACCAAACCAACCCATTCCACTCATCCTAACCCCATGGTTTCCCCTCATCCTATCCTCTGTTGCCACGAAGTTCATCTTCGAACTTTCGTCGGTAACAGAACTCTTCGCCAAACCTGCTCCCCCTCCTCCACAACCTCAACCTATGAGACCAGAAGCCCTTTTTTATCCCCCTCCTTCCTTCTGGTTCGAACTAAACCCCTGCCAACCCCTTCCAATATATGTGATCATTCGGACACAGATATTGAAATCCTCCCAACCCCTCATTCATCCCCACCTTAATCCAATTCATCTTATACCCATACATTCCCAACACCCGACTCTTCTTCAATCTCCAACTCAACCACTCCCCCCTCCAGTAGCCCTTTCGGCCTATCAACACTGTCGACGCCGCCTCGTCTGCAGAAATTGAGAATATTCATGTAAGCCTCGACCCTTGTCCACCTCAACCGACAAACACAGAGATCCTAAGCCGCCTGTAGGACATATACAACAGACCGAGAGAACTTACCAGTATCTCCACAACTATTGCAGAGCTTGCAACTGCAACGTAAGGCTGCAGACAGGAGTGCCGCCATCCTCCGCCAATTCCAAGAGGATGTATGGACCAAGTTTAGAGAAATGAGGCACGAGTCTACCGATTTGAAGATCAACATGGAAGCTCAACGCAACGAGTGTGTCAGACTCTGCTCAACTCTCTTCTACCAACTCTTCCACAGCATCACCCTTCACCTGGGTCACGGACGCCCTCATGTTCTAGAACTCAACGATCACGCTCTCAATGCATCATATGATCGAATCAATGCTGAGCGCGAACGTGATCTGGCCATCACGGAGGAGAGACAACTAAGGTCTATGAACTGAACTCTGATGGAGGAGAACAACAGACTTCGAGAAGAACTTGACTACCGTTCTCGCTCCACCAGACAATCAACCTCTGCTAATGAAGAATACACCAGAAGAGTTGAAGAACTTAAGCGTCTACGCCAAGAAAGAGAAGCAGCTGACAAAGCAGTCAAAGGAAAGGGGAAAAGGCCTTGGTAGCTTATCTTTCTATCCCTAACTTTTGTACCTATCTTTTTTTTTTTTTTGAAAACTCTGTACAAATTAAACTTCTCGTTTGAAATACAGAAGTGCATTCTTTTCAAAAATATCTACTATTTAAATTCTTGTTATTTAAATTCATACATCTGCTTAGAATTTAAACATCCAGTTTAAATTCACTTGAACTATTTATCTCTAATCCTTGTGCTTGTTCTTTACATCTCTTCTATTGTAAGCACTTAGATTAGTTGTTACATTTGAGGTGTTTTGTTTTTTGATAGAGGCATGTCTGCTGTTATAAAACTTAGAAATATTTTTCTGACATGCTATTATCTATCCTAAAAAGTTTTCATAGCCCTCACTTGTAAGTAATGATGACCAGATGCAAATAGGAGGAGATTGTTGTTTCTCATTGTATCTTGATTTGCATTTGTTCATTCATTACATTAGGTACTATACTTAGTGGCTAAATGGGCTACGTACCAGTTAGCGTGACAATTGTGTATAGAACTTTGCCTTAGAATAGTTTTCTAGACTTCACAGTTTTCAGCGAAAGACTTCGACTGAAGGCTTCACCAACAGACTTCAAGCAGCCTCCAGCGGCAGACCTTGTCTGTACTCGGAAAGCATGACGTGTCCAGCTCTTCCAGAAACCAAGCTTAAGTGGATTATTTAATTTAGCTTTTAAATAGTTTGAATTTGAATTGAATCCATCTTTGAATCAGTGCTTGACTTCTTAGACAACGCCCCTCCAGCTTTTCCGAAAAAGCATGAAGACTTTCGCCTCCTGAATGTGGCAGAGCAGGTGCATAGTCTGACACAACCAAACTGTACCAACTACTGCAGGTCTGAAACTCTGTTTGTCTCCCTCCTGCCAGTCGCTGCACCTACTCCTCTTCATTCCTTAATCAGCCCCAGTTGAAGATGAAGTCAACAAAGCAGCTCCAAGCATTTAATGCAATTAACCTAATAGAGTTGTTACTCACTTCGTCTTCCCCAACGGTCTCAAAGGATGCACAGCTATAAATATAGCCATTAAAGACTGAAGAAAACAATGCTCCAAATCTATCCAACAATATCAAGCTTTATACTTAGTGCATTCAAGAGATCATTAACTGATCAAAGAAGTCCTCAACAACAATAAAAAGATCAGCATCAACTCTTAATCATTTACTTTTTTTTTAAGGAAAGCAAGGCGGCACCTGCGCAGATTTTATTAAAAAACCAAAATAGATACAAACAGGAGGGGGACAACCAGCCTTACCCAAAAAAGGGGGGACAAAGGAGCCTAACCTCAAAGACGGCAAAAGCCTACAACAATTACTTCCTAAAAGAATATAAACCATTATCATCTATGATCATAGCCTTCTGAACTGACGCAGGAAGAGATGATCTCGAGTGATACACCTGAAGGCCAACATAAGATGATCCACAAAAAGCCAGTCTATCAGCCACTCCATTTTGTTCACGAAAACCATGAGAAAGACCAAAATCACCAAGTAACATACGACACTCCTGAATCTCATAAGCAAAACGCCAAGGAACCTGCTGCATACGAACAATACCTTTAACTGCCACCAAAGAGTCTGATTCAACTAGAACATGAGGAAAACCAAACTCTCTACATAATCTGAGACCATACCGAAGGGCCATAATCTCCGCCATCATATTAGTGCCATCACCATAATTACAAGAAAAAGCCGCCACCATCAAACCATCATGTCTACGAATGATTCCACCCCCAGAACATCTACCCTGAATAGTAGAGCCATCAGTATTGAGTTTAACAAAATCCTTCGGAGGAGCCTCCTAACGCAACCAATGACCACGTTTAACAACAACCCTTTTAATCTCAATATGCAAACCTTGAACCGCAAGTTTATTAAAATTGGTCATATCAGTCTTTGGAACAAACAAAGACATCATATCCTGAAGCCCTTTCATAATACAAACTTTAATGTCGTCAAGAGACATGGAAATATTATCAAAAGTAGCCGAGCATCGCGCCTTCCAAATTTCCCAACAAACAAGAATGCAAATACCAATTTTACTAGCCCCAATTTGATTACGAATCGAAGCCGGAGAAATCCAGGTAGAGATTAAATGATGAATGGAAGAGTATTGATCTATCAGATTCAAAGGTTGAGCAAAGTGATTCCAAATAACTTTAGCTATATCAGAATCTAGAAGAAGATGTTCCAGAGTTTCTTGAGAAGGACGAAAGCAGCATCTACACTTAGAAACCATAGGAATTTTAAATCTATGAAGAGCTATATCCACCGGGACAGAAAAGGATTGTTTAGGGTGGAAGAGGCTCGAACTCTCGACCTCAGGATAACTCCGAAGCTATGAGACCTACGCGCTAGCCAACTGCACAACCTCCGCTTTCATACGGCAATTGTTTCTTAATCATTTACTTCTTATTGTTGTATTCTTTACTATTCTTCTGCACATTGAATATTCGGTTTATCCAGATATTCAATTTTCCCACCCCCAAACACAAGTCAAATTTTTGTACACGATCCAAGGTTGACTGCTTTGGTGGTGGACGTAGCACTCTTTATAATGCGAACCATCTTAAAATACATGTGTTCCTTACTTAGTGTTTTATCTTACCTTCATTATATTTACTTACTCCATTTATCAGCAAACTTAAGTAATCAGCTAAGTCTACCGGTAGTGCTTCACCATCGGACTTAGTATGTCCTCCTTATAAGTCTTCCGCTACTTCAATCTTCTTAATAGATTGCAAGTGCTTGTTCTAGGAATTATTACGAAAAGTTTTGAGTGTTAATAATCTATTCAACCCCCCCTTTCTAGCTTATTATTGTGCCCATTGGGACTAACTGATTTCCTCCTTAATTGGCTAGGTAACTATGGAAATCGAATCCCATAAGGATTCTACATCATAAGGGGCCTATAAATACCCCTCCATAAACCATATTGAAGGTACACATTCTTTTTTGAGTCTCAAACCTCTGTCAAATTCTCTTTTGACTTTGCCACACGATACATACTCTCACGCCGAAGTGGTTTCGTGAAACCAAGCCTTGCACTCCCACTAAGGTGTTTTCGTGATCTTAATCATGTTTAAGGAAGCAAATCAAGCCCAGATATCCTACTAATCACACGAACGGCCCAAGCTACATTTTTGTCACATCACACTCTAGGAGTCCACTTTCCAAAATTATTCTTACAATTTATATAATATTTCATCTTTACCCTCCATTTGTGTTGTAAGTATATTGTTTGTACTTAACTATTTTTTTAATTATTACTAATTTTAATGACATTAATATATCCCTTAATAATTAGATTTTTCAAATGGAGACTCTTTGGGTGGAACGGAGGGAGTATATTAGGTGTGAAACTGAAATGGCTCAATGAATTTGATGGTTGATACCAATCTCCCTGAATAAGTAGAAAAATTCAACCAACACTAGAAAAATCATCCAAAAATTAGTAGATTAACTTTGTTCGGGCACTTTGCTATTCTAACTAAGTGTATAACTTATCATCGAAAAAGAAAATTTTTCAATGCATTATTTTCGATGATAGAGAAACATGGAGGAAAGAGATGGAGATAATGGTGGATGCAATTGAATAACCGAAAGACAAATTGAGAGATTATAGAGAGAGAAAAACGGAACGAATTTGGAAAAGTAAGATAATGGGTTTTAGCATGGGTGCCAAAGTAGGCACCCATTTAGCCCATCATAATTAATGGTCTCTGTTATATTTATGTCTCAAATCCTTTTGGGATTAGGATTGATAAATTGTTAAAGGTTTAGGAGTATGTTAATCCTAATTAGTGAAGGATAATGTTTGTGAACATGTCTTATATAAGGGCATGTATATGCTGCATGGATAGAATGCCAAAAGACGAGTTTGCGATATAAAGCGAGACGGATGACAACGATACAATTGGTGTCGAAGGTTTCGAGGTCTTGGCATTGTTAGACAAAATAATGTGTGACTATTTTGGTTTGTGAGAGGTGTGATACTCTGTGGGATCTATTAGAGTAGAATGCCCGTCGTTCCAATTAGATTGGATTTTTTTATTCTACTTGTAAAACAATTTTATTGGAATTTATATTTAAATGAAGGCATTTATTTATCTTATATTTATATTATTAATTGTTTATAAATGTATGATAAAGTCCTTAAACCAATTTTAGCTATGGAGCATGGTTACGCATTTGATGGTAATCATGAAATATGCTTCTAGGATTTTGGTATTAAATTTGTTCTAAGTCGGTTGGCTTTTCAAGACAAGAACATTGAATAGCCTTGTGAGACTTATGCGTATGATGTATGCTCGTATGACGAGGATGTTGCATTTCATTAGCATTAGCGTTATGACGCAAGTACATATATTGCAGGTGCTTGTTAGAGAAACAAGTTCACTGAACATGACCCGTTGAGAATTCTTAAAAGGAAATTTTATTTGTCAAATTAAGAATTTTTCACGTTGCAATAATACATGATTAGTCTTCGGACTTGAGGCACGATGGTAAGCTTGTGTACATCATGTAACACTTTGATTTACTTTCTGATTGCTTGACAATCGCAAAGGGGTATTTTGGGTGTTGCATTGGTGTACATGGAGGTTAATCAGTGGCTAACATAGAATTCGACACTTGTCAGATGATAAGAGAATTTTCTGTGTTTTTCATAGTTCATGATTCGAAGACCTTGGCCATGCCATGATGAATTTGATTCATAAAGGAATCATTGGTACTTGAAATGGAATCACAGTTATTAAATCAATTGGATTTTGACTTATAATCAATATCCTAGATTTAATCGGGAAATTATATGTCGAAAGGACTGTACATGTATGCACTCGTAATTGAAATAGGTTTACTCGCTATTTCACCTATTGCTAGATATTCGTGCTACTTGCTAGGTGTTCCCACGATTTGTAGGTTCTTGAAATTAATGGGTTAATTTCAAGTATATTAACTAATTAAATTATTTAATATAATAAATTGTTATTCGTAAGTTACAAAATAGTTGTAAGCCTACAACTAGCATTAGTTGTGAACCTAAAGGGTCACACAGTAAGAATGGACGGATTCATTTGTTCAATAAAAGAATTGATCCAAGTTGTTGGACGCAGATGACTAGTAGAGATTAATTGATGGATGAAATTGATTTGATCGATTTAATTAAATATGGGCTTGGTCAATTAATTCAGATTAATTGATGGGATTTTTATTTTTATTTTTTTGAAGTTCAACCCAATATTTAATTAGGATCGTTAGCAGAGTCCGTCTAGTTAATTTGAAAGAAATGAGAAGAAGGAGGGGTAGTATTGCAAATATTAGATAAATGTTATTCTAATAAGGCAATATATGGTATTAATTGTATTACCATATTTTTCCACTAATGAATCTATATACAATTGTGTATACATTATATGTAGTACACATTAGGGTATTGATTGGTTGTAGAGTTAATATAATACATTATGGGCTTGTTTGGTAGTTGGACAAGGATAAGTAGTATTATTAACAATTAGTGTGTAATCATCACTTGTATATCGGGGTAATTTTGAGATTACAAATGTTAATCCCATTAGTGAGGCGCTAATAATACCACCCTCTCCTTGGTATTAATAATGAGGAATAATGACTTTATTCGGATAACTCGTGTTATTAGACCACCTATTACACCAAACATAATTAATCATATAACTAACTTATTAGAAAACATATTAATTTCTCTTTAAGAAAGAAAATGGCCACCACCATTAACTCTCATGTGAGTTATATTTTTCAAAAATGAATGAGTATTAAATACTTTTCATTTTTGGTAGATAATAATGGTCACCCTCCTTCTATTTGAATGTCTTGAGTTTTTATCTTTCTTTTTAAGAAATAGCTAAAAAAACATTCATCTTCTTAATCTTTAAAAAAAGTCAAGAATACAAATCTTGATTTATAAGATTGAACAAAACGAGTTAAAGTTGCTAGCGAAGTTTTGACTCGGTGAATTCATCTATTCGTGTGGACTAACTTTGGAGGAGGGACGTGTGGACCTCTACGAGTAAATTGGAATACGAGCCGACAATCGATTGTCTCTACATCTTCATCAACCGGAAGCTTTTGGAAGCGGTTTTCGGTAAGACCCAAAACCTCTGTTTTTATACTTGCACGATACGCGCGATCGTTAAATCGCTACATGGTTTTGGGGCTATCTTTTTGTATATTGTATATATTTTTTAAAAAAAATTAAAATTTCTGTTGCGATTAGCCCCGCAATCTAGCGAACCCGACAGATCGTATCAATCTTTGTAACCATTGTCCTAGGTAGGGTGAGTACATTAAAAACTCTCTATTGTAATTTCTCGTCGTTTTTAGTGAAGTTGTTGCTTGCCATGGAGTGGATTAAAACACGTAAAATCATTGAAGAAACCTTCGAGGAGTATGTAATTCCCAGTGTTTTGGCTGAGCGATCGTTCAATGAAGAAACCTTCAAGGCGTGCTACTACTTTTTACGCGGTAGCCCAGTGCTTGGGCTGAGCAACCGCTCAGTCCCGTTTTTTATGGTTATGCCGCTTTGTCTGTTTTTTATCCTTTTAAGAGTTTTAGGGTTTCTATTGTATCCATATAAATAGTTGTATCCCTAGCACGTTTGAAGGTGGAGTCTCTAATAAAATTTAGATAGTCCGTTGGCCCAATCTCTCTCTCTCTCTCTCTCTCTCTCTCTCTCTTCTTTGTGATTGATCCTATTATACTCTGTTAAATTGTTTGCTAGTCTTCCGCTGTGCACAACACTTTCTATTATCTAGTCATTATTCGTCCAAATACTTGGTGATATTATTTTCGAATGCACTACTAGAAACAGTGCCTTCAGCGACGGAATTCTTAGCGACGGAAATTTTTCGTCGCTGATTAGCGACGGAATTTTGCATCAGCGACGGAATTGACCATCAGCGACGGAATTTAGCAGCGACGAATTTTCCGTCGCTGAAGGCCACCTTTAGCGACGGAATTAAGCATTAGCGACGGAATTAAACATCAGCGACGGAATTTACAAGCGACGGAATTTTCCGTCGCTAAAGGTGACCTTTAGCGACAGAATTTTCCGTCACTAAAAATAAATTGAAAATTAAATTCTAATTAATATAAAATATCAAAAATATATGAAATTAAATTAAATTAATATTTGAAATGTTAATTTAATAATATAATATCAATAATTAAAATGATTAGCATCAATATAATTACAAAAATTAAAACATTCACATTACAACTTAACTTAACGTAACGTTAACTTAAATTGAAAGTAAATTAAAATAATATTTGAAATGTTAATTTAATAATATAATATCAATAATTAAAATGATTAGCATCAATATAATTACAAAAATTAAAACATTCACATTACAACTTAACGTAACGTTAACTTAAATTGAAATTAAATTAAAATAATATTTGAAATGTTAATTTAATAATATAATATCAATAATTAAAATGATTAGCATCAATATAATTACAAAAATTAAAACATTCACATTACAACTTAACTTAACGTAACGTAACGTTAACTTAAATTGAAATTAAATTAAAATAATATTTGAAATGTTAATTTAATAATATAATATCAATAATTAAAATGATTAGCATCAATATAATTACAAAAAATAAAATATTCACATTACAACTTAAATTAACTTAACTTAAATTCTAATTAATATAAAATATCAATAATATTTGAAATTAAATTGAAATTAAATTAGGTTAACTTAACTTAACTTAACTTAACTAAACTTAACTTTGTTTAACTTAACTTAACTTAGCTTAACGCAACGTAACTTAACTTAACTTAAATGTAACTTAACTTAACTTAACTCAACTTAACATAACTTAACATAACTTAACTTAACTTAACTTAACTTAACTTAGCTTAAAGTAACGTAAATTAACTTAACTTAAACGTAACATAACTTAACTTAACGTAACGTAACGTAACGTAACTTTTTTTTCTTTTTTTTTTTTAATGTAACTTAACGTAACGTAGCTTAACTTAACTTAACTTAACTTAACTTAACTTAACTTAGCTTAACTTAACTTAAATTAACTTACTTTAGAACAGATGACGCTTACCAACTGAACTACACACTCGGTGATATATCTTGGGTATTCTTATTTCTTTTTCTATGATAAAGTTCGATTTTTTGGTTGTACCAGGATAATGTTACGAGGATAATGTTCCGAGAATTTTTAATTGTTGATAAAATATTTAGAGTATCATCAATAACAATTTTCAGGAGTAGTATATTTTGTGAAACTTTGGTTAATATGTAATTAAGTTGACAAAGATGGACTCTGAGTGGATTGAGAAAGATCTATTCATCCTTACATCCACCAAAGTGCACTAACAGAAAAGTTTTTTTGGGGGGGGGGGGAACTAATGCCAGAGAAAGCAGTCACCAAAGCAATGAGTATCAAAGACCAAGCAAAGCCTTTTTTCTTTTTGATAAGAAATTTGATAAGAACAGAAAATTATATTAGACCATCAAAAGGAACAAAAGGGGGACGAGAGTTCCTTAGAATAAAATACAACCCAGAAGCAAAAATAAGAAACTCACTTGGTAGATATAGTTCCATAATTTTATTTTCTGTAACTTGCAAGTTCTATAGTTCCATAATTTTATCCTTTTTTTTTTAATTTGGGATTTGGGAGTGTTTTTCTTCCTGTCTACTTTTCCCCCCCTCATTTGCTTGGATGACTATTTATTTTCTTGTTTGAAGTTTTAATCAACTCTTAAGTTTAACTTTTGCTATGTAATTTTAGGTTTGGATGTTGAATTTGAGTTGTTGACTTGTTGGCTATTGCTATTTTTTTTGATAAGTGTTGACTTGTTGCTATTATATGTGAACTTAATTTCATATATTATCCTCATTTATAATATGCTTTGGAATTTGTTACAATAAATAAATATATATACTCCCTTTGTCCCCCCCAAAAGACTTACCTCTTTGGTTTCTTTTAAAAAATTAGTCCCATATCTAGTAACAGGATTGACTTCTACTGTTTGAGAATTGATTGAAATAATCTCACATATCTTAAACAAACAATCTCACTTTCCTTTCAATGATGTTCCATTGAGTCATGTTTTGAAATTTAAGTTTGCAGTTTTTGTGCCATTCTAGTTTACCCTGTATATGTCAATAAGAAAAGTTGGATACAAAATGGGGCGTATGTGATTCGGTTTGGTTTAGGCCAAAAACACGAACCAAACTACCCCCTATTCGTTACAAAATTTTCAAACCGAATCGAACAAGGCTTGGAACCAAATCACTTGGTTTGGTTTGGTTTTGTGGTTTATATAAATTATTTTTAATCAACTTAACCAATATTTACAATAACAATAAAAATAAGATTTTAATTTGGAATTAACATCAAATATTCAAAAAGCCTAAACCTAAAACTAAACCTAAACCCCAACCCTACCCCTATAACTTAAACCTTAAACCTAAACCTAAACCTAAAACTAAACCTAAACCATAACACTATCCCTAAACCTAACCCCAACCCCACCCCCACCCCCACCCAACCCCACCCCCAACCCTAACCCTAAAATGTAAACCTTAAACCTAAACCTAAAACTAAACCTAAACCATAACACTATCCCTAAACCTAAACCTAACCCCAACCCCCACCCCCACCCAACCCCCAACCCTAACCTTAAACCTTAAACCTAAACCTAAAACTAAACCTAAATCATAATACTATCCCTAAACCTAAACCTAACCCCAACCACACCCCCACCCCCACCCCCACCCAACCCCAACCCTAAAATGTAAACGTAAACGTAAACCTAAACCTGAACCTAAACCATAACACTATCCCTAAACCTAAACCTAACGCCAACCACACCCCAACCCCCACCCCCACCCCCACCCAACCCCAACCCCAACCCTAAACCCCAACCCTAAAACGTAAACCTAAACCTAAACCTGAATCTAAACCATAAACCTAATTCGTAACACTAAGTTCACTAACCTTAAACCTAAACCATAACATTATCCCTAAACCTAAACCTAACCCCACCCCACCCCCACCCCCACCCCAAACCCAACCCTAAAATGTAAACCTTAAACCTAAACCTAAAACTAAACCTAAACCATAACACTATCCCTAAACCTAAACCTAACCCCAACCCCCACCCAACCCCCAACCCCAACCCCAACCCAAACCCCAACCCCAACCCTAAACCCCAACCCTAACCCTAAACCTTAAACCTAAACCTAAAACTAAACCTAAATCATAATATTATCCCTAAACCTAAACCTAACCCCAACCACACCCCCACCCCCACCCAACCCCAACCCCAACCCCAACCCTAAAACGTAAACGTAAACCTAAACCTAAACCTGAACCTAAACCATAACACTATCCCTAAACCTAAACCTACCCCAACCCCCACCCAAACCCAACCCCAACCCTAAACCCCAACCCTAAAACGTAAACCTAAACCTAAACCTGAATCTAAACCATAAACCTAATTCGTAACACTAAGTTCACTAACCTTAAACCTAAACCATAACGCTATCCCTAAACCTAAACCTAACCCCAACCCCACCCCCACCCCAACCCCACCCCAAACCCAACCCCAACGTCCCCACCCCCACCCCCACCCCCACCCCAACCCCAACCCCAACCCCAACCCTAAACCTTAAACCTAAACCTAAAACTAAACCTAAACCATAACACTATCCCTAAACCTAAACCTAACCCCAAACACACCCCTACCCCACCCCCACCTAACCCCAACCCTAAAACGTAAACCTTAAACCTTAAACCTTAAACCTAAACCTAAACCTAAACCTAAACCTAAACCTAAACCTAAACCTAAATCTGAACCTAAACCTAAACCATAAACCTAATTCGTAACACTAACCTTAAACCTAACCATAACACTAACACTAACCCTAAACTTAACCCTAAACCCAACCCCAACCCCACCCCCAACCCCACCCCCCCCCCCCCCCAACCCCACGCCACCCCCAACCCCACCCCCAACCCCAACCCCAACCCCACCCCAACCCCATCCCCATCCCCATCCCATCCCCATCCCCAACCCCATCCCCACCCCCACCCTATCCCCACCCCTAAACCTAAAGGTCTTAATATTTTTTTATTTTTATTAAATGTTAGTGTGTAATTAAAATGTTATAATTCTATTTTTATATTGTAGATGAAATATACATGTTAGTTTGTATAGTACGTATGCTAGTGTAAATTTAGCGTATTAATGTTTAAACATCGATTTATGTACGTTTGTTAGCTGGGTAGCCATGTTGATGCTATGAAATCCATGGTTGTAGTTTAATTGATTTTGAAATTAAAAAAAAAAGATAACTTTATGTAAGTTTGGGGGGTGTTAGTGTAAATAGTAAGAAATAAAAGGGTGTTAGTGTAAATTTAGTGTATTAATGCTTAAACATCGATTTATATACGTTTGTTAGCTGGGTAGCCATGTTGATGTTATGAAATCCATGGTTGTAGTTTAATTGACTTTGAAACCAAAAAAATAATTGTATGTACGTTGAGGGGTGTTAGTGTAAATGGTAAGAATTAAAGGGGTGTTAGTATAAATTTAGTGTATTAATGCTTAAACATCGGTTTATGTACGTTTGTTAGCTGGGTAGCCATGTTGATGCTATGAAATCCATGGTTGTAGTTTAGTTGACTTTGAAACCAAAAAAGATAATTGTATGTACGTTTAGGGGGGTGTTAGTGTAAATGGTAAGAAACAAAGGGGGTGTTAGTGTAAATTTAGTGTATTAATGTTTAAACATCGATTTATGTACGCTTGTTAGCTAGGTAGCCATGTTGATGCTATGAAATCCATGGTTGTAGTTTAATTGACTTTGAAACCGAACAACATAACTGTATGTACGTTGGGGGACTTTGAAACCAAACGTGTTTACTTTCAAGCAACATTTATTTCATTTCTTCTCTTTCCATTCCTCTGGTTTAATACTCATATTGGGGGTGGGGGAAATAGGGTTGGACCATTTTTGTTATTATTATTAACTAATTGATTTTGGATAACTTGTACATGTTTAGGTTCATCCAGCAAAAAAAGCAAAGAAATGATGATTATGCCATAAATGTATTCCTATGGTAAGCTTCTATAGCTTCTTGTTTGATCATATGAAAACAATGACGTACTTTTTCTTGTTGATTTTTAATCAAAATAGTAATTTTACTTGGACAGGTTTTCTAGCTGATTGCCGTGAAGATGAAGTTTTTTTTGATACTCATGTCGTAGGATTTTATTAATTTTCTTTTTAGTTTTTTTATTAGATATAGTTTACATGGATTTGTACAAGTTTAAATTTACAAGTTAACTCTAGAAACAAGTTTTTGGTATTAATTGTTATGTATAATTTACATGGATTGTTGTAATAACATTTACAGTTTGATGTTTTTAAATTGGTTTTATATTATTGTTTATTTTGTGTCTTCAGTTTTGTATTAATTGTTATATTATCAGGTACAAAAATTTATAATAATAGTATTTTTGATGGTTTTTTTTAAAAATTTTTTTACATTATTAGCAACGGAATTTTCCGTCGCTGAAATTCAAATTTATTTAATTTTTAAAAGCCTTTAGCGACGGAATTTTCCGTCGCTGAAATTAAAATTTTATAAATTTTTAAACTCCTTTAGCGACGGAAATTTCCGTCGCTGAAATTGAAATTAAATTATTTTTTAAAAGCCTTTAGCGACGGAATTTTCCGTCGCTGAAATTCAAATTTAATTAATTTTTAAAAGTTTTTAGCGACGGAATTTTCCGTCGCTGAAATTCGATTTAATTAATTTTTAAAATCCTTTAGCGACGGAAACTTCCGTCGCTGAAATTCAATTTTAATTAATTTTTAAAAGCCTTTAGCGACGGAAAATTCTGTCGCTGAAATTCATTTTTAATTAATTTTTAAACGCCTTTAGCGACAGAAAATTTCGTCGCTAAAGGCTGCCTTTAGCGACGGAAATCGGTCCGTCGGCATCAGCGACGGAATGGCGACGGAAAAATTCCGTCGCTGGGGGCCTTTAGCGACGGAATTTCGCCTTTTGCGACGGAAAATTCCGTCACTAAAGGTCATTTTTCTAGTAGTGGAAATTTAATGGAAGTAATAACTTTAACTTGCGGCAAGTTAAAGTTAGGGATGTGTTGATCCAAACAGATCAAGAGATTGCTTTGGAAGGAAAGAAAGCAAACCCGACGATATGAATGATGAGGTATGGAAGAGAATTGATCAAAAGGCAGCTAGCACTATCTGGCGATGTTGTGCGGATAATGTTCTCTACAACGTTATCTCCAAAAAAAATCTGTGAAGACATTATGGGAGAAGTTAGAGAATCTCTACATGGGGAAATCAATGTCAAACCGGTTGTACCTAAAGACAGAATTGTTCAATTTCACGATGGACAAAGTTACGAATATTCATGATCACTTGAATTCTTTTAACAAGATACTTTGCAAGTTAACGAATATTAGTGTTAAAATTGAGGTTGGAGATCAAGATTTAATTTTGTTGAAGTCTTTGTCACCATCTTACAAGTATTTAGTTACTACTATTATGCATGGGAAAGATGCGCTTACTTTGGGTGAGGCACAAACTTCATTATTAACGGATGATTCTATGAATAATAATAATAATAATAATAATAATAATAATAATAATAATAATAATAATAATAATAATAATAATAATAATAATAATAATAATAATAATAATAATAATAATAATAATAATGTGTTGTTTATGGGAAGCAAAGTTAAACATGTTGGTAATTCGTCTCATCAAGGTTTAAGTGGTGGTAAGAAGAATAAGAAAACTTCCAAGCAAAAGTGTTGACATTGTAATGAGATGGGTCACGTTATTCGTAATTATTAAAATTTCAAGGATGAAGTGAAGAAAGAAATGAATTCTAATGCTAATTGTCACCTTTGATGAGGGTGATATTAGCAATGGAGAGGATAGTGGTGATGTACTCAATGTGACCGTAGGTGATAATCTACGGAATGAATGGGTCCTTGATTTCGGTTGTTCTATTCACATGTGTTCCAATAAAGATATGCTTTCTACTTACAAATGTGCAAGTGGCGATGTATTTTTAGTGGATGGTTCTTCTTGCAAGATTGAATGTGTTGTAATGAAAATCAAGACCAAGGTGGAGTGAAAACACTAACCGAAGTTCGGCATGTTCCTATCTTGAGGAGGAATTTGATTTATTTGGGTTACTTGGATTCGAAGGGGTGCAATTACAATGTTTGTGATGGAAAGATAAAAATCAATTTCGTGGTGGCTGTTTTCTCATGGGTGGAACAAAAAGGGCAATTTGTATTTACTAAAAACGGGTATCATTCAAGGTGAAGCTCATATTATGTTTCAAAGTGGCGGTGTCAAATTAAATATGAAGACTTTGGAAATATCTGATTTAGTAGTATTTCATGGAGCAAATTCAAGGGTCGCTTTGTGTTCGAAATCAATTCTAGACACCCATAGTGGGGTGCATGATGGGCAAGTAACAATAGGGATAAGCAATTGATGAAATTTGAGCTAAAATGGAGATTTGTTATATTTATGTCTCAAATCCTTTTTAGAATTAAGATTGATAAATTGCTAAAGGATTAGAAGTATGTTAATCTTAATCGGTGAAGGATAATGTTTATGAACGTGGTCTTTATAAGGGCATGTATATGTCGCATAGATAGAGTGCCAAAAGACGACTTTGTAATATAAAGCGGAAACGGACGACAACGATATAATTGGTGTCGAGGGTTTCGAGGTCTTGACATTATTAGACAAAATAGTGTGTGACTATTTTGGGCTATAAGAGGTGTGGTACTTTGTGTGATCGTATCAATCCTTTTAACCCTTGTTCTAGATAGGGTGACTATATTGAAAACTCTCTATTGTAATTCCTCATTATTTATAGTGAAATTGTTGCTTGCCTTGAAATAAATTAAACCACGTTAAATCATTTGTTTCCTTTTACTTTATTTTATTATATTTTCTATTATCTAGCAATTATTCGTCAAAATACTTGGAGTTATTATTTTCGACTGATTCACTTCCGTATTGAAGATAGAAACTTGGAATTTTTAATACAAAAATTTTCTCATTTTTATAACTGTCTCAAATGGGCATATTCATATGCCCCCACTTAAAATTTTGAGTATATTCATACCTATTATTTATTAGACAATTTAGGCAAATAAATGGCCGCGAGCAAAAATTATCCCCTACAATTACATATGACTAAGCAAAGAATATACGATCGAACTAACATCTCACCCCCCCCCCTATCGATTCTTATGAAGTGATCATTCAAAAATTCTTAACTTTTTTCAAAATTTTCAATATATCCATTGAACAATGTAATTTCATTTTTCTTTACTTTCTGGAGGAATTATATTTAACTATTCATGCATGAAGAGATTTGAAATCTTTACGAATTGACTTCATCAACCAACAACAAATTGATGAATCTTGATTTATTGATATATGGAATCCTTTTACATGGATTTCTCTCTATGTTTCTTGTGTGATCGATCATCTAATAAAAAGGGGAAGACAAGCTATATAAACAGAAATAACAGACTGAACTTAGCTAGGCTAAATTACACACGCTACCCCTCAAGAAAAAGAACTTAGACACATTAACTAAACTTATCAGTCTAAACTATTCTTTTCTTACACCCGACACCCCTGTACTTTTAATAGGCTGCTTTCTTTGCACATTAGCTAGGCTGCTGTTGTTGTTGATGATTGTTAGACTGCTGTTGTTGTTGATGGTCTATCTCAACATCCCCCCTCAAGATGAAAGTGCAAAATAAATTTTGGACTTGCAGCTTGGTCAAGAGATAAGAAAATTGCGGAGATGGTAGAGCTTTAGTAAACAAATCAGCTGGCTGCTCAGAAGAAGAAATGTATTTGGTGAATACAAGACCTTTTTGAATCATTTCCCTTACTAGATGACAATCCAGATCAATGTGCTTAGTCCTCTCATGAAATACTGGATTTGCAGCTATGTGCAGAGCAGACTTGTTGTCACAGTACAGAGAAACTGGTAATGAAGGATTGATCTGAAAGTCCCTTTGAAGAGATATAAGCCATTTAATTTCACAGCATGTATTGGCCATGCTTCAGATGCAGATGATGCGCTAATGGTGGATTTGTTTCTTGCATTTCCAAGATATTAAGGAGTTCCACTAGATAAACACGGTAACGGTGAGAGATCTCCTTGTAATAGGACAGTACGCCCGCGAGTCACAAAATCTTTGTAAGGTGTAGAGGATTAGAACTGGAAAAGAACAAGCCTTGACCTGGACTGCCTTTAATATATTTCACCAGCTTCAAAGCAGCATGCCATTGATGTTCAAGGGGTTTTGCCATAAATTGGCTGAGGACTTGGACACTATAGGCAATATCAGGCCTAGTAATGGATAGATATAGCAATCTGCCAATAAGTCTTCTGTAGGATATAGGTTTTTCAAACTCAGGACTTGAGGTAGATGCTAACTTGTGATTCTTCTCAATAGGGAGGGAAGTAGGTTTAGCATTTGTATAGCCAACATCATTAATGATGTCCAAAGCATATTTCCTTTGATGTAGACAAATGCCTGACTTATTTCTTGCAACTTCCAATCCAAGAAAATATCTGAGAAGTCCAAGATCTTTCACAGGAAATTTGGTTTGTAAGAAGGCCTTAATTTGATCAATTTGATCCTTGTGAGTTCCTGTAATAAGTAAATCATCTACATACACAAGGATAGCAGTGAATTTAGTACCAATAGTATGTATAAACAAAGTGTGGTCATTTTGGGATTGTTTGAATCCATATTGCAAAAGGGTAGAAGAGAATTTTGCAAACCAGCATGCAGGGGGCTTGCTTCAAACCATACAGAGATTTAGACAACTTGCAGACAATAGGAGTGGAAGATGAAGGCAAGTTATGAGAGTAACCTGGTGGAAGATCCATATATACCTCTTCAAGTAGATCTCCATGCAAAAAAGCATTAGAGACATCCATCTGGAATATAGGCCATTGTTTGGAAGCACATATAGCAAGAAACATTCTCACAGAAGTCATTTTAGCTACAGGTGAGAATGTCTCAAAGTAATCATTTCCTTCAACCTGTGTGAAACCCTTAGCAACAAGCCTAGCTTTATATTTGTTTACTGTACCATCAGGATTGTGTTTGATCCTAAAGATCCATTTACATCCCACAGTTTTTTTATGGGCAGGAAGAGTTTGTAGAGTCCATGTACCATTGGTTTCTAAGGCTTGTAGTTCTTCTGACATGGCTTGGCACCACAAAGGATCTTGCATAGCTTTGTTGATAGCTTTTTGGTTCATGAGTAGAAGATATGTTACAAGAGAAAAGTTTGTAAGATTCAGATATATGAGTGTAATTACAATACTTTTCTATGGGATAAGGTGAAGTAAGATTGATAGAAGGCTGAGCAAAGCTTGGAAGGTAGACCTGTATAGTCTTGAAATTTAGCTGGAACAGTCTTATGTCTTTGAGGTCTGGTGGGAATGTTAGGGGTTTCAGTGGAAGAGTTTGAGGTAGTAGAAGGAGGTAGATTATCAGTTTCATTTACAGCAGGATTATCAGTTTCAGCATTGTTGTTGTTACCAGCAATAGGAATGTCAGATGCTGCATCTTTATGTTGAGTGGTGACTTCACTGTCTTCTTCAAGGTCAGTAATAGGATTTGTGAAGGTGTTGATATTGTTAGTTGGCTGAGTACTAGACATTAGATCTTTAAAGGGGAAGATGGTTTCATAAAATATGACATCCCTACTATAAAAAACTTGTTGAGTATCTAGGCTATAGACTTTATAGGCCTTTTTATTGTTAGGATAGCCAATGAAAATACACTTCTGAGATCTAGGGGCAAATTTATCTCTATTATGAGAAGGGGTTGAAACATAACATAGACAACCTAATGTTCTAAAATGTTTGTAATTGGGAAGAACACCAAAGAGAATCTCATAAGGGGTTTTTAATTTTAAAACAGAATTTGGAATTCTGTTTATAATATAAGTTGCAGTCAAGAGGCAATCACCCCAAAATTTCTTTGGTAGGCCAGCTTGAAATCTAAGGGCTCTGGCAAGTTCCAGGAGGTGCCTATGTTTCCTCTCAGCTCTACCATTTTGCTGAGGGGTATCAACACATGTACATTGATGAAGGAGACCTTGAGAGAGAAGAAGAGTGTCAACACCATTGTTCAGAAATTCAGTTCCATTGTCACTTCTTATATGCTTCACACTAGTTTTGAATTGGTTTCTTACCATTTGCAAAAAATATTTTAAAGTTTGACAGACTTGGTTTTTATTTCTTAACAAGAAAGTCCAAGTGACCCTAGAACAGTCATCAACAATAGTAAGGAATGAGGAACAACCATCATAAGTCAATTTCCTATAAGGCCCCCAAACATCACAATGTATGAGTCCAAAAAGTTCAGAACTGTGAGAGTCACTAAGGGGGAAGGATTGTCTGGTTTGTCTGGCTAAATGACAGACATCACAACAAATATTTGAAATAGAGTTGAATTTCAAGCCAAGAGAATTAATATGTTTTATAGAGTGTAGAGGGACATGCCCAAGTCTAGTATGCCAAAGATACAGCTTATTGATAGGATCAGTAATAGCAAAGTAGTTATTGGATTTACAAGTGTTAATTTTGGAGATATTATGACACGAGCGAAGTTTCTTGGGACTCATTGGCTTGATTGAAGAAGTTTGTAAAGGCCTCGGTGTAACTACCAATCTTCTTGGCCTTCAAGCGTGCACAGTCTGAATGAAGCAAGAAGTGGCAGTGAAGGTTAGGGTAAGACCACTATCAGTAATTAACTTGCTTCCTGAAATAAGGTTAAACTGAAACTCAGGAGCATAGTACACATTCTTGAGGACAATGTCTTCAGATAATACAACAGTTCCTTTATGAGTTATGGATGAGGCTTTACCATTAGGTAGATGAATTAAGGTATTTATAGGAATAGGATTAATGAGGCAGTCATAGGAAATAGTAATGTGATCACTAGCACCTGTGTCAATGATCCAATCATGGCAGGTAGATTTCAAACTGGCTAAACAGACAGATTTAATGACAGTAGTTATAGTACCTGATAGGTGTTCTTCAGGAACATCAAGAATGGCAGTGGCAGTGCTCATAGTTTTACCATTGTTGAGAATGGCCATCAGTTGTTGTAGTTGTCGGTGTAAAGCATTATTATTCTTTGTCGGGTCCATCAACCTTTTCTTTTGAGCAAGAGTTTTTGGAGTGATCTTGGACAATAGTATTGTTGGCTGCAGTGAAGTTTCTTGGTTTTCCCTTGTTCTTTGGCATTTTGCTAAGATCAGGCTTTGTGCCAAATAGAGGATGCCATTCAGGGTATCCAAGAATGAAGAAGCATTTATCTCTATTATGAGAATCTCCATGACAGAAGTCACAGAAATTCTTGTTCTTGGTGTTAGAAGTTTGAAACCCTCCTGTATTCCTATTTTTGTTGAACTTATTCCCAGAACTGTTGTTGATCTTTCCCATAAAGGCAGATGAAGCATTATCAAACTTGATAGTGTTGGTGTGTTGTCTTTGTCCTTCTTCTTGGACAAGCATGGACACAGCTTTGGTTACGGATGGAAGAGGATGCATCCTAAGGATTTGTCCTCTAACATCAGCATAATCATCAGACAGTCCCATAAGAAACTGAGTAAGTTTTGTCACCTGATCATATTCCTCTTTGGCTGTGTTTGCACCACAAGTACAATTACACAGGCACTTAGGTAATTGAAGAAGATTTGTGAGTTCATCCCACAAACTTCTGAATTTCGTGAAGTAGGCATTGATGGTGAGATTCCCTTGAGTACACATCATGATGCTCTTCTGGATTTGAAAGATCTTGGGAGCATCACTTTGTGTAAACCTTGTGGAAATATCATCCCAGATCTCATAGGCAGTAGTGAGATAAACAATACTTTGCCGTATCTCTGGACTGACTGAATTAAGAAGCCAAGAAACAACCATACTGTTGCATCTTGACCAAGAACTGACATATTTTGAAGAGGGGTCAGGTTTTCTATTAAAGCCATTTATCATACCAAGCTTATTTTTGGCTGATAAGGCAATGCAAATGGATATTTTCCATTGGTTGAAATTGGTGTCTGAAAGGGGTTCAGTGACAAGAATCATTCCGGGATGGTCATTTGGATGGAGGTAGAGAGGATGACCAGAAGAGAGTTGAGGGGAAGATTCAGACAAGTCATAATCATCAACAATGATGTTGGTGATTGATGATTTGTCCTTCTTTTCAACAGAGATAGGATTTTCAGATTTAGAATCAGACATAGAAGAATGACAATCGAAAAATAGGGAAGAAAGGAATGAAGATGCAGAAGGTTACCCCTTTGATTCAGCAGACACAGATTTGAGGATCGTAGTCTCAGGCTCTGATACCATGAAGAGATTTGAAATCTTTACGAATTGACTTCATCAACCAACAACAAATTGATGAATCTTGATTTATTGATATATGGAATCCTTTTACATGGATTTCTCTCTATGTTTCTTGTGTGATCGATCATCTAATAAAAAGGGAAGACAAGCTATATAAGCGAAATAACGGTGAACTTAGCTAGGCTAAATTACACGCTACCCCTCGAAAAAGAACTTAGACACATTAACTAAACTTATCAGTCTAAACTATTCTTTTCTTACACCCGACACCCCTGTACTTTTAATAGGCTGCTTTCTTTGCACATTAGCTAGGCTGCTGTTGTTGTTGATGATTGTTAGACTGCTGTTGTTGTTGATGGTCTATCTCAACAATGCACATAAAAGAAACCAAACTCGTTGTCTCAAAAAGTGAAGAAATGTTTTCTAAACATGAAATATTATTACTAAAATAAAAAGATTAAATATGAACGTCAGCTTCATAAAAAAAATATTTCCATTAAATTTATTTTTGTTGTATCAATAATAAAATATTTCTGTTTTAAATAATTATGTAATTCATGACAATATAAAGATGAGGATTTTTTTGTCTATAGAAGCTTGACATTGTATGTAGTGGATAAACAATAAGGGAAATGCTATTTCTACTACAATTTTTGCTTATCCACTATATCCTTAATAATTACATCAAATAAATATATGTTTGAATAAAATTACCCCTTAAGTACTTACTCATTTTAAGTTGACTAATCAACTTACTTTCCTAAGTACCTTTTAACAATATTTTTTAGTTCAAACATTTATGAACAATATAGGTATTATATTATTATTTTTACTTTTTGTAATGACTTTATTAATTAATATTATAACTAAAGTTATATTGTATAATTAAAAAATATCGTAAGGAAATTTTGTAAATATATGTTCATTGGTAATGGAACAAATTTAAAGTGAAATTTAAAGGATGTAATAGTAAAATAATTGAATAGTAAAATCATAATATTAAATAGTATCGAAATATTTAAATATTTTGTCTACCTTTATAATTGATTGGAAAATTTAATTCTTGAGTTGATTGAAACAAATATTCAGTTTAATATCTACCATAATAATTGAATTGATATTTTAAAATAATATTTTAAAACTATATTAGAATATAAAATTTTTATAATAAAATATCCAATATAATCTAAAATTGTAGAAAATGTATTAATCATATTATTTTTATGATAATGGAATATGAAACGTGAGTGATTAGAAAAATTGATTAAACATATTTATTGAAAAAATATAAGTACCTTGTTTGTTGAAATTAAAATGTTAAGAATATAAATAGAATAATTATATTGTCCATTGATGTTTGATAAAAAAAATGTTAGAAGGTAATTAAGAAAGTAACTTGATTAGTCAACTTTAAAGGGGTAGTTTTGTTCAAACATATTTTTATTTAATACAAAAATTAAAGATGTAGTGGATAAGCAAAAATTGTAGTGAAAATAGCCTATCTCAAACAATAATTGCAGTAAAAATAGACTCTTCTAACATATTACTCACTTAAAATGAAATTATATAAAGGGTAATATATCCAACGCACATTAGCTTAATGTAAAAAAACGCAGTAGATAAGAAAAAAACAAAATAACATTAGCATTAAGACTAGTACGTATAGGGTAAATAACAAAATAAATACTTACTCCATATTAAACTTAAACCAGAGTTTGAGTTGGGGGTAGCTAAACTAAACGAAAAGCTTAAGTTGAATTTGACATGTAGGAGATCCTCTAGGGAACATTGATATAATTGTGTGTAGCAGTTGAAGTCTTTTCTCTTGCCAAATATTAACAGCTAGTGTCATCAACTCAAGTGCTTTGCATTCAGTAGTATGTACTTTAACAGCTCAAACTCGTGAGTGCAACCATCGATTTAGCTACTTCAACTTGTCTGAGTCAGGGCAATATTAGACCTTTAGGCTCAAACAATGTCAATGGTTGATCTTGATCATCATGTTCTTTACAGAATTCGTTGTGTGCCTATATATATAACAAATTACTACTAATTAGTAAAAGCTAATGAAAGAGTTTAATAAATTAAAACAACATTATAGAATTAATTAAGAACCAACCAACCAACCTACCAACAAAAGAATTTGTAGGTTATCCATGTGTTGAAGCAAGTTTTTGATCATGATCATTACAGCACGCCAGTTAAAGCATATGTAGTTAAAAATTTCGAAACATTGAGGGAACTGTGAAATTGTATAATTTGTATTCGGGTGGAGAGCATAGTAGAACCTGCATTGCATGCAGCAAATACATGCATACATACATATACATATATATATATATATATTAATAGTCTCATGCATGTCCTAATTAATTAATTTGAATCTCGGGAAATTAAAGAATAAGGAAAGAAGCAACTAACCCCCATTGTACCATGAAGGAACAAGAGATGCTCCAAGTTTGAAGGTAGTCTGCCAATAAGTTTGAAAACTGCATTACGATAATTAATATCTATATCTTTTTCCTCC